>WBMV01001068.1:726697-901287 GCA_013396655.1 Campylorhamphus procurvoides | reverse complement strand
AACCCTCACAAAAACAAATCAAAATTAGCAGTAAGGTGGAAGAAAAAATACTGCAGAAATATTTCACATCTGCCGTCAACATAAAATATACAGACTAGTTACAGCCAGAATATTAAAAAAAAAAAGGCATCATGTCAACTATAATTAAATGGCAATAAATGTAACAATAGGCAAAGGGATAGTAAATCTGAAAAACAGCAAAAATAGGGAAGATAAAATTTCTTTTTAATTAAAATGGATTCATAGTGTCACAAAGTAACTTGCTCTTTAAACTTTACCAGCCGAACAATAATAAACTGCAAGAATATCAATAGATCTCTACTGCGCTTCAAGCCTTTACTCTTACTGCTCATCATTGCAATCTGGGAGAGATCTTGAAACAGACCATTATAGCTGAAAAATTTAGCCATGTGTTTCTTTAACTCCCCTTTCTTCGCTTAAAAAAACCCCTCTCCTTCCCCTAAATTGTAATGTAGTCAGAATGTCTATTACATGCATGTATTCTCCTTGCTGCTGAGCAGACCTGAATGTTTTCTCACTTTCAGCTTTTACAGATTTGTTCTTCACTCTTATTTCCTCCCTGAAGCAACATTAGCATTGTTTCCATTTCCTAACCAGCCCGCTCCTGAATTCTCAACACCTCCTTCTCAGGCAACTGATCACATTGTTGCCTTCTGCAACACTGCAGCATTAACCTATTTTTCCTCCTTGGCAAAAGAAACACTGAGCTCTCTGTGGTAGGCTGATTCAGAAATTTACTCTGTGAATGACTTCCTGAGGTTCCTAATTAGGTATGTTGGAGAAGTCACTGAAATCAGGGATGTGCAAGTCCCAGAGAAATCCAGACCATTCACTTTTCAGTCCACAGGAAAACTCTCAAGAAATCCCAAAATAAGCAGCCCAGAGGAAAAGTTTTGTTGGGTTTTTGGTGGGTTTTTTTTAGTCACTACAGAGATATGTAGTTTAGCTTGTTTGGTTCACACAGCTGAAAAATAAGCAATGAGAATTCAGCTGAGTTGAGACTCACAATTTTCATAGCCTCTATGAGCATTTTTAAAGCTATCACAGAGAAACATTAAGACATTGTGGCACACATTATGAATCAAAAGACCAACTGAAGGATAAGTATGACTCATTTTGCAAGGAGAAATGTTAACAATTATTTCTTCAATTAAATGAGTTCCTACCATTTGGCGGAAGCAAGTGAGTATATGAATACTCGAAGATTCAAGAGCATCAACAAACTGGTACCAGGGGTTATAACAAAGAAGAAAATTTTAAAGTAAACAAGCTACAGTACAGACAGTCTTGTTGGAGAAATATTGCAACAGCAGTTAATCTACTGAATAAATCTCCTCTCCCGAGACTAATTTTATTTTGATTTTTATTTTTGTATTTATTATGAAAAGCAGCCGTGGCAGGTGAATGCTAAAGTTACTCCTCAAGATAACTTTTTCCCCAACATCACTGAGGAAAACACAAGATATCCTTATGCCTGTTCACATGGCACTGTTTGTAGCCTTGCAGCTTGGCCCATATTTCTCTGTATGCAGAACAGTCTGTAATGCTCCCAGATGCTTTGGTGGGGATCCTGCTTCATGCCATAAGAAGCTGGTAGGCCAAAGACAAAGCTTTGAAACTGTTCCTGGATGAACTGCATTTCATACCTTCTGCCTTTTGAATTTCTGATTAATCTTCTTTGAGCAAAACTGCAGTCAGCACTTGTACCTCAAGGGCAGAAAACTGTTAATGCACTCTTTCAAGAGACCTATTACAGCTTGAAATCTCAAATAGCAGACCTTCTCCCTGAGTAGCTCACATTACTTTTGGCCTTTCAGGTTTTAAGGTGTGGTTTGGGGATCAATTTAAATTGATCTAACTGTGGACCACAGCCAGACAAACAATCATATATCTGTGCCTATCAGTCTATGCAATGAGTTAGTATAGCTGAGCATTTCTTGTTTCCTGGGGCAGTTTTTAGTCAGATCATTTCCCAATCCAAGCCATGGCATGACAACAAAGAGAATGGCACTAGAGAAGAGGCAAAACTGTACAGCTGGCAATAAGGTCAGCCCATGCAGCCCAGACTTGGATCTGCTTGAACTTCCCATCAAACAGCACCCTAAACTGGGCATCTGGGTGGATTATTAATATGAGATGGAACAAAGCATATTATAAACACTAAAATCTGTGTATCTTCAGCCCCAAAGGATCTTTAATGATTTCATAGAAGCTTTGAGCAAAACAGCAGTATTATGAGCTGACAGTGCAGAACTGGCTTTCATTATATGCTTCTTAGGTCAGTATGCAAAATGTTTTAAGAATCTCTCTTCCATGACAGCCCTGAGAGAACCTCTCCCCACAGTGCACACTCACACTACAAAACACAGCAAATGGTACCCAAAAGTTCAGTTATTCAGAATCTGTTCTATACATATTTTTATTCATTTGGAAATACCATTGTCTTTTTACTTCATAAAACTTTTTTTCTTATATTACTATGAAACACAGTCAATACAGTAAAAATATTCAGTCTATTTGCTACTTGGGATCTAGTCAGACAAAAACTGTGAAATTCTTTGAATTAGTTCTTCCTTAAAATCCTCATGAAATTTATGAGAAATGTTCACATTGTCTATTTTTAAAGGAATGAATAAATTATAGAGTACATATGTCTGCTTTGTTCAGAAACTAGATCATAGCTATCTAACTGCTAATTACTTGAAAGTGAAGTTTATCCATATTTTTAACTAGGTATTTAGTATATTATCAGAATACTTTTTTCCCCTCAATGCAGCCAAAGATACAATGACTCCAGAAGTCTTGCATGTGGAGTTAACACATTGCCTGACGACTCATCAAATAGAAACAAGTAATAAAGCTCCAAGTGTTTAGTTAAATTTAATTTACAACTAAGCAAAACAGTGTTTATTGGAACAAAAAAGGTCATTAGTGTCTTACTAGGAAGCAATTAAAATAACAGATCAAAGCCATTCATCAAATCACAAAACAGATGCTAAGCTTTACTGTAAGAGATTTAGAAGCAGTTGTGCATGTAACTGTAGAAGTCCACAAACTATGTTGCACCTTCTGTGACCACACAGAAGTTGCTGGAAAACAAGATTTATCACACACTAGATTTACTGTGATTCTCCAGCTCCAGATATGTTCATCTTACTCATCTGGAGCCCCAAAATGAAGGCATTGAAAGGAATGAGATTCAGTTTCTATATTTCTATATTTTTAACATTAAAATTATTCTAACCCCCAGAAAATATTTTCTGACTTCTGCTTCAATAGTCTAATGAAAACCTCAACTGTCAGTAGGAGAGGATTGAATTGAAGAAAAAAAGTCCAAGGTTTTGTCAGTTTGAACAAGTAACCTGTCCTTTACATTCTCTTTTCAGCAGTGGACTGAACTGAAACAGTCTTGGCCGCCTAAAGTTTAGGTTCTCCCATTCTTTAGATAATTTTTAAATAAGTAGTGAAAAATAGTTGCACATAAAGCTGCAAGGAAATGTGGATATTAGAATTCTGATTCTATTAGTTTCTCTGTTTCACGTAAGAGTTGCAATCCATTGTTGAAAATACCTGCTAATTGATATTCTCATGTCACAAATTTAGGAAATCTGTCAATAAAAATCTTGACATTTCTGCTTAGATTAACACACTCTATATATGTATACCCATGCCAAACTAAAAACACTTCTTTTTAAATGTAGCTCAACTGCTGTCTTCTTGCCACCAAATTTGTTCAGAAATTACAGTGTCTGCCCACACTGAACCAAGACAGCAGTAGTGTGAAGAACCAGAACTGCAACCAGAACTGACCCACAATTAAATAGCCCAAATTCACTATGACACAAGTAGAGCTGCCCAGAAGCCTGCAGTTTTTTGGTTTGGTTTGTTTTTTTGGGGGAAATTGCCAACCCAAATTCCCTGACTTGGCTCAGGTTCAGCTAAGGTCAGCTAACCTTTATAAAGAAGTTTCTGAATGGCTCTGTAGGTATTGGGCCAAATTTGTGACAGGTATGCCAGAAGGAGACTTGGTTTATACAAAGAATCTTAGGATTTATTTTCCAGCACTGTTGCTCTCTAGATTCTCCCATTATTCAGTGTATCCTAGAACCCACTAATCTGAATAAGAGAGTTGACTGCGTAAAAGGAGAAAGAGACTCCAAAGAAGCAGTGTTTACACTGAGGGAAAAGATTTTCTCTTAGTCACCGGGCTGAACAGCACACAAGTAACAAAGCAAGTTACTTGACTGCCCCTGCATTTATCATGTGAAGTGTAAATATTACTACTGATCATAAAGTTAAGTGATAGCAACTGCCAATTCTACCCTTATGGCAGTTCCTCTCTGTACCAGCAACCAGCTCAAGACCCTCCTAGTGGATTCCCTGCTGTTTTTCAGAAATTCTTGAAAATGAATAGGGAATTTGTTAAAGACTGCCCTTAAGCACATCAAGTGGGATTCTCATTAACAAATAAAGAGAAACTCCATATGCTCTGCAAGCAGCTTTTAACCAAGCACAGGATTACTAACTGACTGAGAGATAAGGGTAGAAACTACCTAATCCTGAACATCACTACTATTTTACCTCAGTTTTTCCTGAGCAACCATCATCTATATTCAAATCCTGCAGGAATGAGGTTAATCAACTGGGCTACACACAGAGTACATTTCAGTATAATAGAAGGACACCTGACCCAGTAATGGATATTTGTGGGAATTAGCCAGGGCATCAAAAGTAGTCTACACATGACAGTGTTCCACATAAGCTAATGTATTCTATTTCTTAGAAAATTCAATTAGACTATGCTAAGCTGAGTGCTGTCACAGACAGACCAATTATGGTATTCAGCCTGGCTTGTTTAAAATTAACTTGGGTATCTGTATACTAAATTCTGCTGTGTCGCAAGATGAACAGGTAATATAGTTCAACGGTTATCAATGTAATGAGATATTGAGCTTTTACATCACAGGTTCTCAAGAACCTAATTAATAATAGTCACCATTTCTTAATTTCATTTTGTAACAGTAGGAATTAATTTTGCTGTGCATTAATGTAATCCATAGGCAGCAGATACCTTTACCAGTGTATCTTGTTACCTGTGAAAGGAGAAGATGATACAACAGAAGAAGCTACCCTGCAGTAGCCTAACTTGGGTAATGATTTACTGGAATGAAAGCCAGTGATGCAGGGAGATGCTGGAGGAAAATTCAGCTACATAACTGCTTTGTATGGTATCTAGCTTTGACAACGTACCCCAACATCTCACTCCCAGATAACTTTCTCTTAATACTTCAAGGTTTTTTTGCTTGCTCACATCTGCTTTCCATACAGGATTTGGCAGATTTTCATAAGCATCTTGTAACCAGCAGACTTATTAATGGTAACATGGGTTAAGAAGAACACAAGTTTGTGTTGTTCTTATAGAAAGATTTAGATTTCCTGCTTCTTAAGGATTTTAGTGTTTTCTGGCTGCACCTGAGGCTCTTGAATTATTTTGTTGTATCTGTGGGAGTTCATTCCTTTTGCTTATTGGCTGCCATCTTGCATTTCAGCCCACTGATTGACAGAGAAACTGGAATGTACAAGTAGAAAATCAATAATGCAGGACCTCCAGACAGACCACTGCTGCTTAGAAGTAACTGGTTTACTGGTGCCAGTTGCTGATCAGAAAACATAAAATTAGCCAGCCATGAATAGAAACAGTGTAAAGACAGATGCACTGTTTCTTTGCGTGAAAGGGTTTTTATATTAGTTCCCTCTGTTTAAATTCGCTTATCTTTTTCTCTAAAGGCATACTGGGAAAAGGATGAATAGAAAAAAAATAGGAAGGGGAGGGAGAAGAAAAATATTTTAAATGCTGTGCAGATTTGTGTGCTCCTGTTTTTCTATCAGCATGCTAACCTTCCCTTCTTCAGCTTGAGGGATTCTATGTGCAAATTTAATTTTTAACATAACAGTTTACTTGTTCCTGAATGAGGGATGCTCCTGTAGCATCCAGACTTACTACTTACAAGTATAGCGTATTACTGCGAATACAGTCTGTCACACTTTACCTTCCAGTTTTACCCTACTCTAATTACAGTCCACAGGCCATCAGTGTTGTTCTGCCACTGCAGCTGAAGGTCAGCTCCAAGAAGCTTTTACCTCTTAGGACCTCCTGCTGAGTGACTGGTTATTAAGGTAATGCAACTTTACTCTGGTGTAGAAATAACAGAACTAACATGATGAATAGCATTCATGGAGGTAGGACAGCTTTGCTCAGTCAATGCATCTTCCTTAATAATGTTTCTCAGATGTGTATGTTCCTTACTTCCTCTTAATTGGTAAAAAAAAGAAAAAAAAATCACTAGTGCTTCATTGGGAACAAAAGTTCTTTTTTAATAAATTACAAAACAAAATGGTAGATGCAGAAACATCTTTTTAATTTTCTGAGATAAACATGTCTTCCTACAGATTGGTAGTAAGATGACATCAGTGCAGACTTCTCAATAGTTCTATTTTATCCTTTTATAAATTAAAATAGGCAGTGACCTTGGTATTAATAAAATGTTCTTCTTATGGATATTTAATATGTAGAGTGATGAACAAAAAGCGCCAGGAGCTAAGGACGTTTTATTGCTTAGACAGAAAAAACAACTCAGCACAACTGCAGTAGCATTTCTGACTTCATTCTGCAAAAGCCCACAAAAGGTAAAACCATATAAGAATGGCATACAGGAAATTGACTTTGATGAATAAATAGCTGGTAAATAAGTCTTTGGTACAGCTCTGTTATTCAAAAAAATTGACAACTGTGTTGGCTTGGAATTTTCTAATGGAATGTTGGGAGTTTTCCCATCACGGAATATCAATTAATTGACCCTGAAGGCCTATGCAGTTAGTGCTAAGAAATTTACTATAAAAATTTTTGGACAAGCTGTCCCATTTCAACTTTTTCACAATGAAAATTTGCTGGATTCTTCAGTTGAGAACTTTGCATTTTGAACTAAATATTTTAAAATTAAGAATGAGTTTTTAATTTAAAAATGTTTAATATAAAAAAAATCCACAGGAAAACAAAGTATCCCAATGAAATTTATGAAGGCATTGGGTATCTCACTCTGCTCTGGTGAGAACCCCCCTGGAGGAATGCCTCCAGCTCTGGGATCTGCAGCACAGGAAAGACCTGTTGGATCAAGTGCAGTGAAGAGTCACACGCTGTAGTTGAAAACACTTTTTAAATCTGAAGATCTATGCAATCATTTCTATGATAACTGCTAAGAGTAAAGAATATTGCATTAAATGACACAAAATCCATAATCAATGAAAAATTAATAAAACTTAAGGGAAAAATACTTACAGGGAGAGTAAAAGTATGTGTAAAAATAAATAAAGTTAAAAAGAGAATATAGATAGCAATTAATATAAATTAAGAGTCAGGAGATTGTTAGAATGCTTGAAGCTAATGTCAATGAGAAATCAATGGCCAACACATTTAAGGACAATACAGATTTTTCAAGGTTCATTAGCAAAAAAATGCATTCTAACAGCAGTATTAGTACAGTAATAGGTTAATATAGTAAAATGGCCATTAAGAAGTGAACAACACAGAAAGGCTCACAAACTATTTTCATGCCGAATTTGGGAGAATTTCAATATGAGTCAATACTGTCAAGAAAATATACTACCATCCAAAAGTAATTTAAGGAAGTAATACTGAGTAGTTACCACACTAAGACATTTTTCAGATCAGCCCAAATAGAAAACTCAGATCCACGAGCTGGAGAAAAGCTTAATTTGTTACTCGTGGCTCCTGAAATTCAGGGAACTTAATAGAGAAAATTATGAAAACTAATGGAGTACTTGTATCTTTAGAAGTTGAGGTATGACCTGAATGAGTGGATACAACCTCAGGCATAAGTAATGCTAGACCTGTTGTGTGCAACTTTAAAGATTTAGAAAAGGTTGGTGGAAGATTCAAGATTTATTAATTGACAGTACTCAAAATACAAATGCCAGTGGAAAATCTTCATTGTATGTATGCTCTGAGCTCCTACAGAGACCAAATTTTGGTTGTATTAGAATTATTTAGCATTTTTATCAGTCCCTGTAGGAAAACACAGACTCTTTACCTATCAAGCTGACATGCAAAGAGGATTTTGGCACAAGTTAGTAATGAAGAGAATAGCTTATTGATACAGATCAGATCACTGTAGTGAATGGGGCACAAAATAATTACATTAATTTCAACATGGCCAAATAGACAGTAATAAATCTAGGAACAAATAATTATAGGATATTCCCGCCCACTCCTGTTGAGCCGGCAGAGGTACAACACAGTCCACAGCTGGGAGCTGAGAGGTAGATTCTAATTTAAAATAAATTGCAGATTTCTACTGCCAGGTAAAAGGAAAGAGGGTAGCAGTCTTCCACCAGTGGTGGTGTACACTCCATAGCTAGAACTAGTCACATCACAGCTGGACACTTTGAGGCACAGAGTTTATTCACAATGAAAATGAACTTAGGGAACATTTATGCTGTGTTGTCAACTTACATACCCTCCTCTTCCAAATGTAGGGTGCAACCATGAGCAGAAAGACTCCTTGCCATTCCTGGGCGTACAGCCAATTCAATGGTCTTGATAGGATATAAATGGTGTGTAGCTCACTGCACTGGGCCAGCATTTCCACTGCCAGTTTTATTTATAGCCTTGCCACATTCATTAAACAAAGTCACAGAACACCTCTGGCACGAGGAAAAAGGCAGAAGAACCGAATGCTAGATGGCATAATTCTGAAAGTTTCTTTAAAAACAGTTGCAATGTCATTACTTCAGAGCAAATTCCTACCCTCTATATTTGCTCTTTGCTGAAACAGGGGTCCCAGATAAAATATCTTTGGAGACAAATGTGTGCCTGCATTTTATGCACAGTCCCCCAGAACACAAACTGACTGACTCAAGCCCCACCAGGGTACTGGCAGTGCAGTCAGATGTGAATGAGGATTGCTGCAGATACAGGACCCATCCATGAAAACCCACTATTGCCTTTATGTTTACAGGGTTACTTCAAAACAAATTTGTTCCTTGGTCAGATCTCTCACTATCTGGAATCCATATGTCTTATAAGCTATTCAGTAGTAAACACCAAGATATCCAAACATACCAAATCACAGGACATTCAACTTTTAGTGAGGAGAAGCAAGTGAACAAGCTTGTACAAGGATGGACAGTAGCTGTTCTCTTCCACTGTACAACAGCAATATTGGACTCTTTGTACTGAAAACAGCTTTGAGAAGTATATGTTCACATCTACCTCACTAACGTAATGCTTAAATATATTCTGAGGTTCACAACTGGAAAATTTATAAACTGATTGAGGAACACTAATTTATTTTTTTTTTACAGGGAGATATTATTCAGCAAAAGACAGTCTTCAAGTCAAAAACATTCTCTAGCTACACACATTTCAGACCTGTTGCTTCCAGTGTACTCTGACGGCAATCAGATAGCAGCTTATGGAATCAAAATATTCTGTGTTTGACAAGAGTCATCAGATAAGCTTCTTAATTCCAATTTTCTCCTTCTCACATAATTGTGAAGCATACCTAATGCAAATTTCTTTGTTTTTTAAGAGCCATCACTTCAGCCATTCACCATTCAAACTCTGTTTAGCACCTTGACCTTTAGACTGTGACATGGGTATGTGCCAACCAAAAGTACAACGTGGGAATAGATAAACCACAAGTACAAAATTCTCAGAATGCTTATTACTGTAATTATTACTGTCATTGTTTTAACAGATGGTAAAAATGTGTTAAAACACACAAATAACAAACAAACAAACAAACCCACAATAAGAGCCAGAAGAGTAATAAAGGGATTAGGTTTCATAGCCATTCACAAGCTTTGCATAGTGCATGGAAGAAAGGCAACAGATATAAAAAAATGAGAAAAAAAATCCTCAATCCTCACTGAAAAAGGCCAAAAAAGAACTATCCTACTACAGCTTATTTGTACATGTCACTGAAGTTCCATCCATCTTGAATCTTTCTTGACCCCTTCAAAAATATAACATTGGTACCAGTAACTGCGATAGACTTTGTTCAACTGAAGAAAGGTGGAACCACCCAGCAAAAGGCTTTTTCAAGTATTTTACTTTCTTAAACAGGCGCAAAGGACTGTTTGTAACTACTGTACCATCCTCACTGGCTATGGTAACAAAACATTTAATTCCCCACAGTTGTCAAACAATGTGTTTAAGACTCATGCAAGAAACAAATGCTAAAAAGAGAAGGGTTTTTTCCAACAAAAGGGAAAGCTCAACCATGAAGACCTTTGAAGGAAATGCTGCACCTCAGTGCTGGTATCTTTGATCTGTGATTGGTACCTCTAACAGAAGTACACTTGACACTTTAAATATTGATGAGATATTTGCTGAGCTGCCATTAAAAGCCAAGACTTCACTTTCTAGTGAAAGAAAAACATAAGCTTCAAAGACTCTGTAGGGGTCCTGATCTCAAGAGCCTTTAAAGAAGCTGAAAGCAAATCAAACCAAGGGAAGGGGAATCACCCTGTCTTGGTTTGATATGCCATAACACCAGTTGTTATACACAATGGTTTGGAAGTATTATAAAATGTGAAGCCTCTTTTGTAGTTATCATTCTTCTACCTAGGGTGCTGAAAAAGAAAATCATCCTCTTTTTATCAAAATGATACATATTAACAGGTAGTATTTATAATACAAATATATGGTTTTGGTCTTTGTGTGGGTAACTCTGATTTATGCTTTACTATTTCCGAGACACACAAAAAATACATCTGAATACTTCTGACAGATTAAAGCTCAGCAACAAGACTATGTTAGTTCCAAAACAGCCAGTAGAAGGTGAAATTTCATGGTCATATGCATCAGTACACTACGCAGATGAAGCAAAAGTGATTGTCAGGGGCCAATAAAGCATTCAGCTGAGTTTTCTTGCCTATTCCACTGTGATTTCATCCATATGTCCATCCAAGTTTCATTATTATTAGAGTAACTATCAGGAAAGGCATGCTACGTATGGAAGGAACTATCAAGGATAATGAACAAAAATTACCAGCTATCTTTTTCTTACATTAATGCAGACAATGACCTTAATAGGTAAAGAAACCACACAGAGGAACTTTTGACCTTTGGTCTCAACTGTTTTACAAGGCTGTAAGTCTATCAAAAGAAGTTAGGCGTGAAATACTGCCCAAAAACTTACTGCAGCTGGCCTTACTTATTGCTGGCCAGGAAAACTGAAGGGCAAGTAGATGTTCCATTGCTATTCAGCGTTTTGATCAGGTAAGCAGTAAGAATTTGTGGCCACTGTGTCTGTATGTAAGCTGAGCAAGGAAGAATTAGAAGAAGTTAGATGAGACAAGGGAAGGCTAATCAAGTTTATTCCTCACAGAGCAAGGGAAAACATGGGTGACCTGTAATTCTGCTTCATGAGAACACTGCAAGGTGCTCATTCAGCCATGTATGCTTTTCTTAAAAAAAAAAAAAAGTGAATAGAGAGCAAATCTCTTTCAATATAAAAGATAAAATTGTAATCAAAAAGTGCAACTCTTTAATTTTTTAATTAGTTACAAAAAGGAAAAATAAAAAATTAACAATTCCAAAGCCAGTTGAAATACTGAGAAATATTTCTGTTAGCATTGCAAAGCATATTTGGCCAGAAGGCAGTGCCATTTTCAACAGTGAGAAAAAGGCAGTGGAAATGTCATGTTACTTCCCAAAGTGATTCAAAAACTGCTCTTTCTATCTCAGATTTAAAAGGGTAAAAAAGCACTGTGTTGGCATCCAGTAAACTTAGAGACTCGATACTTCACATTTAAGTATAACTTTAAGAAAAGACATGGAATAAACTCTAAAAATAAGATAGATTGAGCAATCACAGGTGTATTCCAAATATTTCGATGTTGTACCCTGCAAATCAGCCCAGACATTATGTCTTCTCCTGCTGGCAGCAATTTGCCCAAGTGCTTATGCATAGCACTGTATGTAAATTGTAGTCATGTTAAGACAATAAATCATAAATAGAAACACCAGCTTTAACATTAGCACATGCTAGAAGATAAAAGTATGGAAATTAAATCTTTTTTTGACATATTAAATTACAAGTTTACTGAACAAAAAGCTTGCCTACTATTAATAACTGACTCGAAGAATAAATGAAGATTAAAAATTATTTAAAATCATACCAAAGAAGATAAAATAACATTATCTGCCTTTGCTATTGCAGTGCTATGAGAGGTTACCTGAAAGAGGAGCCACTTTAGTTAATTTTAGTTAACAGGAGAAAAATATGATATAGTACAATTAGAACAGTATATTATGAATCTTTGTACATTCTGAAGTGGAAATTGTTATTCTGCTTTCATATCTATTTTATCCCTAAAAACCTTTTCTTTAAAGCAATTCTAATTTACCCTACATGTGAGTGCATATTCACATTTAGAAATGGAAACAAATGTATGTGTCATTGAAGAAATCTGCCAAGAAGCACCGCATATTTTTTCTTCACAATGTAAACCAGCTGCATTTTACTCTGAGTCACCCTGAGAATGGCTATTCACACTGAAACTTTCAATGGAAGCATCCCAGGATTTTTGAAAGGGCACATATATTTTGAATATACATTCCAATTACACTACTAAAACCAAAAGCCTTGGTGCCAGATCCTTGCAAACTGGTGGGCAAAACTCATTTTTATGTACTAATCTTATCAACTAATCTCATTCCAAGAGAAGACCATGCATTTTGGTAAAGATTTGAAGGGGTTTTTTTAAAAAAAATCACCCCCTCCATACTTGAAAACTAACTTTATTAACTCCGCTTAGTGGAGATTTAAAAACTGGGTCTCATGAAATGGATATCAGCCATTAGGTGAATATTAGACAATATGTGCTCAGCAGTACTCCAATCTAAGAGCTGCCCCAGCTGAATCAGTATAATGCTTCCTTTTCACTGTGTTATCTCTTTAGTAATATTACATTATTATGGCCAGATCATCAAAGAGTAGAAACTGGCAAAGCACTATTGATTTCAGGAGAGCTATACTAACTTGCACCGGCTGAGATTCTTGCTTTCTTAACACAGATGTGTTACAAACTTGAAACCATAGCCAGAATTGCATGGATCAGCTACATGTAGACATTATACAAAGTATCTGAGCAACTGTAAGAGAAACTTTATAAATACATATGATGAGGCTTACACTGAAGAACAGACAAAGTAGATCAGAAATCTGTTGTTTTAAATACAGGGGGCATAGTTGGAATGTCTGAATGTTGTTTCAGATTGTTCCAAAATATTATCTTCAGATAAAAAGACTGATGCTATTCAAAGTCATAGCCATCTGCAGCAAAAAATTACAAAGCAAGCAGCAAGAAACATTGAAGTGCATCATTCAAACAATAAATACAACTACAACTACCTGAATACCTTTCAAATACAGAGAATAAGCATCAATTCTCTTGATAAAGAACAATTTAAATACAGATATTCAAAAGAACAGTTGCACACATTTTTTTTAAATAAAGGTGCACACAATGCAATTTCAGAAGATATCTCCATTTCAATACCAGTTTTAAGTGATTTGGTGGAACCCACACCGGTGCAATGCCATTTAGGCTGTACAGAGCACTCAAACCCTTACTGAAATAAATAATGCTGATCAGCTCCCTCTGTAATCTAGTCTAGTACCTTTGCCCACATTAAGCAATACTCAATTTTGCAGGTATTTCTCTGGTATCCTAAACTGATGACATATATACATCAACACATTAATGCACAAATTCCTGCCAGTACTGTTGGGCCTTTAAAACAGAAATAAGCTGTGTGAGATTGGTGGACACATTTCCACAGGCTTCTAAAATGCTTGATCTCTCCTTAAATGTTTCACTCTCCTACTTATCACAGACTTTGCTATCCATTATTTACTGGATATACATGAGATTCATATTTTGATAGCACAACATGATTGCTGTTTTGAAAAAGTGCTATATACCAAAAATACCAGTGGTTATGAAAAAGTCATAAGTATAATTTTGAGTATCCAATCTCATACCAGAAAAATCTGAATCACATATTCCTGAGTAACAGAAGGACTCTTACAACCTTTTGCAGGACATATTTTATACAACTGTTAACACAGCACATGCTGAGGTAAGAGGCCAAAAGATGGATCAAAACAGCAAAAGCCAGGATAGCAGAGGCATGGCCAGAACCTTTTTGCTTAAAAAAATATTGTACCAGGAACATTAAACTGCTCCAGTTTTCTCTTTTAATTTAAACTGTACTTTGGAAGCACAGGGAACACACACATATATACATAAACACATGTAAAGTAACAACCCCAAAAAGCCCAGAAGCCAAGACAAATTATCATCCTTCTACACACAGGCATCAGAAGGATTTGGCATTGATTCATTCATCTTACAAGTTCAGAGTTAGTACTCGTAATAGGAAATGCTGAAGGAAGCAAACCCAGAATAGTTATTTAAGAGAAATTCACACAGTGTTGGGAAGGGAGAACAAATTTAATTTAATGAAAAATAAAAGTAAATAAATAGTAAACATGTATTAAATACATATATATACAATATATAAAAACAATTTTAAGTATCCTATCAAGTTGAGGACAAAACTAGTACGTGGGTTATATGGTCATATTAAATATAGTTGATCATTAAAGGCATTCAGTGGAAATGTTTCAAGTCCCTTTCTTCTTTACTTATTTTTAGGTAACAGGTGCTTTGCTGTCTGCTAAGTAAGACATTTTTTAAGAAATTCATTTTTGTTTGTATAAAGCACCTATGAAAGGATGGACCTCACTGGCAAAACTGACTGCCCTCACAGAGGCTGCGGTGTGACCTCAGCTGAAGCAGGTGTCACCCTTGGGCCCAGATCCATTTGGGCCCTCTTGAAGTCACCTAAAGTCTTTTATTCCCTCCATAACATTCAACATATAAGTATTACCAGTTATATGTCATTAAAAGACTCCAGGAAATTCAAATTTCAGCAGGTGTGCCTTAGTTTCAATGGCAGTGAAGAGCATTTGGAGACATCACCCTAAAGCACATGAAGACACATGGTTTTAAAATCATGGCCAATGTCTGCCTCTCTACATCAGCACTGCTCATTCCAAAAAGCAAACAGTGTTAAGCTGTGTAGTCAAGGATAACCTGCAAAGAGCTTTCTTAACCCCACAGAATAAAATAATAGTAACAGCTATGAAAAAATGTTTTGTCAGAAAAACATATGACTTATAGTGCTTACTAGAACCCATTAAAAGTATAATGGAAAGGATGTAAAGTAACATTAACATCAAATTTAAGCACAGCATCTATTGCTTTGGAGGACTAGCCACAGAAGGAAGTCCTGTATTGGACAGTGTGTGGACCAGCCCTCTGCTTATGACTCAGCTTGTTCAGAAATAGAAGCCGAAAAACAAGTCAAAAGTTATAAGCTCTTAAGACTGTATAGTCTGTTCTCCTGCTCCACAACATGCTAGAGGATTTATTGAATTGGTTCAAATAGATCTGCACAACACAAGTATGCACATTACTCATGCACAGTAAAAATTGGGAAGATTCACGATGGTATAAATAATGTGCTTATGCAAGTATACCAAGTCACACTGCACTTATTTTGTATTGCAGGTGAGGGAAAACATATTTCTTACTGCACCTAATCTAAAGAGAGACTGACTTTCTTAATTCCTTTGGAAAAAAACAAATATGAATAATGAATAACATTATTCTTAAAAACTCTGATTGAAAAGACACTAAATCAAAGTATTCAGAAGCTTTGCACACTGGTTTTCAAACAGAGTAAATATTTTTCTAGTATTATTGTATAGGGCATCATGTTATAGCTACCTTATTGCTTGATTGAAACATTATAATTATCCATTCCTCCAACTTACATGATATTTATAGGGTCCAACAGTTCAGCAGATTACTTTTTTACTTTTTTTTATTAACTACAAAGGCTAATAATTAAAAATTGAAATAGAAGGCAATGAATGTCTACACAGATATCTAAATAATTAATTCACACTTCTAATTTTTTTCTCTGCTAAATTTTCCTTCTTGGTGCTACTGCATTCTCTGTTATACAGACAGTTCCCCAGACATTTAAACCACAACTAGCATGACTTCTACTTCTCATTTGGCCATGATCATATAAATACTGATGAGAGTCCTTCCCCTCATGATCAAATTCTGTAGTACACCACAGGGGAAAAAAGGAAGAGGGTAGGAGGGGGGGTAGTGTCTCTACATGTTCCATTTGAACTTCTATAGCAGAAGATTGCAAAGCTGTAGCTCTCTGGGACCTTGCTCAGATTTATCTCCAAAATACTACATGGTCATGGGTCACAAATGAAGACTGACCAACACACAACAAGAACTGTCTTAAACAATATGTAAGATTTCAAATTCAGTAGCTGCCAGCTGTTGATAAAGGAATAGCAGTTTTTCCTAAATCCTGTCTGATATCGGCTGACTTAAACTTAGCACATTCTTTTCAACATACAGGGCTAAGGTCTGTACTACAATTGTATAGAAGAAGTTAATATATGTGAGAAGGTGACAGGATACAGAGAGGGAGGAGGATCTACTTTTTGCCTATAAATATGATGTCAGCAGAGGAGGAAGCATCTCTGTCCTCTCTCTCAAAGGAGCTGTTTCAGACTTTGAGTAATAAACTTCTCATTTATTGCTTAAAAGATTATTTTTTTGTATGAAACATAAATGTCGCCTTTCCAGCCTGTTATGAATCAAATCATACAATATATAACCAAGGCTGGACATGGCATAGACCTGTTAGGTCATCAACTGTGCACTCCTTTGGCAATGCAAGATTGCTCCCTGCAGCCTTCTAGGCCCTTTAATTCGCTTTGAAGAGTCTTCAGTAATGGAGCCTTCACCTCTTCTTCAGTAAGCACCTCTGATATCACAGAGATTGAAGTTACTGGAAGGAATCCTTAGCTGCTGTGATAACATTTTTATAGATGCTAAACCCCATTTAGGTTGGTCCATTCAGAAAATGACTTCTTGAAGACAGGAGCTGCCCCTAACTATATGCATGCTCCGTGCCCAGCACAGCAGAGTCCCAGCCTCGTGTAGGGTCCTGAGCAGATGCTGTAATTCCTGTAAGCAATAACCAATTTCTCAGTTGTGAATTCAAGAGGATTATAGCAAATTTGGGTTGTACTTCCTCTGGGATATTTATTATTGCAATTATTACTGTCTTCCAGCTTAACCTCTCCCCCTGTTTACCCAGTTTTCATCTGTGGCCCTTGCTTTGAGTTAGCTTGTTTTATGCTGTCCCTTTACCCTGAATTTTCAATTTACTTTTGTACATTTATTACAAAATGGGTTATTTTATTATCATACCCATTCAAAATTGGGCAGAAGGTCCTCTTAAGACCCAGAAAGGCATCTGGATCCCCTTGAAGAAGCAACCACAATGAGGAAGGTGAACACTATGAGACTCATTTTTAGAGTGTTTTAAATGAGAGCTTATTTTCTGCCTCAGGAGAAAGTGAGAGAACTTCTGGGTGGGACTGAGAGGCAGCAGAAGTGGTCCTGTTACTTGTAAAAAACAGGAAAGGGAGGTGCTGTTTTCTCATTTATCATAAGAGAAGAAATCCATATTAAATTCTACACCAGTTCCTCTGATATTTTTCGTGGCTTGTAGGAGTAGGACCAGGTGTGCCAAAGTGCCCTCATCTTTCAGAAGAGCCGTGTCTTGACAGAAATACAGGGCAGTTTGGTTATGCAGTTTTCTGGTTTGGTTTTGGTGGTTTTTATCTTTTTTTTTCTTGAAGCAAGGTGCATTAAGGCACAAACACACATGTTTTTCAAATATACCTAAGAAAGGGTTTGTTATGATTTTGTTCAGGTATACTAGGCACAGTGTTTTGAACCTTGGCTGTTAATTCCTTCCCTTAAACATATACACTTCTGTCTTGAAAAAAAAAAAAAGAAACTCAACTTGTTTAAATGTTTCTCATTTCCATGCAGCATATATAGTATGATAAGCAGTTAAAACTGAAAGTAATATTTGGTATGTCAACAACATCTGTTTCACTGCCAAATACTTCAAAGTCCAACACAATAAGAAAATTTAAATGGTTTCCAAGATGTAAATATCTTGGTACAAGGTCAAACAAGGTGGTAAATATTTGTGTGTATTACACATTTCCACCTGATGAAAAACAAACAGGTGTGGTTATTTATATTTTTGCCAATGCAATAGTAAAGGGCAAATGTGGAAATCCATCCCATGCACAAATATTCCTAGCATTAAAAAAATCAATGCTTCTTTAACCACTATTCCAAGCCTCCTTTACAGTTAGTTCAATACCTACTGACATGTTGACCTACCTAATCTGATATCTTGTCCACCTCCAAAAAAGAAGGCAGTCAAGGGTATATGCAGTCTTTCATTATTATATATATTATATATATATGCAGTCTCATATTCTGGGAAAGATCTATGCCCCATTAAAGTCCAGAATAGTAACAACACCTTCAATAGTAGGGTGAATATTAACATTCTTCAAAAGAAACTCTTCTGTACACCAACACCACAATGTGAAGGATTGTATTATGACCAAAAAAAGATCAAGCCATAATTTTATTTTTTTTTAAACACAGTAAAAACTTTGTATTTAACATATCTAGTGCAAGTGGAGGCATCCAACAAAGGAAAGTAGTCAGCACCCATTGTGTGATCTATGGTTCAAGCACATAGCTATTCAGCCAACATAAAACATAACTCCAGATTTATGGTCCATTGGTAAAGCTACACTGCAACAAGGAGGATTCTTGCCTGAGGTAGGACAAAGCTGAGCCCCAGAATCTTTTGAACTGCAATAGCCACTACGTGATAAGTGCTAAATTTATAAACTGGTGGACAAAATATTAGTGAAATAATAATTTTCAGTATGTCCGCAGCCATAGAGTCTGCAACTATGATCCCATCAGGTCATGCAACTAAGCCAGATTAGCTTCGGTCAGTGTTTGAATCAAACACCTCCAGAGGAGTGCTAAAGTTTCAGAGGCATTATCGTGATTCTGTCCTTCAAATCAGATTCCATATTCACAGTAAGCTAACCGCACCTGAGTTAGCTCTTCTTAAAATAACTAATCTTACTCAAGATACACAGCATGGCAAACTTTATAAAACTGTTATTAAAAATAAATTTTATAATCAAAAGCTGCAGAATTAGATTAGATTATTCCATTACTAGAGGAACTAATGCACCAGAAGAAAAAATTATTACTTTATGAGCTGCCAAATTCTGCTAACTATAGCTGCTGTGTACTCCCTTTAAGTTAACCAACTCAAATGAAAATTATTAGAACATTCAACATCAAGGTTTCATGCCAGATCATACTCAAGTTACAGTTAATATTCAAATAGTAAATGGAGTCTGTTCTTCAAGGACAACAGGCTTTCAGTAATGAGGCAGTATCTCTAAACAGAATGCTAAACAAAGTCAAAGATGTCTTTATGTAATCCTCATCAACACTTTCATGGTAAAAATTACACACTATATATTGTGCTAAGCCTTTCAATCTGTATCAAAGCAGACATGTAATGGCCCACTGATCAAGTTCTCTAACATGTTGCAGTGAATGCCAAATCAAAGCATAGGGGCAGCTCATGGAGCTCTTTGCTAATGCCTCTGAGATACCAAGAGCCACAGAAATCGCTGCTGAGCCCAGAACAACCTGCTGGGGTGTGTGTGTCCTCCCTCCTTCTGGAATGTGGAAAGTAGTAACAGCCCTTTGCTGCTGGGAATACCTGCCAGGAGCAAAGAGAGGAGACACGCTGAAGCAGCTATTGTTACGCAACAACCCCTCAAAAGCACCCCCAAAACGATCATGTTTTAGCAGATAGGTAGCAATGCCACCAGCAGCTGCCTTCTCCAGGAACCTGTGTCTAAACAGGGACATGGCACAGATGCATTAGCAAGCTCAGCTTGTCTGGCCATACCCCAGAGCTCAAGCTAAACACAAAATCTTGTCTACTAATTGTCAAAGAAAGAAGAAAAGCATTCTTAATGTGGATGACGTGGATGGTCCAACAGAGGCAAACACATTTCATTTTCAAACACATATGATCACACATATTGAAGAAACAAATTACAGGTAATTCTGATTTACCGTAGCCAACTCAGAAACCACAGACTACGCCCCCACAGCAAGCAACAGAACTAGACCCAGCCAAGCTACATGTGTCATGCTTAATCATTTAGCAAAAACTTGTAATTCATTTCTCAATAGAAACTGTGATAAATATTGACAAGATGTCCATTTATGTTATACAGTTTTACTTTAGCATGAAAAATAAACTGAGTTCTGCTTCATCATGTTGTTAGAGTATGATGTGGACTCTGAACTGCTTCTAGATGATCAAAATACCATGTTCTTATGCTAAACACAAACCAACAGCACCTTATATAATTCCATTTATAAGTCCATATATTCCAATTTATAAGTCTATTAATAGATTACTTCAGTGCATTTACAGGAAAATGAACAAAATTGTTCTGATACTACCCTGACAGGAGAAAGCTTTTTGTTTTTTTTCAGACAATCTGTTTATAAATATCATCCTGAGGTAAGCAAAGCTGTAAGTACATTTGTCTGAAACTATGTAATGGCAGTTTCATTTAAAATAGTAAATTTTTCTTAGATTCACTACTAATATTTCTAGCTGGAAGAGTCCTCTGCAGAGGACAGAGAATTTTAATTTCACTCAATACATGTGCACCATTTGAAATCAATATCTATAGAAGATATATTAACTTTCATTTGAAAAATGCCAGTAAATAGAGCCAATTATCAAATTAATTTTTCTTTTATATTCATGAAATATGAATATTCATTGTCAATATAAGCAATCCATTAATTGAATCACTAGTAGCTGGAGAGATTTAATCTTTAGAGCATGAGAAATCTATAAAAGCTGCAAAGTCAATAATATATGCTGTCCAGAGAAATTCATTATTTTTAGGGAAACAGCTATTCCAAAAACTAAGCAACCTCCATACAAGCATCCCAGTTCATTTTATTTACTAATTAAGTAAATAAGATGATGTTTATGAATGGGAAATAAACTAACAAGCTACAAAAAATAATGACCCCTAGTTTTGAATTGGCCAGAGTGTGGTGTTAAATTTCTGGAGAGGTGGGTGACACCCCCTAATTTTAGATTATTAATATTGCTTTTCTGAATGTTTTGTGACAAAAATGGGCTGATTACAATAGTGCTGGTGACAGTAGCAGAGAGACAACCCAAGACAGGAGCTACAGCTGTTATTATTCACCCTCTCAACAATATAGTCTTAAATCTACTAGCCAGTGTGGAAGCCTCTCTACAGTAGGACTTTTCTCCTTTCTTCAGTTTAGTGAAGTACATTACAAATAATTTTTGTCAACAGTGAAGAGAGAGAAAGGAATGAGATTTTTCTTTTAGTTTCTGTAAGTAATCATCTGTCAAGTGCTACTGATATTGCTACACCAAATGCAACTGAGCAGCACTTACTCAGCATTATAAAACGTGGTTCTCAAGGAAGACATTTCATATATGCTCACAGCTTTAAACGGTTTTAGAGCTCTCTTCACCATAAAAGAGCTGCAATGCTGCTTACCAGAGGAGCCTTCAGAGTGACTGAAGCATGAAGACTAGGCTTTTGCATCATAATGAGTTATTCTGCACCAGCAATAGCGGCTAAATATAAGTCATCTGTGAGCATCAGGACAAAGGGTGGCTAAGACAAACTCTCCTCTTCTGCACAGTGCTAAACCAAATTCATTCCGGTAAAACAGCCAGCACTTCCAATTGCTCCTACCTGCAGTAAGGACTCAAATTTTTGAGTTGCTGAGCAAGCGCAGGTGCCTTTGAGTCGCCGAGCACAAGGGATGCTTAGCACCCTGGAAAATAAAGATCTAGCCTGCATTTAACAAATGCACAGTACCTGAAGTTCCTATTAGTTTTACTAGAAAGACCCCTAAGAAAGCACGAAATCACAAGTTAAAAATGGGAAAGGACATATTCTGTCCCTCCTCAGGTGCACCTAAATATGCAGCATGCACTCACACTTCAGTCATGGCCTGATTTTCACAGACACTAAGGAAATGCTACAGCCCAAATCTGCAATACTGTACTATCTCCAAAGATCACAGATATTTCATACTGAAATCTGGAATCAGTGACAAGATTATGTCTCTTTAATTCACGATTATAACAATGTCCTATAAAGAACATTTTATTTTAGTTTAAGTTAAGCAGTCCTTTCCAGAAGTCTCCTTTGCAAGTCACACAAAGAACACTATGACTGGTTGCTAGAAACAGTCACAGGAAATAAGTGGCTAATATCTTAAGTAAGTGAATGCCTGATACCAGCTCCTAAATAAATAGTCTTGTGTTCACACCTGGACCTAAGCACTACCATGGCTTGATTAAAGTTCAAAATAAACATATTTATAAATAGAGATAAAAAGAGATGAAAGCTGATCACTTCTTGTCACCTTGGGGGTTGGACTGAACAGAACAAAGCTCAGGTTTCACATATACATAAACAACAGCTTTACAAATACTATACATTTTCATGATGTCCCACCTTTAGGAAAAGCAACTTTCCTATTTCACAGAATGACAGAACATGCTGAGTTGGAAGGGACCCTCAAGGATCATGAAGTGCAACTCCTGGCCCTGCACAGGACCAGCCCCAAGAATGTGCCTGAGAGTATGATCCAAATGCTTCTTGCATTTTGCCAGACTTGGTGCTCCTTGAGGAGCCTGTTACAGTGCTGAACAACTCTGACAAGATCAGTGCCTGCCCCTCCTCTTCCCCTCACAAGAAAGTTGTAACTGCAATGAAGTCTCCCCTCAGCCTCCTCTTCTCCAGGCTGAACAGACCAAGAGCCCTCAGCCACTCCTCATAAGGCTTCCCCTCAAGGCCCTTCACCATCTTCGTTGCCCTCCTTTGGACACTATCTAATAGCTTAATATCTTTTTTGTATTGCAGTGACCAAAACTGCATACAATGTTCAAGGTGACTAAACTTTAGTTCATGAGTTAAATCAAACTGTGTATTCACAGTTTTTTTCCAAAAGATTCGTATAACTTGTGCTGCTTTGGGTCGTACTATGGATCTGGTCTTAGTAGGTAGCAATAAATATTTATCTCAGAAATGGTTACTATATGGATTTTAGTTGATGAGATGCCACAAAGTACTGAGAAATTATGACTTAATGAATAAGTCATTTTTTCCCCAAAAATCAACTAAATGCAAGGACGTTTTCCTGTTATTGTTTTCCTACAGTAACAGCTTTATGTGTTACATGACCCTCATGCAGAGGAACTAAGTACTAAGATTGTTTACCAGAAATGTCAAACTTCATCAATCATAACATTTAAAAGGAATATTTGGATATCCTGGTGCACTAGAACTGTTTGCCTCTATGAATAGAATGCAGACAAAAACTGATGAGATCCATACAATTCAGCTCTTATTAACATGCAAGAAGGAGAAAAGCATGATCCAAAAAAAGTCACTCCTCAGAAGCACCTAAAATTCCAATGTTGAAAGTGTATGACAAACACCTTGAAAGGAAAATGGCATATGATCTCCTTACTCTCTCATTGCAGATAATTGAACATATTATGTGAAAAGAGGCACTGTAGGAGTGATTATTAGCTCTGTATTTTAAAACCTGCAAAAAATAACACAACAGTCTTTTTCTATTTATGTCAAAAACAAATGTTTGTGCTAGTTCATATTGTCTGACCCACTATGACACACATATATTGATAAAAATCATAGCAAAATCTGTATCAGGCCTGTAGGTATTATAGCTCCCTATTTGCTGCCTATAATCATCTTTGATATAGCCAAAATTCCCTCTTTATAAAAAGTGGGAATGAAACAAATACAAACAGAATGAACTTGCTTTACACAAAATTGCATCAGCAAGATTACTCTTTCCCATTAATTCCAAGGAGCATTATGCTTATTTTGTGAACCATAACTGCATAAATACTGAAAATGCCAAAAGTATCATGAAGTGAAACATGCCCTTGAAGCACAATGGCCTGTCACGTTTGAGCTGTACACATGCATCAAACAAGAGTTTTTGTAAGAGTTAAGGCTTGAAAAATTCCAACTTGAACATTTTTTAGCTATGTTGAGGACAACCCATTGAAGAGTCCCAGTGGTGCTGATGGTGGCCAGTACAAACAACACATAGTAGTGTTGCTCAAATCTCTCAGGGGACACAGGGCTGGAAGAGCTGTCACAGGTCCTACTTGACCCTCATTCTGGCTCCAGCAGCATCTCTGCTGCAGTCCTTCTCCAGATACTGATTTTTGTTTACATTCACTGTAGAAAGAGAATCACCTTATAAGCCCAAGTTCTGTAATATTTGGACTGATGTGGTCCTGAGAATAATTGAGGTAAATCTGAACAAAAGGTACAATAAAAAATTTGTTCAGTATTTCATATACCAACTTCTTACTGTGACTAAGGTGCTTTACAATTCAACAGTGACAGCGAATAATCTGTATGCGATCATTCAGTAAATTACAATGTTTTAAGATAATACACTCATAAATTCATCACACTAACTTCTTGCAAATGTTTTGGGTGTGGCTTTTTCGCCTAATAGTGGGATTTTAATATTGCTCATTACATGGAGGACACACACGTTAGGTTTACTTTGTCCTGCTGTGAACACACAGCTGAGCCCTGCTAACTAACCACCTGCAAGCACTTGGAAAATGTGAAATAATATGTAGTATTGTCTATAATTTTTCAGATAGTT
Source organism: Campylorhamphus procurvoides (assembly GCA_013396655.1). Lineage (NCBI taxonomy): Eukaryota > Metazoa > Chordata > Aves > Passeriformes > Dendrocolaptidae > Campylorhamphus > Campylorhamphus procurvoides. The sequence goes on along the minus strand of WBMV01001068.1, from coordinate 876,414 downwards.
TCTCAAAAACGACCACACTGAAAACCAACATGTTTTACCTTGCAGTTGTTAGGAGAACACACATAGCTCCTACTGCTTATCCGGCAGGAAGGAATTTGTGAAGATGATGTATCTTAAGATTATTCACACACTCAAACTTTTCTCTAGAAGTGCACTTGCTTGCTAAATGTTAACAGATCTCAACTTTGATAAATTTTAACCTGTAATTTTATTTTAAATAAATTCCCTTTTCAGATAATTAGTCATTTTCTAAATGCAAGTTCCAGGTTGTTCAGCTTTCAAGAAATGCTTCCCTCTCAAATCCAAAAAGTCTGCAACCAAAGTGGGCAACCAAATACACACCTAATGAAGGTCTTCCCTCAAGAACAGCACTGAAAAAACAGTTATTTCTACCAACAGAAATACAAGTATCAGGATCCAGCTCTCTCAGCAGCCACACCCCTTGGCTGGCCTTTAACGTCTGCATTTATTTTCAGTACCTTGAGTGACTCCTTTCCTAGAGACTGACAGACTGCAGACTCACAAGGCAAAAGTTGGCAGTGAAAACTTCAATAACTTTTGCCAAAACAGTCTTTCCTCTACTACACAGTACTCCTGGCTTCTTCTTGCTAAACTACTCTGCAGACAGAGTATTCCAGCCGACAGTGACTCCTTTCCTGTTGACTGGAATGAAGAGACTGCTTCATTGACTCAATGGGGCCATAAAAACTCTATAGATTACAGCAACATTGGTTGCAATGATAAAAAGATTCACGTCTTTACTCAACCTTGCTAATGAGTCTAAGCAGGGTTTTAGAGCAATAAAAGCCATTTTTAATTATTTTTTAAAAAACAGAAGTGTTTTTCATGTGCTAAATAGTGATACCACATCTGTGTGAATAAAATTGTAACACAGAAGTTTCAATTCATTCAATGTCTTTTTGAAGGCTGGATGGTTTTTTTGCTATGGGCAGCCCTATAATTAACATCTAGATTCTGATTTGGGTTCTCCCTGACTAATTGAATCATTGACTTCAAAACAGGGATAAATTTAATCTTTTAAACCACTTTAACAAAATCTTTACATTTTACACAGTCAGTTTTGAGAGCAGTGTTGCTGCAAATCATTCAGAATTACTGTATAGGTTCAGATATACTCCATGAAAAAGAAAGAAAAGCAGACTGGAATGGTTTTTCTCCCTTTTTGTCTGGTACATTCTCATCTATTTATGGAGAACTTTCAGATCTGCACTATCAGTATTCTGACAGTGTTCTCATATATGATGTCCCTTTTCTTAACTATGACAAGCATTGTGCAACAGAGTACAGGATTAGAAAAAAATTAAAAATAAAAACCAGAGACAGCATAATCCATTCATTTTACTATTTAAATAGAAGTGATTTTCCTAACTGTATCCAGGAAAGAAAGCAGACCCCCAAACAAATACATATTAGGTTGCAGTTCTCTAGGAAATAATTCCCTTTGCTCCTGCAGAAACATATCAAGTACATTGCTTTTGACTTTTAAGCTTCCTACTCACTGATCATCAAATTTTTAAAATGCTGACTTCTGAGGTGAGGGCTCATAACCTTGTTGACTGCATTTGGACCTGTGCTTAGACTTTTCTGAATCCATCACCTTATTTACATTGGCCATTGGCTTTTCATCTGTCTCTGCAATTTGCTTTCTCAGCTATGAGGGGCAGTTAACTTTACAGGAATATCAAATGCTGAGTTATCGCTATTTCACAAACCGTTCAGAAAGAAAAAAGCATTATATATACCTCATAGTTAGGAAACCTGTGGCAGAGGTTAAGGACAAACTTTTCAAAGTGTGTTCTAGTTCTGGGATTCCAAGCAACAAGAGCAAGCAGTTCTGCCCATTCAAATGAGTAATGCCTGTAGCTGAAAGCACAATTCTCAGTCACCTCGCATTGGGTTCACAAAAACAGAGCTGAAAGGTTATAAATATTATACACTTTACTTTTTCTTACAGACTTAACAAGGTCACTCTGATGCAAGTCCAGAATGGAAACCAGAATCTCAGATGTTCATTTCTGTGTCTTTTTTACACCAAACAATCAGGAAAACAAAGGCAGAAAGCATCCACAGAAATGCTTACAGCAGAATGTAAGACTTACATAAATAATCTATTTTGGTTCCTTTGCAAAGCTGCTGGATACAGGCAATGTGAGACACATGGCTGTGCTGCCTCCTCCTATGCTGCCTGGTGATACCGCCTGGCAGGAGGGGTGGCAATACTGGGCAAAACCCCTGAGCTGCTTTAACCTGGGCTGAGATCCAGCATGCCCTTTTGCCACACTAAACCTTGCTAGAGTAAGTGATCACAGCTTCATTCTGGCTCTATTCCTGAGTGACATTTAACTTCTTAGGGGCATATAACTCAAAACCATAACTCCACCCTCTGCTTTTTTCCATTTCAGGCATAAACCACATTACAATAAAAATGTAAATCTTATTCTCCCATCCCTCTGTCTCTGCTATATCTCAATAGGTACCTGAACATAAAAGTCAAGCAACAGTGTTACAAATTTTCTCCTTTACTATTCAAAGCTTAAAATCTTTCAGAAATTCCCTAATTTCATTTTTCTCCCCCATTTCAGCCATACGCTGTTTGCATGCCAGATGGGTTTTCCCCAAGCTCTCACACCACTAAGAAAACTGCAGCATTTTTTGTTAATTTATCACCATACTAAAATATAATAAGTGAACCATGCATAGATAAAATGAATTATAGGTATACCTCCCATACGTTCTGTACATCATGCTAAGCAAAAGCTGTGTTGTGTTAACTGTCAAGCTGAGAAATAGCTGACATTTATTATTTTAATTGTTTACTTTGCTGAAATAAGCTTCTGTGAGAAGCTATGACTTTTATTAAATCTTCACTACAGCATTATTTTCACAGATTGGGAGGCAAAAGCTAATTTTCAAAACTGCTTTGCCCTACAAGGTCACCGCCAACAGCTTGAATGCACATGTCAAGGAGACATCTGCTTCAGAGATACCACTCTATGTTAAATGTGCATTATTTAAAAAATTCAAGATACTTTTCATTAAAAAATGCTTATTCAGTAATTATGTAGTTTTTAGCTGGTGTTAAGTAGTAAAGATTTTTATCCCCTGTGGATTGTTTTAATATTTCATAACAGACACCCTGAATTAGACTTCAGCATTTGCTTTAGAAATCACAGTAAGCATAAGCATGGATGAATTCAGACAGACAAGCTGTCACTGATCTAAATCATTATAGAATTCCACAGGAAGTTTATACATTTTCTTTGCCCAAGTATTTTAAGGTAATTGATGAGCCCAGACAATTTCTCATTTCTCTTTTCTATGAAAAGAACAATCTTGTTCTCAGATAATCATTTTTTTTCCATTTGTAACCAAAGCAAGTATACTTGTCAAAAGACAAAAATTCTTGGTACATTGACCCAGTGTTTCTCTGGATGCAATTCTTAAGTTAGCAGTTTCCCAAGCTGTAGTGTCACACAGTTCAAAAGTGAGAGAATATTATGGAGACAAAAGAAGACACAATATTCTGGAGAGAGACCTTTTCTTCTGATTCTTCATCTACTTGAACTCTGTAAAACAGGATACTGTTAAAAAGAGTAAAATGGTTTTTTTCATTAGTGTTTGAAGATCAATACATCAATTGATTTCTATAAATTATATTTCACTTTATTTTGTTCAGGTCTAGCCTTAAAACAAATAAAACTTATGTTCTCAGGATTGATCTGTTGCTTCATATTAATGGAGAGATTCCCCTTGACTTCAAGCTCTCAATGTTAGAAATAACAAGTCCAAATGTTTATGACTACAGAGGTAACTGCAGGTAGGTAATAGTTCACTCTGCCTTCACTCTGAAGTGATTAAAAGTTCCATTGTAAAGATTAAAATAGGCCTGAGATTTTTTCTCTTTTGTTGGAATATACCTATTATGATTTGAATTTCTGAAGGTGGAAAGCTCGGCTCACCTACATAGATTTTTTGTTGTTGTTTTATTTTTTGAAAAAAGGAGAATTTTTAATTCTTTTTTTTTTCCTACTCAGAAGTGTAGTAGTAAAGTTGTTGTATCCAGCTTTGGCCTTAGGGATCCAACTGCAGTACAGGTTATGGAGAGAAAGAAAACAATTATTAGACCAATACTGGAAAAATGGACAGGTTTGGGGCTAAAAAACTTCCATCAAGGCAAATACCTAAAAAAAAGAAATACACATTTTCTTGAACATAGATTTCCTTAGAGATATAGGCAAAGGATTGTCTCATTTCCTTCCTGGGCAATGAATTCTCCTAATCCTGTGTGTTCTCATTTCCCCGTGTTCTCAGGATTCTCTCACAGATCCAACTGGACCGCTCAGCAGCTGTTTGTAGCCAGGACTGGGGCAACCTGTATGTCTGTGTTTGTTCTTTCTTTGCTTAAACCTGTCTTTCTTTACACATTCCATAAAAACAACTCTCAAAGTCCTCTAACAAAATTCTTGGTTTCATAATGCACCTTCCACTAAACAGGTTTTTTGTGGCAGTTATCACCCAATTCCCATTTCTGGGGCAATTCTGGGTTGAAGGAGCAAGCCAGACGGTGCAAATTGCCTGACTGACCGGTAACTGCACAGCTCCACGTAGTTTCTGTGGCATCCCTGTGCATGAACTGCACTGGTGACAGGTCCGATTTTATTTCTGCAGGAGTCAGCTCTACTGGCCTGCCTCAGGCCTCAACCTGCTGCATGAGAACTGAGTATTTGCTGAGCCCGAGGCCGTAACCTGCTGCTGCTGCCTTTATCTTTTATTTGATAACTGCCTGATGCCACCTGTCTACCTCACATCATACAGTAGCAGGGACCAGACCATCTCCACCACACAGAAAACTGGAAATATATGCCCCCCCAGTGTGTTTATAACTGCACTGATACAGAAGGAATACACTTCCTTGTGGAAATGGAGGAGCACAAAAACACTTCTATCACAGCTAAAATGGAACAACTTTTAATTCAAATATCTCTGGAAATGTAGAGAGATCATGTTTGCAGCATATTAGAAGAAGTCAAACAGCTAAGTTACACATACCCAATGCATAATTGAGCCATAGGACTTCCTTTCTGACAAAACTATGTAACAGTTTTTAATTCCTCATTATAACCTTATTCATCAAATATTGTGTAGCAGGAATTCAAAGCAGAATCTTCAGAAGGGAGGATCAAGACTAAAGACTTGCTGAATCCAAGCAAACCATCTGTACTGAACTCATCTCCATAAAACTGTGATGCACCAAAGGAAGGTTAAGGCCACCCTGTTAAACTGCCCAGCTCAAAGAGTCTGAAGGAACAATAGTGCAATTCACTTTTCTAATTAGTTCTTATAATCTACATTCTACTATTTTCCACAAATATCACATACTATAATTTAAATTATTGCAAAACCATTATATTTGTTTTACAAGAATAAGTGAGAATTCTTTCAAATTAATGTCAAACAATGTTTTATTTAAACATCTATGTTACATTAAAATATTATGCTGACTTACATGGAAACACTGTGTTGCTCCCTATATTCATATATAGTGTTAAAAAATAATAACGGAAATTATAAAGATAAAATGAAAATTTCAGTGACTTCGATCAACCATAGATCTGAACTTGGAATCCAGAATGAAGTTTAAATAAATAAGAGGAATAAAAGGAATTTATAATGCAGAAAAATAGTTACTTCAGTCTTTTATCTTTGAATGGCGAACAAAAATATATGTATTTATTGCCTATTAACATCTGCCAACAACAAAACAAGATTATATCAAGAATTTTTATAAGGTATATAAAGATATTTATTGAAACTCTGTCATTTTGTATCTTTTGGAAGTTCATTTTCAGTTCCTGGCAGTTTATGAAAATTCAAACTATACATGACTGCTTAGGATAAAAGGCAATATATGACATATAACCTTTTTAGCATAGAAAGACAGTCATCTTTTAATATTTTCTAAGAGACAACAGAGTGGTAAATAGCATATATATAGATACAAAGTGGATCTTGCAAGATAATATTCAAACTGAACTAGGGATACAAGTAGCACTTGAATGGTTAATCTCATGTATTTTTAAAGAAAAAATATTTACTGGTTTTGTTTTCTCCAGTTCTATCATCAATAATGTAACTCTGCTTTGTTTATGTATTTCTTACAAGTCACCTGGGCTTTATTCTCCTTCCTGTCTCCTCTCCACCCTACATTTCTAAGCTCATTTGTTTTGGAAAAAACCCAATACATAATATTAGGATCTTTTATGGCTGAGAACTATTAGGATGAAATGTAACAGATATTAAACATAGGATAGTTGTTAAAAATGTGCTAACACAAGTGAAATCCAAAAAAACTACAGTGTGTGAGAAGCATATAAAATTTCTCTACGCATGTCCTTCAAAAAAGTTTAATACATAGTCAGGTCACATTATTGCACATCAAATTCTCTAGGTCTCTAGCTGCCAGTAGCAATTATCTGTAAGAGAACATATTTTCCCTCGTGACTAGCTATCAGGAGTTTTTGCCTATACCTAAGCATAGCCTTGAGCAAAACTCCTACAGGGCATATTTGGAATAGAGTATTTCATTTGGACAAAATATTAAGGTTTCCGTGCAATATGTCTATCTATATATTTATACATCTGTTTCAACATATTGATCTGTTTATCTGTTTATTTTAATTACATGAAATAATTGCATTAAAATGTAAATAGTTGTGAATCTCTCTCTATATTTCTGTGCAGAGTTTTAAGAAGCACAGTTTTCTGTTTCCTGAGGCTGCTGCCTGTAATAGCACATCCCTACCAATGGCCCCCACCAGGCGCCCCAGCCCCGCAGGGCTGCTGGGGGTGCACCCCAGGGCTTGGGGCTCACCCCTCGAGCCACCCTTCGCTCTGCATCAGCTCACGGTAAAGGGACATGCCAGTGCTGTTATGAGGTGACTGGGTGATGATTGGGTGGGGAAGGGAGAAGTCTTTAGCGAAAAGGAGCGAATTCTTTCACTGCAGAGAGAATAAAAAGTCTTAAAATTTATTATCTTTAAAAATGTATGAGGCAATCTGGCTTGCTAGAGGAATTTAGCAGTGCCTGCTGTGACCGTTTACAAACCGCTTCATGCCAAAGCATCAAGTTTGCTACCACAGTTTTTCAAACAAGTTTCCAGTTTCACTGTGCTATAGATGGACAGGAAATGAAAACTGTGTAGGTGGATGATAATGGTCCATCCCACAGCATACAAGAACCACTGAATGCTGCCAATTAGAAACACAATGCAAATGTGTAGTAAAACTAATAATGTATGAGATTAATTTAATTTCTGTCCTGTGAACACAGGTGCAAACACTTACTTTCAAATGAAATTTTGTTGGTTTCATTTTTATATGGACTGGGTCTCAACAGTATAGTAACTATAAGAATGATTACTTGGTTTCATACTACACCCTCTGAAGTGTACAATAGCATTTCCACTGATTTATAGGCAGTCAGATCAAATGCTTTACATTTATGCATTAAGCATGTGTATTTGTTGCATAACCACACTTGTATGTACAGTAATATAGTGGTGAAAATTAAAAGATTATTATTCAAACACACACCGAGAGAAAACTCTGTTGGGTTAGGGACTTAAAAAAAATTCCAGCAGCAATAGCCAATCACTAATTTTTATCAACACAGTAGCTTGAACAAATACAAGAGCAAGCATAGCAAGGACTCTGAAAGCTTTTACATGCACTTCTATTACTGCAAAAGAAAACAGCATTACAGCTTTAACAAATTAAATATTCTGTAGTCTTTACAGACATGATAGAACAAAGGTTGATACTTTCTGGTTTTCAAATGACCACAAAATATATGAAAAGGCAAAATAGCATAGATTGCCATCTCTCCTCTTAATAATACCTTCGCAGTCTTAAATGGTATTCTTCCTTCCTGAATTTTTCCAAATCTATCCTATTTATCTGATTGGATTTCTGTCCCATCTTTCTACATATTACAACTAATTAGTATCCCTTGATGAGAAACAGTACACCGATGGAAAAAAGCAGTTGGATAAGATCTATGTTAAAAAATGTAGTTCATTTAATATCATTTGTACTGCTGCATTATTAATAATACATAATTACCCTGCACAGGCTGCAAAGGGGAAGAATAAAATCATTCATTAATTTTTTGGCCTTTACAAAAGGAGTGGTATATTTGCCAGGGGAAAAAAAAAGTATTTGACTTACAGAATGTCATTCATCAGTTTTGCACGTCACACTAAAATATTAACTTTTTATGTTTTGAAAATACTGCTTTATTTAAACAACATCCCTACTTTAGCCTGAGGTATGGTGTGCCATACCACCACTGGAACCCTCAGTTGTTATTCTGAAAGCAACTGAACAAAGCAGCAGGACAGCAGACTATCTGAAAGCTGAGATTTCCAGACAGCTATTGAGGGTTGTTTTCAATGCATACAAATTGCAGGCCAAAACTCATATGGAATTTCCCATTACCTACACCTGGCTATATGTGTTGTACTATCTATTACTTATCTAATAATCTATTTAATATTTTTTCATCTGCATTATTAAGTTACTCCAAATCAGCCCAATAACACTTTATACCAGTTACAGAACAATGTAAGAACCTGCTAAACTGCAGGTTAAAAGTACCTTTTATAATATGGGATAAATTCATCCAATTATGAATCAAAATCTGTTGTTCTCACTCCAGTAATAGTCTCGGTGCTGCTATGCATTTTTTGCCTGAAGAACAGGTATTTTGGGGGTTTTGACCCTTGCAGTAATGTCATCAGACATACCAAACTTTCTGCATAATGACCCCTTCTAGAACTCTTCTGTTCTTTAAAAAAAGAAGGCATGTATATTAAAATCCAGAACTATGTTTCTTTTTTTTTTCCTACAAGCAGGAGTCTGATTGTCTACTAGTGCTGTGAGTAATGCACGTGTCTGTATTTATTAGAGCAGGAAGGGTCTCTAAAGCAGTTTCCCCACGACCAGGACTGGGAGACATGAAGCAGGGACACACTAAGCATCTGACTTTTTTTCAAGACAATTTTGAATGACAATTAGACATGCTTTCAGAAGTGCCTAGCTCACCTGTGACAGTACCTCAGAAATTCTGAGGAGTGCTCCTAATACTTTCTACAATAGATTGGTTTTAAAGACAATTCAGCTCTGTCAAAGTACTCTTCTGTAGAATAGCAAGTTCATATTTAGAAAGGGATACAAGAGTGGATGTACTGCCAGAGTTGCTAGATGGGAAGGGACCTACCAGCTCTCCTATGTTCACCTCAAGATCATGAATGAAGATACACAAAATTACCAGTTGATCAAAACAGAGTGGTATGCTAGTACTGAAACAGCTAATGTCTTCTCATATAAATGTCAGAGGGCCTTGAAATAAAGACAGAGGTATAAAAATGTGAGAATAGAAAAATGTTTGGGTTTTTTTTAAATCAAGTAAAAGTTGTGTATGTGAAGGGCTAGAATACTACCTATAAACCAAAATCCCATAAAAATCAAGAAATAGAAAAGTAAAATGAATGCATTAAACAGAAATCTGTGAATTTCTAGGAATTTCCAGATATAAGAAAGACTGAATAATGGGTTGAATTCACAAGGTAATGCTGAGCTCATCTTAAAGACTGAGGAAAAAAAGCTTGCTTTATATGAATTAAATTAACATACCTGCATGTGGGAAAGGGCCCAGCTCATTTAAAGAGTGTGAGCAGGCAAAAGACAGAGTGCAGTGAATAGCAGCATGTCCCCCTCAGCTAACCACAGAAATGAACAGGAAGCATTGAGTCTGCATTCCTGTAATGGAGGGCATAATTTGCATCCAAGTACTTGAATGTTACAGATTATTTAGTGGAATCCTTAGAAACTCCATGCCAAGCAAAACATTATAGTGAAATTGCTTTTTAAAGGAATGACCTAACAGTGGATGAAGGTCACCTGAAACAGTTTTTGTCATTTGGTCCAAGCCTGAGGAAAAAAAAAAAAAAACACTAGTATTTACTATAGCAGAAGGATGTGTGTGGGTCATGGTTTACACTGAGAAGCCAGGACAGTGCCCTTGGGACCTTCCCCAATCAGAAACGAGACATGCAGAAGCAAAGACCATATTGGACAGAAAGGGCTCAGATCCATCTGGACTCAACAAAAATTTCACAACTGAAATTATACTGCTTGGAGACAAAGCCAACAGCCTTCTGTCTGAGAGTGCTGAGAAGGGAAAATTAACCTGCCTTCTGGTGGCAATGCAGAACCTTGAGCCACCTGCATTCAAGTCTTCTCCATCGCTTCCCTTGAAAAAAAAAAACAAAACCAAAAAGTTAGCTTAACTAAAAGTAATATCCAGCAACACAACTCTGCAAGAAGATAGAAAATCCTTTTAAAGGACAGAAATATATACTTCCAAAACATGAAATGCAGCAGAGCAGAGTAACAGAGACTTACTCAAAGTCTGGAGTATAAAATGCATTCCAAAAGAACCGAAGTGCTTGACCTCAAATTTTTTTGTTTACTTCTCAAGCTATGTATTATATTTCTACAAAGTGTGAGCAATCCAAAAGGTTTTGAGTGAATATTAGGCATTTAAAAGAAAATAATCTTAATTAACATATGATCAAACAGGATTTCTAGGACTGTTAAGATTACTGTGTATTTTGTAATCTTCGCTCATTTTTTCTAAGAATTATAATATTAAGACATGTTCCTCATATAGTGATATATGTATCTACAGCTCCACTTTAATGAAACAATAGGGTCTTACATCTCCAGATTAAGAACACTCTATATGCAAACTCTAAAAATTCTAGGTTATTTGAATGCCATTATCTCACCAGTATAACAAATGAAAGGTTGTATTTTCTTAAATAATGGAAGAAACAATGATGCATCCCAGCCTTAATTTTGAGAAATCCCAAAATGTCATTGAATCTCAAGTATTTTCTCAAAATTTATTAAATTGAATACAGTATGTATGTCCAATATAAATAAAATATATTTAAATATATAAAACTAATAGAGTTTCATATAAATAATGCAATTCTAAAGGACCAGAGCAGACTCCTAATCCATTATAAGTCATACAACACAACTGAATTGAAGGGTAACAGCAACTTTATCCTAAATAGTGTTTGCTGCCAACAAGTCCTGGTTTGCCCGTATTCGCTACAGGATGTCACACTGAAAATATATCACAATATAAAATACATCGCAAAAAATAACAAAAGCTAGAAAATGAGACAGCTACCATACAATTAGGGAAAATCCATAGACAACAATAGACATTAACATGACAAGCAGTACACATGCCCTCAATATAACTGTACCATAACTACATGAGTATCACTTTTTTCATACTTTTCCTTCAGGTGAGGCTCAGCATTGGACTACGCCCCAGCTCACTGCTCAGCCTTTGTTTCTATGTCAAAAGACACAGAGAGCCCACAGTCATTGCCAGCACACCTATATTGATCAAATTTGGGGCAATCTGTGTGGACTTCTCAGCCCTGTGTGCCAATGAACTACTCCCTCCACTAAGCAAGTATAATTTGTTTCCTTCATTGCAGCTATTGCTAGCGATGTACACCAGCAGTAACACACTGCTGATGGCACTGCAGGGAGCAATGTAGCAAAACGTCTTACATGGATGTGGATAGTATGGATTCGCTGAACCCACTGAGCTGGTCTCTGAGCTATCATCTATAAGACCCTTTGTAACAAGTTTCTTCATTCTCCCTTCACTGAGATGCAGTTAATTCCTGCATTTGTTGACTGAAAATGTTTTACATGTGAGTTTTTGTTTTTCTAAAACCAGAAGGAAGAAAAGCAATGCAAGACCTAAAATTGCATTAATGAAATTAAGTCCCCTAACACACTGCAAAACATTCACACCATGCACCCAAAGCTTTTGTACATTTGGTCATGTTTTTTAATTTGTGCATTAGTCAACTGGGATAACAGTATTTTAATGTCCTTGAAGTGAAAACATATTTTTTACTCAAGATTTTTAAAGCTGCCACAGATCTGAAACATAAATGAGCCTTGGTCGATCCATTTTCCCTTCATCCCCACCAAATTCAGGGGCAGTGCTTTGTGTTCCATCTGCCTCCAGCAGGGCTGTGCTGCTCCTCTCCTGGCTCATCACCACCTGGGAACAGCCAGTGCCCTGCTGGCTATGGCTTCAGACCAGGGGTTTGTAATTCTAGCTATTAAATTACAGTATCATTTCAACAGGCAAACTATTACACGGAAATATTTTAAATGTAGGAAATAGGTTTTTTATAAAGAAGGAGGAAAAAATTCACTAAAGTTTGCATACAATGAAAATATTTCAACAAGTGAAGCGTAACAATGCAATATTAAGTCTAATATTGGTGACAATTCAGAGATCTTGTTAAAAACTAGAGAGCAGGCTTTATTTGAACTTTGCTGCCCTTATATTAGATTTCTTTTTTAGAATTAATTTATTTCCTTGTAGTTCTCATTATGTTTTTATTGCATTCATGGAATAGTGGAGCATTTCTCTAACTAATTTAACACCTGTAAATTCCCATGGCTGCTAATGAAAGACTGTGTAGACTACCAGATAAATTTCTAATTCATATTTCAAAGGTTGTGAGTTCAAATCCTATTAAGGTTGTACTTATTAATGTTTCTATTAAGTCCTTTCCATCTCTGAAGTTACAGTTTGAATTAATAGTTTCATTTTGTATAAAGAAGGAAAACACATCTGCTCCGAAATGGCATACAAAGAGGTGACAAGGAAGAAGGAAAGAAACTTTGTAAGAGAACAGTTCAGATGCAATGTCTGTGCTTTTAGAAGAGATGCCATTCTGGCAATTAAAGGCAAAAATCAATGAACTACACATCTTGACTCCCTCGAGAAACAGTGAAAATCCATAGGGTTTTTTTTCCATATAGTGCAACTGCATTGGCTGAAGCTTTGGCTTCCATTCTTGTCTAACTTTTCTTTACAACATTTATCATTTAATCTCCCACCATCTCAGTTTATTCATCTGTAAAATGGACGCAATACTTACTGACCTCCTAGTTAAGTAATTCTTAATCCTGTGGACGTCCATAACTATTTCCATTAGAATTTTAAAGCTAATAAATTAAGAGCATCTTCAATGGGATTTTGTCAGATTCAATTCATTAGTTATGAGTGTCTTAATGGAACAGCTATAGATGTACAAAGGATTAATTATAGCTAAAAACCAACCACTTAGAAAACTATTTAGCTATATCAAAAAAGAATATATCACTGGAAATAACCCTGCACAAAGGGACCCGGAGCTAAGCACCCTCTAATATTGCCCTTGACTGACATAACCTTAAATTCAGCAGCATTCTGGAACAGTGCTCTAATTCATGCTTCTACAGATCTACATCTGCTATGAGAAACAATTATGCAAAAGGCTTGAGGCATTTTTTTAAAATATATTCTTTTGTATATTAGATAACATCTGAGAAGCTGTATTTCATGCAGCCATTAAAGAAAACAATTTGAATGGTGTACAAATACACAGTACTTGATTGGCAACCTGTACACAAGATTCCCTTCTCATTTCCTGAATGGTAATTACTTTTTTCAAAAAGACATCATTTTTTCAGAGTAACATACCCTTTTCCCCTTGTATTTTCAGCTTACAAATATTCACTGTACTCTCACACTGACCCCCAAGCCATAAGACTAAAAAAGTTCAGTTTCCTTTTCAATCTCTTCTTACTGAACATATAGCATATATTTCCAACATTATATTGAAATGTAAACCAACTCATTTTTAACCACAAATCCATACCTGTAATTTACCTGGGTTCAAAAATCCCACTAAAAAAAAATCCACAAGCAATGTACAGGAATTTTTGAGCCAATCTGAATCATCATTTCAATCTGTTTGAGAAAAAGTGTATATGCATGAGAAACATCTATCTGATAATTTAAAATGAAGCTTGTTTCTCTCATTTGCCTTTCCCCAAATCATTGTAAAGCTGCTCAGACACATTAGCCTCCATTTCTGAGACAGAAATACCTAGTTTTCCCACATACACTATGATAGCATAAGTCCCCAAAAATCCCAAGTTGTGCAGTCTCTGGTGGAAAGGCTTGTGAGCCTCACACCATAACTAACAGGAGGTTTTTGTCCTGATTCACAGGAATCACTGTACAAGGTCAGAAAATTTTTGACCAAATTATTGCATTAAGCTCTGCTTTACACTGTGCCTCACATCTGGGCTACATTTATACCCTTATCCCAATGACAGATGCAAACTCTAGCTTTCCTGACAATTTGCTTTCAAAAAGACTGAGAAGTTCCTTTTTGTTCTTTTTTGGGGGGACATATATATATATATACATCTGAGGGTCATGCTCTTGGTCTTTTCAAAGCTCTAAAAACTCTAGAGACATAAGGGAGACAGAGCTGACTTCTTACCACTGATCACAAACACCATTGCCAGCAGAAAGAAGATTGAGACCTTGTTGTAGACTGCCAAGATTTATACCAAGGGGGGCTGTCTTCAAAAGAAGGCTGTGGATAAATAAAAATCCAGATAACAGGCTCTTCAGACAGAGCTTTAGAATCAGGGTGCATGGGCTGAGGAGTCCCATCAATAGTATATCTGCAAGAGCAACCTGTCAAGAAAACTAGGAAGGCTTTGAAAAATGAATGAACAGAGAATTGGAGAAAGAGTTTATTTATCCATATGGTAACAACATTCAGACGGCTCCTAGTAACATGCAAGATGTAGTAATGTACTTGAGAGGAAATAATTTTAAAATATATTGCCTCCAAATTTCTTATGACTCATACTAGCTTATACAATCCTTGGGGCCAAATACCACAGTCCCTCCTCAGCTCTCATTCAAGAAAAATCTGCTCAAAATCACTCAGAGTTTGCTTATATAAGGCAAAAGTGAAAACTAAGGATAAAGTAGGGCTATGATTCATGGTACACATGAATATTATTTTGGTTGTTCATACATGCAGGCCATACATCATAAGAACAAGATGCTGCACCACTGATGACCTAGTTTTCAAAATCTGTACACATTTATTAATGGAACTGAACCTAAACTTTAGCACACAAGCAAAGCCAAAGCGTATCACCTGGCTGAGAGGTTTCACTTGAGAATGCTGATCTGTTTTGGTAAGCGTTCAGAAACTGTCAGCCCATCAGCTTTCTTCTTCACAGGATTATCTATGAATATTTTAAGAGAAGACTATATGTAATTAGGATGGAAGACATTCTAGTTTTCTTATGGTGCCTCTGCATAAAAATACCAGTCCTATTATTTTTTTTTTATTTTACCTTGTAATAACACAGTCTGAGACTTACTTTGGAAGAATTAAGTGCCTCAGAATAATTCATCTCTCCCAAAAAACATTACCATGACAAACATTTAGCTATTATGCAAGTCATGCTTAATTCATTTTACTAAGGAAGAATGATATTAGTACAGACACTTACAAAAATAAGTAGGATTGATTTATTATTTGTAAATAATTTGTAGTGACACTTTACAAACAAACATGAAATAGACAAAGACATTTCACAAAATATGCAAATCAAACAACAATTATTATTCTAATTCTCTTCTTACTCTTTCTTTTTTAAAGAAAGGAGTCAGAAAACTCTGCTTAGCATCAAAGACACTGATGTAACTTGTAGGGCTTCCCACATTTAATCATCTCTGTTGAGAAGAGTGAGCCAATGGTCCCGCAGATTTCACTCAGTTCTACAGCACTTCTTTCATCAAATCTTTTGTTTCTTTAGTTTAACTTACCTTACTATTCTCACTGTTACCAGTTATTGATGCAGACTATGAAACATATGTACTATAATACAGTAAAGCAAAACTGCCCAAATTTTAGTAGTATGTATTTTTTCCTCTTTGGTTATACCTTTTTATTTTGTATTCATGCTTTTCACTCCTTCATTATCATTTTCTGCTCAGTCACATGACTGCAGAACCCTCCCCGCCCAGACACTTTCATACTTTTAATTCACTTATGCTCTCAGTTTCTCCTACCAGCAGGTCTTTTTTTCAAACTGTTTCATGGTTTAAGGCTCTTCTTCACCCTCTCTTCTACCACCTTGCCTCTTCTCTGCTTTTTATTCCTAACAGTCTTTACATCTCCATCACTCACATTCAACATGACACATTTAAGAATTTAGCTCTTTTTCCCTCCTTATGTTTCAGTCACAATACCTTTTCTCTCCCCTGCTGCAAAATTTCTCTAAGATGTTTTGTGAAGACAAAGCAAGATTTCTCATCAGCTTCTTTACTGGCACATTAGTGTATCTCTCTCTCTTATTATGCAGCAGAACAGCCTGTGTGTGCATAATGGGGTGTATATTTTAGCAGATTGCAAGGATGGTGGGTGTTAAAACGCATAATATGTGTGTATGTGCATGCTGGTATTTGTGGGTTCACATATAGATGCCAATTTCTCCTAGATACTATGAATGACTGCAGCCATAGATTTATAATCATTAAATTCTACTTCCAAGTCATACTGAAAAAATATTTTGCCTTAAGCAAATTAAAGTAGATACAAAAGCTTAATAGAAAATAGGAAATGTCTCCACCTGATTATCTTTGAATCTGTTAAAGAGTCTGAACCAAAGGAGAACATGGGGACAGTGCATGCAATAGAATGATTATATTTTAAAATGTAAAATATTTAGAAGTGCTGAGTCCCACAATATGATATGCAAACATGGGAGCCTGCTACTGCACTGCAGAGAGCAGACAAGTAGTTGTCTGCTGACACAGGGCAGCCAAGAGCACAGGGGACAGGAATCCATGGGAATGATGCAGACTCTGGAGAAGAACACAGAAAGGAAAAGAATATCCAGCTGAGGCAAGGACAAGCATGTAAACATTGGAATCTCCTGAACGTGACTGAATCTCTAAACTGAGAAGCTCAATGGGTCTGATAAAGACACATGTTCTGTTTAGATGAACAAATTGTGTTTTAAATATTTAACTCTTTCCTGGAAGCAGAAATTGAGATATGAGCTGTAGATCTTAATTTGACAATTCCTAGTGCACGCTTGTGAAAAAATGTTTGTTCCATGAAGTAAACTGCAACAAGACAGCAATACCATGTCATCATCTAGATTCCCAAACTCATATAGAAATTTCAAGCAACACTGAAACCATCTCATTTCTACAAGTGAAATATCAACTAGTTATCTGTTTTTCAGAAGGTTATCTTTTCATGTAATTTCTTCAGAACGAAGTACTATGACTAAGGACCCTATGCCTGCTGCTAACCTCTCTTCTTCAAATTTTGCTGTTGCCTCTTTACTCTTCTTGTATACCCGCTGTTTTTCAGCACAAACTGATAACTCAAAGGTCACACTAATCTCTACGTATCAAGCAAACTGCATTTCATCTGACTTACCAATAAGAGAGGCACCAGAATGCTACTTCACCTCTTAAAGAAGTAACTGGACAGTTTTCTGCACATGTGAGAGGCAAGGCTTCCCATCCATTAAAAACCGAAAGCATGCAGGAAAAAATCGTTTTAAAAAAATCATATCTGAACCCAGTAATACACTGTTGACCACTAGTCATGTATTGTGATGAACAGTCAACGCCTTGCTCCCCAAAAACTTACCCTTACCTCTCCACGTATTCTGATTTGAAAAACAGCAAAACATTCCTGTTTTGAGCTGAGATTTACAAGCCAAAGGTCTACATTAGGCAAATAGAAGAACAAGAATAGTTTTACAGTTAAGATGCACTCAAGTATGCTAATTTTAATCTAATACCCTAAATACAGAAAAATAGTTTCACCTCTCACGTGTCTCATTTAGAAACACACTTCCCTCCTTTTCTGTCTCCCCTCTTTCATAGAACAAAAAGACGTAATGATGCTCACTGCTGACACTCTCCAAGAAGGGTGTGATAACCAGAATTAAATGTAAATACAGGACATTGGCAGAATAATACCAGGGACAGGAATAATTTCATTAATCATCTCACATTCACCTACTCATCACTTCTACAAACTGGAACTTCAAACTAAGGTTTCTATACTGAAATAACAGGCCTTTGTTTCAAAAAGAAAAAATATATACATAAAAAAGTACATGCAAGTCTTTCTTTCACAAGATAAATATATATCTGAGTGTTAATGTTTGGTGACACTTTTTTTGACTACTGCAGCTATGCGATCACTATATTCAATTTAGTCTTGTCACCCTACTTCAGTTCCATAGCCATATAATTGTTATATTTTCATCAATGCCTCATTTACTTTTAAAATATAACAATCTCTGTCCATCTCTAGGTAGGAAATTATTTTTTGTTTCTCATCCACCATAGCTGTAATAATTAAGTATCTCCAGAATTATTGTTATATGTGTTTCTTTTCTGAAATGCCATCTTTACACTGTGCCACATGACAATCAGATACAGAGAAGGAATAACTTTTCAGAAGTCACATTTCTCAATCAACACAAGCTTACAATTTTAATAGTGCTATCAGTCAGATGGACATAGAAGTGATTGTGTATTTCATAAGGTTCCAGAATTACTGTCAGCCAGGAGTGATGTGTCACAATCATGCAAGAAAAATGCTGGAAATACAAATTTTCCTTCTGTCTTCTGTAATGTATTTATGCACTGACTCTGTTGAGCAGTATATAATGGAAAGACTTGGGACTAACAGTAGCATGCTTCATATGTGGAAAATCAGGCAGAAAAGTGTACTGTTGATTTCCACAAGTAAGGAGACACCTAACTTCACCTGCCAGTTTTGCCAATTTTGACAAAGCTGAACAGAACGGTTCAGTCAACTCAGCTGTGTTTCCTGGTTTCTTTAAGCCATCAGCAATGGCTTAACAGTTCAAGTAGACGCAAAGGACACAGTGCAATCAGAGCACACACAGCGGGAAGTGGAGTCGCTTGGTAATGTCCCTGCCACAGCCACAAGAACTTACAGTGGCTCAAGGCCAGAGAGCTGGTACACGTAAAAGATGGAAACCTCCCACCCACTACTCCCCCGTACTGGGTGAAATTAATCTTGTCATCTGGATGTATTTATCCACTGTTTGCATTTTGTAAGTTCCTGCTACCAAGGGATGAGTAGTTATGAACACTCTATGAAATGCAAGACAATATACATGGTGGTTAATAACTAGCTCAAGATGAGAGAGGTTACTATTTTGACAGAGGTCTTGGCTCCTTCCTGAGGCTTCTACTGTTTACTCCGTGCCTTTGCAAGGGATTGCTAACCTTTGCCTTCAAAAGTGTCAAGACTTCTGGAGACAGCAATACAAACTCTGCGTTATCCCACGACTGGTCTCTAGGATGACCAGGGTCTCTCCTCTTTGTAAACATTACTTATTCAGACTACACATTGGCAGGACTATACTACAATATACAATCACTAAAAAATTATCAATAAAAAAACTTTTTCTAGAAATTATTAGTGGAACTAGTACAGCAGAAGAACTTTGCCTGTAAAATCCTATAAGTGGTGAAAATGACCTGTAAATTCTGTGTTTTGCTCATCAGAAATGTGATAGCTGAATGGTGAATATTCCTTTATTTCATACTTAGAAAGCATTGAAAAAATATTTTCTCCTGAAATCCATAATCGGATTGCCTGCAGGAAAAAAACCAGTGTCCAATGCAGGTCCTTGCACTGGCATTCAGAAAACTAAACACTGACTTTTTTCTTTTTTTAATGGAATTGAAGGAAGTTTTATTTCTTCATTTTGTGCTTACCTAATTTATTGCCATTAACCTTGCAGATAATAAGTCTTGCACTTTCTTCTCTAATGACAGAAATTAAAAAAAATCATCCCACTTCAGCACTGCTTTGGAACTCTCCCTTCTGATGTGTCATCAAAGCAGTCCTGAATGGGCTTTAAAATGGGATGCTTAAACAAACTGAAATCTGGCCATGCTACCTTTTCCCACCTGTCAAATCCTGTGACATAGAAGCTTAAGAGCCACTTGCAACCCTATCTGGCAGCTCAAAGTACTCCACATAATTACCGTAGCTGTATTCAGCATGGTATAGAGGAATGCAGAATCACAGAAAATAGTATTAAGACAACAGCAATACTGAGTGAAACTAAAAAAGAGAGAACACTAAAACTGGGGAGAAGCCAACTGCTACCTGGACAGCCAGAACTACCTTCCTTGATATCCTCCACTGTAACTGACATGCAACAGTTACATGGTAGCCTTTCATTTTATTAAAATATCGCTGTTTCTAAATTAAGCCAGAAAGACCCCAGATCTATAATTTTTCTCCCACTCAAAAACATACTGCTGTTTTGGAAAACATCCCAAGGAAGATTATGAGAAATATCAATCCATTAATACAGTTCCTTAGGAGTTAATTTCATCTCTACATAAGTCTATAAAAGGGTTCTTACATGGAGGGCAATAGAGTTGAACTAAAGCTGTGCAAAATGTACAGAGAGCCACATGAAACTACATAAAACTCACCAGGTCTAAGGAGTGCACTAATAATTTGAACCAGCAGGCCTTTGCTCTAAATTTTATTGAGGCAGAGAACCTTTCATTCAAATCAGAAATGTAATTTTGGGTACTATCTGGACTTGTAGACATTTCTGGGTGCTAATGATTTCGCTTTTTCCTGACCTTCTCCTCCTCTAAGGCTGAATGCTGTGCCTGTTACACAAAGCCACCAGTATAAGTTTCATGGTTAGACTTCTGGAAGGCTAATTGGCTCTGTGTGGCCAACATGAAGCCTGCTGCAGCTAACCAGAGAGCCTCTCTATACCTGACTTGCAAAATTCCTACTTCTGAACAGTAAAAATTCTAAAAGAAAGTCTTTTAGACACTAACACATTGTGTTCCTGCCTCCTGCTGCGACTGACCCAAAGAAAACAGCCGCCCATCACTGCTGAGGGAGCAGATCAGTCCTTCGGCTCAGCAGCACAGATCTGTGCTTCCGAGGGACAGGTCTCGGAGGGTTCAGTCCCTCTGGCAAAGCAATTATGTTCTTACAAATCTCTACTAGTTTCCACACAGTTTCACTACCTATTTGTGTAACCAGAGAGAAGGGAGTGAATCACTGTTAACCCTTTACCTAGCTGTCCTCAAAAGAATAGGGATTCAAATGTAAAGCATAAAGCATTCCTTAGATGACTGTGCCACTACTTCATTTAGTTTTCAAGTCAACAATAAATCCAATGGCAGAGAGCTAGGAAATGCTTGCTTCCAGCAACTCTTTTGTTAATAATTATACCTAAAAGTGTTTAAGTATAACATATACTCTCCACTCTCCTGATTACACATTACACATGCAATTAGGAGCAATTTAACAGCCAAAACCTCTTTACAGGTATGCAAGTTCCAGATTCACACATACTGATGGAAAAAATTTGGATACACCATTTTCTGGGGGGAACTAGAACTTCATCAATCTGCAATCAATCAATCAATCTTATATGTCTGGTTTTCATAGCACTTAGAGGAATAGATGTATAAAGTAACAGCAGTAGCAGGGTCAACTGCTTATACATTAAAAATAAATAAAGGTGGAAATTTCTCCTTAGGAAGGAAAGAACTTTCACAGAAACAGTAACCAGACCAGATAAAGTGTGAAAGTCAGGGGATGAGCTTGGCTTATTCTCAACACTGTCATATTTAAGTTGTAGTTGAAACTGCAAGACAAGTTCTATTACAATGTAACTTGAACTAAAAATCTTGATAATAATTGAGCATTTTAGACAAAATAGGATCAAATATCTGAAAATGCTGGTATTGATTTTAGCGATTACAAAATAAGATATCACTGAATTTGATGGGGGCAATCAGAGCAAAAATATGCAAGACCTGAAAGAAAAAATAGACATTAAAAATAGACTGTATGACCGTCATAGCTCAAGTATTAAGAGAGAGGTTAAATTGGATAATAGGATGTTATTAAACCAAAAGCTTTAAAAATAATAATTAAAAATTACCATAACCACTAGATGACTCATGGTAAAGTCAAGCAAACACATGGTGCTGCAAAGCTGTGGTGTGATGTACTTCCAATATTCATGTACTAGATCAAGGGTTGCTTTTAAACAAAACAAAACAAATGTACAAACAAAAAAGGAATTTGTTGGCAAATACAAATAATGACCTTTATTGATCACAGTCTAGCATTAGATATATAGCATTCTATCCTGCCTCCTGAATATCTGAAAGTAGTTAGCATCAGAATTTACTTTGTTTATCTTAAGGGTAGAACATTCAGCATCTGTTTAAAAGCACAAAACTATACCAGTAAACAGTTTATCAAAAAAACCCAACCATATTGTACTGTGAAAATGACCCTGAGATCCACCAATGAGGAATACATAATTATGGAGAGTAATCAAAATCTCATCTTTGTTAGCATTTGGAAACTACTTTTTCACCACAGAAATTCAAAACACTGAACTAAATTATTTTTTTGTCATTGTCAGAACCGTTGCCTTAAAGGAGCAAAGGAAAAAAAAACAGGCAACTTCAGTAGGAGATTAAATAAGTGAGCAAGAGCTTTAATGAGCCAACACCGGCTCCAGGAATACATTCACACGAGAATTCTCTCCTCTTACAACTAAGTTACAAGATTTTATAATAGTGTCCATCCAATCCCATTCTGCTATTTCCCCCAGTCCTGCCCCTGTACCACCCTCGGCATGCCCCATCAGGAATTAGGTCTGGGGTCTCAGGACCCTCCCTCCCTTCATCTTCGCCGTCTTCTTCACAGCATGTCAGGTCCTTGGAGGCCTTCCAAAGCTTCAGATTTGGAGGTCCTCTGTCCCTGCCTTTATCTTGTGGTACAGGCTTCATGGCACTTTTCTGCAATTCTACCTTGAAATAAAGACTAAACAGCTAAAGGAATTCTAAGGGGTTGATATAGGATGGGGTCAGTATGTATAAACATTCAGCTACTAAAGTTATATTACTAGTACATTAGATCTACAATAATTTCTAACATCTATAAAATTAAAAAATAAAAACTCAAAGAGACTCTTCGGCATCAGTACTTTGTTCTTTCCTTTTTTTTTTTATGAAGTATTCCTTTAACCTGAGAAACTGCTCATGGTCACTTCCTGAAACTGGATTTTGTTCCTTTGTATAGCCAAACTCCCCCTGAGACATCAAAATAACAATGCTGAGAACTGAGCATAAGCAACATATGTGCTACTCATAATTTATTTCTTTCCCTTCACCATGCAGATTTGTACTGTAAATCACTGAAAACCAGATTCCGTGATTCCTTCTTTCCTTCTACCCACATTTTCATTTCAAGCATCAGCTCACAGAAACATTTCGGGGGAGGGGGGGGGGAATCAACTTTTCCCAGTGCTTTTTTTTTTTCCAGTTGATTGCTACTCCTTGGCACCAATTATAAGTAACTGCTTCACAGCTGAACCAAAGCAGCACAGTCAGCAAAATCACAGCCTCTCCATTCGCAAGCAATCAGAGAGACTCGATGCAAAGGAGCAAAGGTGAGACAGACACCAGCCTAATAGGCCAAGGAGGAATATGCCCCTAGTTCTCCTCAGTCTAGGCAGCCTGGTTGGTCAGAATGTAAATTTCTGGTAAACAATTTCTCTGCCTCTCTGATAAAGAACTGCAAACTCAGTAGGCAGTACAAAACTGCTTGAACAAGGGGGACTGCAGATCCTGCCATACTAAAGCCAATGTTAAAAATAAAAACATACAATGAACTCACTGCCCAGCTGGAGTGAGGCACTTCTGGTCATTGGTCAGCAGTGACAGAGGTAACAGAAAACAAAGACCATATTCAATGCCTCTTCTTAATAACAGGAGACATCAAAAAGCATCTGTATAAGCAACTTTCTGGGAATTCACAGACTGCCTCAGTATCTTGTTTCACACCTTGATTCCTGGCTCTGGTTTTTGATCCTGCCTCCTACCTGCTGAGCCCTGATTCCTTTTACATTTTCTTAATTCTGTCCTCCTTGTGCTACCGCTTGTCCCTGGCTAGTCTGCTTGACCAAATCCAGCATTGCCCGCTGGCCGCTTGTTCTTGGCAGTCTGTCTCAGTCCTCAACACTGAATTGATGTGTTACTTAATTACTGTGGGTCCTTAATTGTGACCCCAGAGCTGATTTGTTAGTCTGTCATCAGCATGGTCTATCTCAGCAGCACAATCATCCTATCCAGGTGAGGCAGGACCTGATTCTTCAGGTCAGAATTTCTTTGAACTCCACACCACAGGGGGTCTCTTCTCTACTGCTTACAAGATATAGAAAAGAAGATAGCTTTAGTAAGTGTAACTCAGTCTTTTGTATAGTGCTCAGTCTCACATGGTCAGATGTAACTAATAAGTACCACAGAAGGTGAACCAAGAAACGTGATAAAAACAGATATGCATAGCGCAGAAAGCAGATTAGATCACTTTGATAGCACAACCTTGTTAATTGTTGGCAAGAGCTATGGCTTTAGCAGTAATTTTGAGATACCATTAGAAGACTTTCTGCATGGATCACTACAGAAGTGCCTATTGTTACCATTAAGTAATTCCCTGGCTGATCTAGCAATAGTAATTAGTGGATGCTGAAGTGGATTTTATTAACCCAGCTCTCTGTATTCATAATGAAGTTCTATGAGATCTGTCTTAGTAGAGAGTGAAAAACAATAACCAGCAAGTTAGTTTAGCACAAGCATGAAAGCTGCCTATGGCAGCAAGCTAGTGTGGGCAGCAAAGTCTGAAGCTCAAGTGAGAAGCCCCTTCTAGCTCCCACAGGAGCACAGATCTCCTCCAAGTTGGCTCTGTGACAATGGTAGGCCACAGGCTTGTTGGAAACATATTTCAGCTCCCCGAGTCATGAAAAGTAATCAGATAGTACCTCACCCATCATTCCACAGAGCTGTTAGGCTTAAGGGGAGAAGGATCTGACAGAGCAGAATAAAAAGATCACAGCCAGATGTGGGTTGAATACCCACTACTATGGAAGGATCAGCACACCACACAAATCAAGAAACTTTGAAACCATTTGTGAAAAAATGATAGGGCACAGAATGTATTTTATGAACAAGAAATCAATTCACTGTCAGCCAACTCAAACTACAGTATCATTAGCTGGAAAAGTTGTCTGTCCTTGAGTGACCAAGGATTACAAGATCCTTTATGGCATTAGGGTCAGACTGCTCTGCAATCCTTCATCACTTAGTTAATAATAACTGTTACCTTTTGGGTGCATGTACGGGTCAGAAGTCCCAGAGCTAGTGCAAGCCTTTGTCTTACTCACTTCCTATTTATACATTGACCTTGCTGACTTTCCTTGCTTGCTCTGCTACACACAGTACTAGCTGTGAACTCCTCCTCCCATCCAAAGAAGCCCCTTCCTCATTTCCCTCTTTTACACTCCAGCAGACATCAAACCCCGCTGCACTACTTCCCCAGTTTGCATGTACATAAATTTCTTACACTCTTGCCGCACAGTTAACTGGAAAACTTACATATAGCTTATCAAACACTTATGTCCACTGACCAGGTCCATAAATAGAAGTTCAGGGATGATGACACAGAAAGCCTGTTGCAAACATGTCATCATTCACTTTGGAACAGTGGGGAAAAGCAGGGTTGAAGCACTTGTCCTACGTCATGCAGAAACCATGGTAAAACTCAGAGTACTCTGGGAATCACACTCCCTTGGGAGGTTAGTAATTTTAATTTCTGGAGGTCACTCCTGTACCTTCTCTAAAGTTGTATTAAATTATTGTCATGTTTTCTTGTTCTAAAATTCATCATAAAAATTGCATTTAGAATTCCTTTTAAACATTCATATCATTCGACAATGAAAATTTCCATTAATGAAGAAATTGTAAGCACTACTGAAAGTGATGTTCTCTTCCACAGGTCCTCATTTCTCAAAAACATGCAAAAGTACATAACTAAACTAACAAACAGTATTTCATCACTTTTCTTTCACTTTCAATAATTTATAGCCCTAATATTTACTCTATTACCTGCGCAGTGTAAATATTAATGACATGCCACTACAAACTTTGAGTATTTTCTGACTAGATTAACAACAAAGAACTCTTGCCCTTGGCCTAAAGACAAAAGATTGCGACTGTGATTAATAATAAAAGTGACAAAACCTTGTAACTTCAATTAAGAAACATATTATTCTAGAGAAATATTTCACTAGTTCCTAAATGCGTTTCACAAAGGCTTCAGAAGTCTTTTAAAAAACATCAGAAAACCCACCCTGAAAGTATTGTATTGCATGGAAACTCTTGCAATCTTTTTTATTGTATTGCAATGTTCCAAAACATCTATGTCTCACATTTAACAGGTTTTCCTTTTCATTTGTTTAATGTTACAATCCACTAGTAAGAATGAGGGTTACTTCCCACTTGCTGTGACTGAAGAATTTCACCATACTTTTAGAGGAAAGAAAATTTAAATCTTATTTAAGGAAAGGGGAGAACGAAAGGCACTGCACCACCAAAATACCCACCTATACATAAAAAAATTAAACAGGGCTCTTCCATCCAGTTTTCTCTGAAGCAAAAGAAACACTCACCTATTATTTCATTGAGTTAAACTACTCAAAATATAGAAACTTCTGATAACACAAATCTGTTAACACATTCAAATGGTTCTTGCATTTTCCTAATTCCATTGCTAATAATAATTTATCCAAACTTACTGTAATGCACAAAACTTATTCAGTGCAGTTCAGTCACTTGATGAGCCAAGGTTAACATTTCCACAGTGCTGACACAAAAATAGTTCACGGAAGTAGGAATCTGCAAGTTGGTATTCTTTAAAGAGTCATAAGTATCTGTTGATAGGTTGTCACCATGTACAGGCAATGACAATCTGGAGTCCTGGATTCTGAAAAAATAATTTTTCTAGCTAATACAGACATCTTTCCCACCCCCAGTTTTCTCAGTTTACTTAAGGAACAAAATGGGCACTTATCTTTTTTCTGCCCTCTCCCTCATGAAGCTATAAATCTTTGAATGGATTTCTGACATTTTGACAATTATTGAGACTGTTAACTGGGGGCTGCCTGAGATGAGCAGAATCTTATCATCTCTCTCATTCACAACCATCAAGAAGAACCTAAAAACCAAATAAAATATTTAGTAGCAGATGAGTGAAGTTTAGTGTTTTGGTAACCTTCACCAGACTTTGTTCTTCGATTCTGTTCAGCCCTTCTCTCCTATGTTTGGCTTGCTGATCAAAGTCTAAAATGTGAGGGCTACAATGCCTAGTTTAGTATGCAAATGCAAAGATCAAAAGTAGCCCTTCTCTTTATGAGCACACACGCATTGTCTTAGTCAACAACATTATACAACCCATTTCTGGTTTCCCCCCTGGGAATACGAGATCTAAATTAGATTCAGAAGACAGGAGAGAGAAAATTAGTGGCATGTCATTTCCACCCTTTCCACCACAGTTAGCCACAAGTTGTGGTATAAGCAACAAATTATATACTATGAAATTTCAAAGAACCACAGTCAATCAACATAAGATTCCAGTGCGTGTTTGTTTCTTCACTTTGGCCTTTATTTAATTACTACTCTGGGTATAAAACAATTTTCATGGCTTGCTCAGCATATGGAGGCAGGCATATCTGGACCCAGCAGTCAGGTACAGAAAGACTTGTGCTCCAAGCATGTACAGGGGAGCTCACTTGGATCAGAGAGACAGAGATAAGCAGTGTCATCCTCTACTGTCATTTAGCATACATGTTTAAAACCTAGCAATTCAGATGTGGCCACAAGGAACTACTTTACTACAAAGACAAGAATTCTTTACTTGCCTGTAAATTATAAACCTTCCATAACAATGGTCCCTTCTGGTACAGGGGAGATATCCATTGAAGTCTGTACAGAGTTATCTTCAAGATCAGTGTTTTATAGTTTTTCTAAGAATGTCAATTCAACTCTGATCCTTTTTTCACAAGGACTTTTTTTTTTTTTTGCTTTATGCAAACATTGCCTCTCTACTGCCAGAGTGACTGCTTTTCCTCTCCCTAAAGGAGATGTTAGAAGACAATATTTCAGCTGGAAGGGACCTGTAGTTATGATCTAGTCCAATTGCCTGACCAATTCAAGGCTGACCAAAAGTTAAAGTGTGGTAGGTAAGGGCATTGTTCAAATGCTTTTTAAACAATGACAGGCTTGGGCCATCAACCACCTCTCTAGGAAACCTGCTCCACGGTTTGTCCACTCTTCAGTAAAAAAAATGCATCCTAATGTCCAGTCTAAACCTTTCCTTGGGCAGCTCTAAACCATTCCTACATATCCTATCACTGGATACCAGAGAGAAGAGACCCGCTGCCAGGGAGAAGATATCAGCTTGGAAGAAATGAAGAAAAGCATGAGAAAGTACAAGATGTACAGTAATCAACATGATAGCTAGGTGTTTGGATCCTATTCCTGCTCTCCTTCCCTGACAAATGAAATTGAGGGAATAGACCAGAGTTTCCCCAGCTCAGCATTTTCACAGGTCAGGAGTCAGAGTCCATACTTATAGAGAATAATGCACAAAATAATTTCTATAGAAAAGCTGGAGACTTAGTGTTGCCTTAACCCTGTCATAAAGCAGGACATATTGTTCAATATCTCCTACAAAAGAACACAAGAAAAAGAGGCCTTAACCTAGTCTCTCATTTAGTGAATTCCTGAGCGAGTGAAAAAAAGGATTAGAACATCAGGGGAGGATTGTGGACAGTTTCTATTGCACCTCCCTAGGCCATTTAATTATTTATAATCTCCTTGATTACATGTGAGAGGGGTCAAATCACTTTTGTAGCACATGATTTTTTATGTCATTTTTCAGCTGGCAAGGTAAATGATTATGGCTTTTTCCCTCTAGCTCCAGATGGGCTACAGTTGTTAATGTCTGTTATGTTAATAGAGTATGCAATATTAAGGAATATAATATATTTATAACAAGTTATAATAGAGCTATGACCCAAACAAATCAGATATAAAATTTTCATGAATTGGTCCCTGACTCTATTAATTTAGTTATAGGGTAGAAAGCTAGCAAATATATTTTCTCTTTCTCAGGCACTGCAATTGGAGAAAAACATCAGTCAGAGTCAAATGCTGTTGTACACTACAAAAAGAAGAGTATGTTTGAAGGTGACATACAGTTTAATTTCAGGAAGATTTCCTAGTAACATCACTAATTAGAAACAAAAAGTTAAACTACTTTTTCCACAAGATGTTCCTCTTTGTCATACAATGTTGAAAAATATACATATATAAAATCCAAGACATTAAAAACCTGGCAAAGCTGTTATCATTATTGGTAGTGTAGTAATGTCATATGCACAACCACAAGGTTTTTCGTTCCTTCTGTAGACCAAAGAAGATCTTTTGGCATATGTGCATACATGCTCATATAAATACTTACTGGATTGCTGATCCCAAGGAATATACCCTGGATATATTCTTCACAAATTCCTACAGACTAGCTTTTAAAACTGCTTAGAAAGTATACGATGTTTTTTCTAGAAAAGTGTATTTAGCTTCTGCAAAATTCTTCTACTTCATTTTAATGGTCTTCTGCAAAACACCTAAGGAATTTATATTGATTAAAAAATACATTATACAGATCGTATTGTAAACCCTAACTTCTTTTCTGAATCAATCAATTCCGGGAAGTTTTGTTTCAGTTTTCTTAGGGGTTCACCTGCTAACTTATGTCCGGGAATATGTAATAGTTGCACACAAATTCAGTTACCTAATAAATATCATTACAACTATGTGACTTGTGGTTACATAAGTCTTCTATCCAGATGTTTCATTTTGCTCTTTTTTCTCCGTCTCATTCACTTTCATATTCAAATTTCTCATTTCATCTTTACCCGAGTCAATTACCCTTCAGGATAATCTGTCCATACTTATCTACATACCCACTTAATTAATAGCCCTGCCATTGCATTATGACTATCAGAAATGTTACACGGTTTAGTGTTGGAGGTTATTTAATTACACTGATTAACCATTAATTCCTATGAAAATTATATTTCTGTACACCCCTATACCTATATAAATAAACATAGGAGATTTAATTCTCTCTCTTCCCTGGCCCTTGATCACAAACACCAGTGTTGCATAATTGAACATCTGGCTCCTTGAATCAAACTGATCCTGATCTCTCCCAGTTCAGCTCCTGTGAGTGGTGTCACAACCACCTTACAAGCAGGTCTGAGAGACTCATCCGCAACAAACAAATTGCTCCTGCCATGGCAATGCCTTTAAGAATAGCTCTCGATGGCTGCCAGAGGACATGTCTGGCACCCACCACTAAGTCCTCATGCCAACTCTACAACAGTAAAAAGTAAAAGCTTGCACAGACAGTTGTGGCTCAGTTTGCCTTGTTGGTTTGGGTGCATTTTTTCACAGCAACTATGTACATCATACAGGCAACACTGGTAGAATGTCACATCCAGACCAATATGGCTTTTACCTTTTCCTCGGGATACTCTAGAAACATTATAAAAGATTATAATTTATAGCCTAACATATTTGTTGTCCTTTGTGATTCTTGGCAGTCTCCAAGGGGTTTTTTTAATGTTTCAATTGCCATATAAACCATTAAAAGCGCCAATAAAAACAAATATTAATGTACTAATAATGCATACTCCTCTACACTACAGAATAACTTATTTTTACTACAGTTCTGCTTTGTATAGGGTGCAATAAAAACAGCATCTTGGCATTTTATATTCACATTCTTTCAATTATTTTAATCCCATTAATTAAGTTCTAAGTTTACAAGTTAAATGTTGTTTACTTTTCTGCTTGCCAACACACAAATACAATACCAAATCTAAGAGTCAAGCTAGGTCATCCTCTACTTTATGAGTTGAACCTCTCAACCCTTTGCTTTTCCAGAATTTCCCAGTTGAGGTACGCTAGGCTAGAGATTTTCCTACTTGGAGAAAACTAGAAAGGCAGGGGGAAATTCCGAACACCTACCTTGCTTTTTGGTCAAAATGGTATTAAATAGATACCATCTTCGACAAGATTTGGAAGACTTGTGACTGTTATCTGTGAAATAATTGCTTATTGATACCTCAGTGCTCTGTTTCCCATTCTCTTTGAGTACTTCCCCAAGCACACAAAGGATAGATCTCCAGTGGAATCAAGTTAGAACCTTCTGAGAAATGCCTAGAAATAATCTGTCACCCAATATGGAGAATGTAATTCAGGGTGGAGTTGGGGGCTAAATCTATTCTTATTTGTACTTTATAATGACAATTAATGAAATTTTTTTCCACCGTAATATTTAGAAAAGTAGAACAAGGCGGATTTCCAGCAGAACGATGAGTCAAGCTTTTTGTCTGGATGCACTGCCTCTACCGAAAACCTTGGTGCAAGTTTAATTCAGGATGCCAGGATCCAGATAGCTATGAAGAGATGAAAAGGGAAAGGAAGACTAGAAACTAAGGAACATGGTAGGGGCTCTGATTCATGTTTAGAAACTGCTACATAAGAAAGAAGACCTCTTTGCAGAAGCTTGTGGCAGCAACCACCACATGAAAGCATAACATGATCTAGTAAGGAAAATATTACTTTCCCATTAGCCCACTCCCTATTCTGGAGTGTGTAGAACTAGGGTTAGACCATCACACTTACCACAGCAGGTTCCACTCTAAGAGGGAAAGGGAAGTCAAAAGTCACCCTTAAACTGATCATCAATGGTGAAAACATGTTACCTTGTGACAAAGCCAAAGTACTTTGACTCTTATTGGGGCTAAACCGATTCCACATCCCATGCAATGCAGAGATAATTTTAAGTTATATTCTAAAAATCAATTTCTCTCTAACAAATACCTTGGAACTCAAAACACTGACTGTATTTCACAAACAGTTTACTGAAAATACAAATATTTGTTATCAGATTACACAGCTTATATTCTTCACCACTCTGAGGTGAGATATTTAGCAAGGAAAAAAATAATTTTGTGAATGATGAAACAACAAAAACAAGAAGTTGCATCAAAAATCTCATTAAAAATTTTATAGTGAGATGAAGTAGCAGTTAGGGAAAACATTTGGATGACAATTTTATTTATTAACTGTCTTTTATCCATTAAACTCAGGGCTTTTGAAATCTACTATAAAGTTCATCCCTGGACAGTAAGTATTGTAGCAATTGTTTTGCTGAGAGGTAAACTGGGATTCTTCTGCCATCCCTCGTTCTTTCTTCCCAGCCATACAAGTACTTGACCTGCCACCAATAAGTATATAAAGACTGCATGATCTGTACTGGTTTCAACAACCAGAAGACCTTCCTACTGGGGAAGTCCTTCCAAATTACAGTAATCTCTTTTCTTTTCTCTTGCTTTTTTTAATAAGCACTACCAAAGAAAGCCCATATACCTTCAGATCTGTAACCACCTATGCATAACAGCACACACCAGTACTTCTCTTATGTAAAACTACCCACATGCACAAAGCTAAGTAACACTATAAGCTCTACAAAAAGAAATAAATTTTCTTATTTTGTTATTATACCAGTAAACCACTGAAGAACTTTGGAACTGTTTCTAACGTCTGAAGATTTAATTCTCAGGGAATACAAACAACAACATGGAAGAAGTTCTGTTTATAGAAAACTTTCAATATATGCACACAAAGATTTCCAACCTCTTTTTGATAAAATGTGTCACATAGCTAATAATTAAATGAAAACAATCTAATAAAATGTTTTCACATCAGGCATGAAAACTGAGGAAAGCACATATGTACTCTTACAACCATTGAATAGATCAAATACTAGTCATTGCTTCAGCAAGTGGAAAAAAGGGAATCAACGTGCATGTATTGATCAGAAGCCGGGAGCCATAGTGGTTGCCCAGGAACACCAAATCCTACAACTGACACTGCCTTTCCTTCACTATCCCTGTCACACTGGAAAACTGGTTCCTCCACCTTGGAAGGGAGGAGAAGAAAGCAAAAGAGTTCAATAGCATCCACTGTGACACTAATGTATTTTTCAGTGTAAAACCCTCATTACTAAAGTTCAACATTTCCTCCACTTCTCTACAGTGGAGCCCAAATGCAGAAGTTAGGAACACTGTCGGTGTTTGAAGTAGTACAGAAGTGCAGAATATATTTTAAATTTCAGATTTTAAAAAATAGTTTCCCTTTTTGTTCCCAGGCCTCAGACGAACAGGAAGATGAGGAGAACTCTGCAGCTACTGTGTTGCCAATATCCCCCACACCACCCCAAGCCAGGGATAACTCTGAGAACTTGAGCTGTAAACTTTCCCTCTCTGTGACTGCTGGGGTATGAAATACAGAGATAAAAATAAAATACTCTGCTCTCTTTCCACTCAGCACTGCCATTCACATAATCACAACCTGCTATACTTATGTTTAATCCTAATTAGGAGCAAACAAGGAGTCATAATCTCAAAAAGCAACTTGAACATATTAATGCCTATCAGTTCAACAGAGTCCATTCTCTTTTCTCAAAAAAAAAAATCAATTAGGAATGAACAAGTCCACAGACTAGGAGTTTCATTAACAGCTATTTTTTCAGACTTTACAGGACAAGAGTACAATGCTACAGAATATTTAGTTTAAAAAAAATATTTTCTGGAAAAAGTCTAAAGAAATTCTAAATGAAAGCAGCAGAAGAAATTATGTGGAAGTTGTATGACACTTGTTTCAAATAGCCACCATTTGCAGCTACGCAGCAAATCTTTTATTTTACCTTGATAAAGTAACCCAAATCTTTATGAACTGTGCACTGTTGAATTTAGGATTAATGCATTACAGTTAGAATTTTTAGTTCAGATATGCAGAAGGTGATAAGGCTCATTAACAAATAAAATTTTCCATGTATCAGAAAGCTATGTAGAGATAAAATAGTGCTGGGTAGAAATTCAAGCTAGAAGAAAGTCACAGAAATCTCTGATGTACAGTCTAGTACAGTGCATGTATGCACTGTGGCGTTTTGTACTTAGAGATCACCATTAAGTGTTTTATGAGCACAACAGCTCTCTTAAAAAGCTGCTTTTTTCCTTGAAGCAGATGTGCATTTTCCTTCTGAGCCTGTTGCTTTGTTCATTTTTTTTATCCAGCCTTGCAGCCCATCATGAGGGTACTGTATAACTAAATACGAAGTGATAGTTCTCATTTATCTTGTTTACAGTGATGATGCCACTTTTTAAAAAACAGTTGACTTGTGCTTTACATCATCCTTTCATTAGTTCATCTGGCTCCTCTAGGTTACCCAAGCCATCCATCACACTGAATTACATGCAAAAATAATCCTAAAGTCATCTGATTTCTATCTTCTCATACTTGTACAGCTTCAACCACAGAACATGGGAGGGTATTCTTTTAACTATTAAGGGGGCAGAAGGGGAGGGCTCTTCTAGTTCTATTTAAATCTTTTATTCTCCTTAGCCTGTAAAGGAAGGACCAAATATTTTAACATATTTTCTTGTTTGCAAGTACATGTGTTAGAAAATTAGCAAGGAGCTGATCTAAAGTGATAGATGTATTTCCATCTGAAACTTAATCCTGTGGGCTATCGTACCTGCAAAAAGGGTGAGCTCCATGTTCTCGCTCTCACTTGTCACTGGAGTCCTCCAAACCTCTTGAGGGCCCACTGCCAGCAGAATCAGGTTAGAGAGCACAGCCTCATCTCTCAGGCAGCCACAGTCAAGCCATCATCTTCCCCTCAGAACCTCCCATACCAAAGAAAACAAACCCTTTTGAAGACTTTATATATCTTAACAAGCATTACTGAATCAAAAGCTACTTTCAGCCATGAAGCTCGACCTTGTCCAATCTGAATCTCTGAAAGCAGGTCATAAAACGATACAACTGCCCACAGATGCCTCACTCCTCCCTTGCAGATGAGGTATTTGACACCTGCCCTAGCAACCTGCATGACTCCACATTTCTCCAAAGCTAGTATTAGTTTTGAAATGCCCAGCATTTTCCTCCCAAGGTCTATCTTTAGTAAAAATCACTTTTTAATGTCCTTTGTGCCAGAATTTCTCTGCTACAAAGGTAAAATATTCAGGCATGAAGAAAATACTGAGCATACTATACCATGGATTCCAGGCCAGGCCAGCTTGCAAGAGACAGAAGTACATGTTTGCAAAAATCAGCAATGTCTAACAAAAATAAAAATATCTTTTCCACCAGAGTTACTAAACGATGCGTATTTCTTCTGTCAGGAAGCTGTACTTTTTCCTTTTAAACTTTTATAACATTGAAAAATACATCTAACCATAACACAAGTTAGAATAAATGATGGGCCAAGGAGATAGTGACTATAGGCAATATGGTGACTTGAAGCTTATCATGGATGATGACTGCCTAAATGCAATATTTTAAAATTTAAGTGTTCTGTAATTGTTGCAGATTTTTCACACTTCCAATGGCATACATTTTTAATGTGTTTAGCAGTTCTGTAGGAATCAAAAAAATGTAATCGAAGGTTATTTGATAAGTTCATTTGCATCAAAGTAACTACAGATTTCCACAGATTTTTGCAGTGTCGGTGTTTTTCCTCCAACAAGGCTATTTCAAATTTGTGGTAACATTGGTGAAAACAAAACCACATAAGTAGGAAGGAATAAAGGACAGACCAATGTATCTCTTGCTGAGTTCATACAGCCTCTATAGATGCACTTACCAGCCATAACAGTGCCTACATTTGCTGAATTATATTTCTCTTCCCAGATATACACTTTGAAACAAAAATGTATTAAATGTGTTACTTCAGTTTTTGGAGAGATATAACAGTTACATTAATACTGACCATATTTAGGGGGAAAAAAAACACCAAAAAAGTTATTTTTATTTGTTGCTTTTAAGAGAACTTGGAGTCAAGATCAAAGGGCACTTTGATTTGTTTGAAAGTTGTAAATGATGCATTTCCAGATTTTATAAAGTTAGTGTGCAATCTGTGAGTACTTGTGCCATAATGGAGAAGGAAGGCTCTTCAGCTTCACATGTCAATGCTGTAAACATGTAAATCTGGAAAATATTTTCCAAGCAGGCAGCCATGTGTAAAATTTACAGAACCTGTCATGAAAGAACTGCAGCTGCAGAAGTGCAAACTTCTCACTGCATCTTGAAGAATCCAGATGGGGGGATGTGAGAGAGATTTTTTTATTTTTTTTTCCATCGTGGAGAGTTCCAGCTGGATTGAGTTGTTGGTGCCATCAACTTTTAAAGCAACACTTCACCAAATAATGAAACACTGATTATCCAATCACAAACAACAGATCAGAGGAATCTCTTTAAAAATAAAATAGAAAAAATCTTAAGTTAATTACACCAGTATGTGAAAGACTGTGGGCTAATTTATGACCATTTTGCAACATGTCCAGATGTCACTGTGCCGAGACCACCAAAGTTACATTGCATGAAACCAAAACAAACCAAAAAACAGAAAACAAAAAGGAAAAATATCAGTTCAGAATTAAATAGCCACTCAGACATGCTCCTGAAAATCAAAGGTACAAAACTGATATTTGAACTATGAGTATTTATATTGTGTATGAGAATATATGTACATTCAGTCTCAAAATCACATTTACTTTACAGTCGTTCTATGGGATTTTAGATGGAACAAAACACTGAGCACCTCTTCACCCAAGTAATTTAATCTCTGAAAAGAAATGGTAGAATAAGGTCTTGCTCCTCCCTCACTAACCCTGTGGTCTCAGCTGCTTGACACTGTAACTCTATTCACCTGCTGCCTCCCCCGGCACCTTTGAAAGGACAGACACAATGAGTTGTTGTAAGAATACACAAAGGAGAATCACTCTGGGAAAAGCAGAGAGGAGTGACAAGCACACCCCACCCATTTTACTGCATACTACCTGATCATCTTTTCCAGCTCATCTTCTTTGAAGATGCCAGGAAATAGAGACCCATTTGCAGCAAAAACCTTTGTCAATGCTTGTAGCATCACTGTACAGTACTACCCACCAAAGCTCAGTGAAGTAGGAAGAATTACAAATTAACAGTTAATTTCCAGTAAAGTTAAGGTATCACAGGCACATCCCTTGTCACTGAAGGAAATTCTGGGAGATAATCTGTGCCAAGCATCTTTTAAAATCTTCACAGAACTATGCACTATTTGCTTTCTACTTATATTAAAAACTTCTTAGGATATATTTAAAAATTACATGTCTAAACTACCAGATGGCACAGAAAACACTGACAATTTGATAAATACAGAAATCAGTGCAACTATTTCTAACACCACTAATATGTGATATTTGTGATACGTAATATTCTGGTATTATAATACACACTATTTCAAAATGAAATCTGCACTTAAATGCCAATATCCTCTCCTTCTGGCTTCTCACTTTATGACACTAACATAGGATCTCATTCACCAAGCCAATTGAAATTTTAATAAAAGAAAGCTGGAGTTTCTAATAAACTCCTGCAGTGAGCGGATAATACTAAACATCTTTAGCAGCATGGTGTTTTTTATTATTATTTTAGCTGTATATTAATATGCTAGTATTTGTAAACTCTCTAGTGTCACCAGATTTATTTCAAAAGGCTTCTCTGCATTCTTCTTTTGTGAAAAGTATATGTGACTGAAATAATTTCAGTGAGCCTTTACTATACAGATATCTAAACTGAAAAAGAAGATACATCTTACCTTAAAAAGGACACTTTCAATATTACTTATTTGCCATCTGGGAAGACAGTATATTGAATTTTCTTGTTGAGGGTAAAATTTTAACAGCAAGACTGGCAGTGTTCACTGTGCGAAGATTTATTACTGATTCTGATACAGATAAGCATATGCTTTATCCTGCCTCAGTGCTGCATGCAGAGCCAGGAGAAATGTGCATAGACTATGGTGTCCAAACACTGGCCAGAACCCACAATTGCTCACAGCCAGTAGCATGCCAGGTAGTTAGAGAACAATTGCTTTAAATATTTTTCAGTCCTCACCAGCATCACTCACAGTCCTACAAAGCACTTCTACCCACACAGAGCACTGGGAGGCATTATAGCCCAGGCCCAAGCTTTCACTTTCCACCCTGGCAGCAAAGTGCTTTCTCCTATAGGACCCAGGCTACTGGTCTGCTCAGTCTTCTGTCCTGGCCCATAGGCTTCTACAGTCTTAACACCACTGGCATCAGTGACTAAAAGAGACCCAATAAAGCCTTTGAAATCGATTCCAAAATGGCTCTTTTTCCTCAGCGAACACAG
Organism: Campylorhamphus procurvoides; assembly: GCA_013396655.1. Lineage (NCBI taxonomy): Eukaryota > Metazoa > Chordata > Aves > Passeriformes > Dendrocolaptidae > Campylorhamphus > Campylorhamphus procurvoides. Next base: position 838,172 of record WBMV01001068.1, on the reverse strand, counting down.
GGTAATACATCTAAGAATCAAGTTCTTTCCTCTTTTGAGCACAAAAATCAGTCTACAGTGTTTAATTCAAGAAGGTTGCCTTCAGTATTTGTGTGGCAAATCAATTAGCAGCATGTTTAACAATGTATACATAAAACCTTGGACTATAATTTTCATAGATATTAAATTTAGCTTTCAGATGATGAAAACACGCATATGCAACTTTCTTATCTCATTTCAGGATAATAGCTGTAATTTCCAAAGACAAAAAAATTAGTTATGTGATTCCTAAACTACCTGTACACTACCATTTATACATTATCTTTTTCATCTTATTAGTTATGTTCTCAGACTCTACAGTGCACAAACATTAATTTGAGCAGTCACCTGCCCTTAAAGTGCCAAAGTTTGTATTAGCTTTGGCAACCTTAAAAAAAAATATTCATTGGCTTGCAAATGAAGTGTATTCACAGGGAAAAAAATCTTCCCATAAGCTGAAGGAGCTCATCATTAAAATTCAAGGTATGTGAACACAGGCTTCATAGAAAACCATTAAAATATAAGGCAGCTTTCAGCTTATTTTAAGAATTTCAGAGAAATTTTGCATTCTCTTTCCCATAATGCCATGGTGATGTCAGGCTGCATTTCAAATAAAATGACAATGAAATCATTTCAATTCCATGCAATGCGCAAAAAAAAGTCAATTTTTCTCTTGGCAAACTGAAGTCTAAAGTAATTAAGCACTGCTGTGTGGGTGGCAGCTTCTTCCTCTCAAGTCAGCCTGAGATAATTACCATGTTAAAGTCAAAACATCATGTGCTGTGCTGATAGATAGATGGATGGAAAGATTGGGCATCTATTAAATGATCCATTTTGTTATGCTCCCTGGGAAATGTGCCATTGATGCCAATTAAAAATATATATTCCAAGTGAATACTTCTAAGTGATAAAACCTCTATTTGTTAAATTGAGTTTATTATTTACTGATCATGAAGTACTTCAAGACATAAAAAATCTGGACAGATAAAACCTAGGAGAGGAATTATATACTTTATGAAGTTTACAAAACCCTCATTACCCAATTGCCACATTCACATAATGTGTTCTACACCAATTTTAACTAAGTTACCAAGTTATTTCCCTTTCATCATAAAATCCCTAACTAAGGTAGAAATACAACAGATAAAACAAACATCATCTACGACTTCTAAATTCACAGATGTTCTACTGTATAAAAAAGAAAAAAGTCCTCTTCCAATGTTAATAATATAACATTTCTCAGTATATATTCATAATTAAATGTCTTCAAGTCTACATTTTTGGAGTCAGAAAATTAAATGGACCAAAACTGAGGCACCATCAATGATTAATCGCTGCTATTTGTTGAGATGCCTCACAGAGAGGCTTAGCATGGTAAAAACACCAAAAGAATCCCATATGTAACTAGCATTACACACATATTACTAACACTGTCTTTAGTGCCTACTGCTGTCACTCCAACAGTGAAATGTTTCCACTATTAGGATGTCAAGGAAATGCTTCCACTAAAATTTAAAGGGAGCACTCATTTTTTCGCTTTGGATTTGGATTTCATTTGCAGTGACTTCAGAGCACATCCTTCTGCATTAATACTGATTTGGTCTGGTATTGGAACACATTTACGTCATTTGCTTTAACAACAAAGGGCTAAAGGCACAGTTTTGTTATCAGAAGCATTACAAAAAGAGCCGAAATTCCATTCTACCTACTCTGCAGGTTATGTTTGATCTCATTTAAATGCTTTGAATAAGATTTACACTTCACTGTTGCTATGATAAAGGTCACAGAAGTAAAACTATATCTTAAGGATGGGAATTTCTGAGGCTCAGAAAAAGGTTTGTCATATTGACCAAACATAAATGAACATCACATGAAAGTACATGCGCACTGCTGGTAAAATGCTAATGAGTTTTCTCAGCAAGAAATCAAAACAATCAATATTTTATCTTTAATGTTAGACTCAGATCTTGCCCTGAAGCACCTTGGTCAAGGTACTCAGATTCCAGAGAGGCCAGCATCTGAATAAGACTAGTATTTGTGTTACTGTCTACAGAAAACTCTGACAGACAGTCTTAAGACCTTTCTGTTTAACAGATTTAAGCTAAAATCCTAGGCTGAGTGAAGCTTTAAAATTATCCTGAGAAAAGTTTAAGAATCTGTAAGGGCTCAGTCTCACAGCAACTGCAATCCAAATATATGATTTGCAATGCAGAATTTATTCAGAGTTTGTATTGTACTTTCAATACCAGCATAATTCAGTTTTTTTACATGGGTATAAAATACACAACTTTCAGCATACTAACATTTATATATATTTGCTAGCTCTTATGAGATATTAAGCACAATGCCACAGAGCTATGAGAATTCAAAAAATCTACATGTTTAAAAAAAGAACGGAAAAGAGTTTTGTACAACAGTATAATGGGGGAGCACCGCACACAGCCTCAGAGTTAACAAAATTTCTTTCCTTTCTTATCTCCCATAAACACCACAGTCTTAACATCAGACCTCTGGAAAATAATCCTGTAATATTCTGTAAATGCAAGTGTGGACATTTTTCAGTTCTTTTCAAAGGAATACTTTCTCTAAGAAAGCTTGAACCATGGTTTCACATCCCCTCTACCTGTCCCTCAGCCACAGGGACTGAGAGGGTGAGAGACCCGTGAACGCACAGATCACTCCGTATCTCAGGGACAGGGAATGGACCAGGTGGAAGTCAGGGCTGTAAAGCTTTCCTGGACCAGTGTGTACAGTGAAGAAAGAGAACTGGATAGTTCTAAATCAGAGAACCACTCGCTGTCTTAGCAGGCTCATTTTCTTTTTCTTTATTTCTTCGATAAGCAAAGCTATTCATCAATTACCTGAAGTGTTATATTCTTACGTGGTTTTAGAACAAATGTAATATATTTGCTAAGTCATCATCATAACTGATATGAAGAGTTTTACAGTGCCTGCAAAACTTTCTGTTCCTACAACATTCTGCTAGTGAAATTTCTTTTTTTAAATGCAGAGACACTTTCAATTTATAGAGAAGGGCACCAAGGCTCAAAGAAATAAGATAATTTGACAACTCTCACAAAAGAAAAGTCCATATGTGAAGTAGGCAGACAGCAGAAGGGTCCTAAATACCAACCTCCTTGACCTTTTCCACCCTTAGGTCATGGTTCCTGATGCGCAGTCACACCAGCTAAGGGAACATCAGAGCAAATCCAAAGATTTCTTTGTGAGTGTTGCAGAGCCTATAGACATGTAACTGCCTCAGCTGCCACAGGAACAATTCTACTTTATTCTGCCTTACAGCTTTCTGCAGAAGACAACTTCACAAAACAGAAAATTCTCCAAAAACCCAGGCACGAATCTCCATCGTGAGAGTGGGAATTCAGGACAAGTAACAGGTTACCAAGTGCTCCCTTGCCTCTAGCACATTATTAACCATTCCAGCGTTGAACAACAGATGAGAAAAGTGAGGCAACAGATGTTGCCTGTCTGGGCTGAAGGAATTCTCTTGCAAACCGAAGCAGAAGACAAGGGTGTAACATACACAGCAAGAAAAATTGAGAACTTCACCAGAATGTACTTTTACAATAACCAACACTGTACATTAGTAGTTCTATTTATAACAGCAACGCTATAGGTGCTCATGAGAGTGTTACTTTGTTGTGTTACTTGCAATTATGTTTTGTTGTAACCCATAAATCTGTCAAAACGAAGAAAACAATTAGGCATTTCCACATGAACAGGCAACATTTCTTCTTCCCACACAAATGGCGCAAGTAAAACACCTTAACCCACGTGCCTGGTGGGGATTAGACATCGAAACCTCCTCCTGCCTAGTGCTGCCAAGTTTTGTGCTGCTCCACGTGTAACACTCTTATGCCAATTAACAAATGAACTGATTCTCAGTTACAAATAATCTGTATAGTAACTAGGAACTTTAGTTTACAGACTAAGTAAAAAGAGATGTACAGAAAAACAAAAGAAAAAACAAAAGGGAGGAACATATGCATATTACAGAAAATTTAAGGACAAAAGGTAGCTGGAAGGAAAATGTCTCAGGTGGAAGCTGAGGTAAAGCCAAAGGTCTCTCTTCATCCCTGCTCCTCTCATGAACAAAGTCCCTGTTTGCCCTTGGTGTTAGCAGCTGGTTCTCTTCCACTTGCAACTTTCAGGGGAGCAATAAGAGGAAGAGCAGCGAGAGGTGGCCATATGGCTCCCAGCACATTGAGCACCAACGAGCTCCCGATGGCAAGCTGCAGGGATGGCAAAGTGGCCTGCTCAGGGTTTCTCTGCCACAGAGACAAAATGCAAGATTCTGGCAACCCAATTGCAGGGAACAGAAAAGTGATTATTTTGCTACTGACAAAAAAAAAAAAAAAAAAAAGAAAACATGAAAATTCTTAAAACCTGGCAGCCTGGAAGGGGGAAGGCAAGATGCTTCAAAGCAGTAAGGGGCCAGGTACAGAGGAATAAACAGCAAAATGTTGTTCTGCATCCATTTTCCATATATTTTTGGAAATTGCAGTTATGAAATGAAAATACACAGCCAGGTAGAATGGATAGTTTCATCCAGTTTTACAAAGGTCCATATCACTTCAGACAGTTGAATTTTTCATTTTAAAATATTTTAATAGTTAAAAATAACTGCTGCACTCCATACATTTCTATTTATTACAATTACCAGCATTAAAAAAACTCAATTAAAAAAGCATTTCACTTTGATGACTATAATTTAGTTTGTCCCTTGTCACAAACAGGGTAAGTGCTCAGAAATGCTTAGAAGTACTGTATCTATTATATAGTACAAGGCACAGTGTTTGTATTCTTGAAGACAGAGTGACATCTAAAGGGATTCTGAAATACTCAAATCTTGCACACTGAATCCAAACTGACAAAGTCAAGGGCATGTCATATTTTTGAAAACTGATGAGTTTTCAGGTTTGCTGTGGTTGATTGTCCCAAGTAACCATGAAAAGAGGATCAAATTCCAATTTTAATGACATGCCTCCGGGTGCCCTCAGGACAACTGCCATTTTTATCTTAGATTCTGCAGGTCCTCAGTGAACAAAAGAGGGAAATCAGCTTTGAATGGATTCCTTGCACTGTTGTCAAAAGTAATCCAACTGTTCTAAATATCTATATCCGAAAATATTTTCTTACAGCAGTTATTATTAACCTGAAGTAATAAGAGAGCAGAGTACTTAAATGGCATTTTTAGCTGCCAATTCTCCAAGCAGATCTCATGTTCCCTAACCAATAGGTATTATAACTGGAGTCTTTCATAACTGGAACCTCTCCCTCTGATACACACAAACACACACAAAGAAAAATCAAAATACGGTACTTATGTCTAGTTTTGGGAGCTAGGGTAGTATTTGTATGCATACAAATAGTTCTATCATATGTTAGAAATATCCTTTAAATTATATAATTTCATATATATTCCTGAACATAAAAGCCAATTTAGAAAAAAAGAAATCAACATGAAGTTTAGAATATCAAAGACAACAGTGCAGCAGAAATGTACAGCCTGCATGTGGTAATGATGAGTTAGGTACCTTTACAATGGGCCTTTATGTCATTCTCCTGTTAAGTATCTTCCTGAACTCAGTAACAGAGGAAAAAAAATCCTACATTAAAAACATATTTCCCCCTCTTGAGCTGAAATCATTGCAAATGCTTGTGAATTTCTTTCTAAAAACTTGCCCCAATGCCCCAACGAACTACTTAAATGTGGCCCAGCAGTAAAGCACTGGCAAGCTGAGTTAACTCTTTCTGGCTAAAAAGAATTTACCTCAGCTTTGAAGACATGTATTTACTAGAGGAGAAAAAAAACCAAGTATTTCATCAGGAAAAAAATTATCATAGCAAACTTGTGGTAAGAAAAGGACTTGAAAACTAGCTTTGGAAATCTTTTCAAAAGAATACTTACTGTGTATCAGTCGTAGGAAAGTGACACCTTCTGCCTTAAGATAATATTTACTCATACAGCTGATTTTGGAGGGTTTTTTTTTTGTTTTTTTGGGTTTTATTAAAGAAACTCAGGTATACTAAACTACAGTATTTCCTTTTCAAGTCAGAAGTAGCTGGCAGAGTTAATGTAAAACAAAAAGTGGGATCTGAGGTTCTCAGACAATAAATAACGACAGATCCTTTCAGCAAGTCTTAATCAAGGAGATTAAAGCAACATGTAACCCTAGATGCATGTTAATAAAACAAGCGATGAAAAACAATAAATGGAACATACAAAAGACACCTTTCTCTCTGCTTCAGTTAGTCTTTGTGAACATTGTCTTCTTTTCTTCCTGTCCCAGCACTTTCAAACATATTGTAACTGTCTTAATTTTTTTATGATTTCCAAAAGAAGAGTTCACATAAAGAACATTTAAGTTTTTATTTAAAATACTTCTTTAATTCGGTACTTTTTTTTTTTGGCAGGATATTTGAAATGCCCTGTGATTTGTGCTGGTTTTGGCCCCCATTCAGATCCTGACCAACCTCCCAGGGCGATCCAGGTTCTCACTGCATCTGCTAGAATTCTGATGAGAATTCCCAGACAGACAGACAGGGCTGTAAAGCCTCGATGAGAGAACAGAATTAGAATGGTCTTTATTAGACTGTGGCTCAGTGTCCATAGCTGCAAAGAAATTCATTTGCGCTGTATCTACAATGCAGTTTGAACTTTTCCTTCGTTTGGCAAAGTACATCAAGTCTGATTTAACAATTCTCTTTGTGGCTTTGCTTTCTATCTACAGCTTCATATATTTACAAAAGGATAGAAGCATGAAGACTTCTGATAAAGTATAAAAAAATAGCTATTACTACACATGCTTCTATTCAACCAAGAACCATCACCTTATGGGAAAACAATATTATTAGAAAGAATGAATTATAAAAAACTCTTTGCCTATGAAAGCCATGACAATTTCAGCTGCTCGCATTTTATAAGTCATGGTTATTTATTGCACCAAGGAAAAACATGAGCCTCATTTTGCATTAAGAAAGTAAGCACTTAGCTCTCCAACTAATACTGTGAAAGTAAATGCTGGCATCCACAATGCTGAATGAGTCTCTGGTGTGAACTGCCTATAAGGAGTACCTACTACGCAACTCACATGCTGCCAATACTGACATTGCATTTTATTCATGAAGCATTCCTAGATAATAATATTCACAAGCAAAACAAAATAGTCAATGTTGGTTTGGCAGCAGCAAAGCTGATAGAGAACTGGGCTGCTCTGGGAGAGGCCCACTCCAGTCCCTGTTTTGAGCACATCAGTGTGGAATTAGAAGGAGAAAGCAAGGAATGGAAAGCAGAGTAACATAGATTTGCTCAAGCTCAGTGATCGGAACGGGGGCTCCTGACTCCCCAGTAGGTCACACAATCTCCTCTTGAGTCCACAAAAAATAATACAGGACTTATCTGATGGAGGAAAAGAAACACAGCCCAGCAAGCAATGCAAAATTCAAACCTGTACAGACTAAGAATACTCTTTCCAAACCAAAACTTAAATTTGGCTGATTTATTTTATATCTTACTGTTTTTTCCTTGGTTGTTTTTTCTATATTGAAATTTAAAGGAATTAAGTTGCTACAGAGTAGATCAAGTGAGGTTCTGAATTTGATTTTTATGAGGATGTATGCAGAAAAGTATCCTCCACTAATTCCTTGCAATTACTGAACTCTGAAATAAGCCACAGAACTTTTTTTTTTCCCCAAACATTCTTTAACCAGAGGTGGGTGTTGTTCATGTAAAGAAACATGGATGGATGGATAGATTAGATAGATAATCAGTGCTTTTCTAAAGGGTAAAGAGCCTAAGAAAATAATATATTCAGTTCACAGTAGAATGAGTCACAGATGCAAAATCCCCAATATTCAGCTATCATTGCTACAGCTTATGCACGTATCGGTTTCAACAGAAGAAAAAGAGCAAGCTCAAACAAGAAAATTGATCAGGCAACAAAGGAATATAGAAAATGAGACAATAGCCAAAAGTAATTAAGTAAATATACCTGAGTACATCTCTTGTGTGCATGGAAGCAGAAACAGACAAACTTCATTAGTTCATGAATGTCCAGCTATCTCCTCTGAGCAGTCATTCTGCTGCCACAATACCCCCCTTTCCCCAATTCTTCTAGATAAATATTCACATTATAAATTATCTGAAGCCAGGAGAAGCTGTTCAGTTCCTCTCAACTACACGTCCCTGAATCAGGATGTGCAGATACAGCTGGCAACAAGGATTATCATGCAAAACCACTATACTTCAGAAATATTTGAGGAAACTAGACAGAAATAGACACCTTTCGCTCAACCTCCCTTTATTTCTGCTGGATACATGTTGTGTTCCCAGAGCATGAAGGTGGCAGTGGGCCTGTGAAGAAAATGAAGAAACCAGCCAAAGTGCCTTAAAAACTGAAGCTTTTACTGTGTTGTAAAATGGATTCCTTGCCTTTTTTACTTAGTCATCCTTCTTCTTCCCAAGACCCCTTGAAACACCCCTTATCTATGTAGCTAAGCACTAAGGAATTCGTCCTTGAAGGCCTCTGTTTCAGTTTCCTTATTGGCCCTTTAGTTAACCCTTTTCCATTGGTCATTTACCCCTTGATTTCTATTGGTAGCAATTTGGATTCCCCCAAAACCTATATATACCTCCAGCCATGTTAATAAACTCTGCTTCCCTTCTTGTGGTTTCCATGTGGCTCTCTCTGGGGCATCTCGGGGACTGTGAGCAGGGAAGCATCTCCCACCAGCTGTCGCACATGAAGAGAGAAGAAGCAGAGACAGAGGGTGCTCACACAGTCAATCCATGCTCCAAACAGCCACCAGCATTAGTTCCCTCAGCACGATCCTACCCTGTCCTTCATGAGGGACACCCCTTCATTCAGAGCCAGGAGCAGGGCACAGATAAGGACAATGCTCAGCTCTTATCAGAGCCACAGACCTTCTTCCTAAATATCCAAGACATTTTTCTCTCTTGTCTTGGAGCATAATGAAACAAACGGATCTATCAGGAAGGACTGTGAGAAATCTGCTAGAGAATACCATATCACAAATGATAAATGAAAGTCATCCTGGAAAGTCTCCAAACCAGAGAAATCCCAGTTAGACAAAGAACCACTCCAACACAGGTAAGAAAGATGACAGGTTTCCCCTGATTCCCTATGGAGCTCAGTTCAGTTAAGTATATACATTCCACATCAAACACAAATATGAAAGTAAATTTAAAATCAAGCTATGGGCCTCCAGTGACACACCAACAATTGATTAACAACTAATGGGTTAAATGTGTATATTAGAAAAATCAAAATTTACTTGTATCACTTCCTTGAAATTATCTTAAAACTGAAGTACAAGATGGATGCTCCTAACTTTCCAATTAAATAAAAGAAGTAGTGATTAAGTCATGACAGTAATTTACATAAGGCTTCTATTTTTTTGCCAATATTTCACGCTGCTCTTTTTATAGTAGACTCAGTAATTCTGGTGTTTACAGATCAAGAGAAAAGTTAACCAAAACAAACTATTCATACATTTCTAATCCTTAATCTTGTTTTAAATTATATATGTATTTCAATTCACATACGTATTCATTGAAAACTGAGATCTCAACACATTATTCTGACATTTTATCCAATCCAAGAAAATTACATGAACACAGCTCTTTAGGAACACATCAGTATAAGAAATACACTGGAAAGGACCTCCTAGATTGTTCAGTGATTGTCATACCACCATATGGATACATGCATAAGCCAACAATGGGACATGATGGTAAGAAATTTTGCCTTTCCAGTTTACTTGCAGGCCATTCATACTTGTCAGTATTTGAACACTGTACTTCAGCTTCCATAATTTCTTTCATCTTTTGTCATAAAATTAGTTCTCCATTATCCTAAGCTTTCCAAAAGACTTCTCTCACCCATCCTACACTGAATTTAGCATTCTTGAATAGGCCTAATCAAGAATGTACAATAGTTTGAATAGTTACCTTTCCTACTAGAAACACCTGATGACTACTATGACCACAGTTACTGTTTACAATGTTGGTATATCCCAGCCACCACTGCAACTAATTCACATACCTATCTTTTTTTTGAAGCCACTCAATATTAAAGAAAACTACCTGATTTCAACAGAACAGCATTTTATGTCAGAACACCAAACTGCAGGCGAGGTCTCCCTTTCTTCTGCGAGGAAAGCCAGGGATGGAGAGATAAGGAGGGAAATCAACGACCAAACAAAGATAGCTTTTGACTGGGGAAAGGAACAAGAGGAAAAAAAAAAAGCTCCTCAGCATTGTATAAGAAACCTTGGTACTACTGAAGAGGTCAGTTAAGAAATCATTTTGAATATCAGAGGTTTTCCAATGCACAAGTTTCACTATATATAGTGCAGTTCAGTGTTGGAATGACTTTGTTGCTTTGTCAGTGATTTTCTTTCAGAAGCCAACTCAGATCTTCAGAATTACAGTATCCTTTAGCCAAAATTTCTCATATTAACTACTTGTTAGTAGTAGAGCCTGCCTGTATTAATAAAAGTTACTTCTATTCACTACCCACATCTACTTGCGTGCATTATAGCAGGGGATTTTGTCTCTTCTGAAAAATATATCAATAGGAAAACTCCAAAGCTCACCCCCCACCCTCCAATCTTTTTCACAGTGTTAAGAATGAGAAAACTGCTTTATGTAAAAAGTCTGGAGGATTCAGTGTTTTTGAGAAAAGCAGAACATAGATAAAAGTTCATCTGTTATAAAAAAGAAGGATGGTCAAGACAAAGTGTGCTTTGTGAACAGCAAGCCTCAGTGGCCTTCTGAATGGAGAATGATCCTTCCTGAGGTTAGAAGGCAACTTTTTTCACTGTGGGTGATCCAGGATTAATCTCAAGCAAAGCAATAATGATTACAAATTACAGAACAATTTCTATCTTGCCTGCTGTGACAAAGATTACTGGAAAATTGGTTCACTCACCAACGATGAGCTGTCCAACATTGTGCACACTAAAATTATACAGAACCACCATCCAGATTTCTTGGCCCCTGATGGAATTCAAATGGCCCTAGAAATATGACCAGTAGTTTCTTCTGCACACAAATCAACAGCGGCATTTCTGGCCCTGTGGTCATGAATTCACAAGCTTTGGGGAATTTTTTTCTTTTAGTTTTACTGTTTCCTAAATTTTAGCAAAATACTGTAGCAATGAAACTGGTTAGTTAGTGTGCTCAAATTGTGGGACTAGTCCTCAATGGGTGGTTCCATGCAACTTTTCTCAATGTTCAGATGGATCTGCGGAAAAAAAAAAAAGCAACAAAAAAAGAATACTCCATTTCATACAGAGTGTAACTCCTAGCAATTTGCTCTATTTATAGAACCCCAAAATGGAACCATATTTGTTTCTACAGGATGTATCACTGCATCAGAAGAGATGAATAGTATCTCATCCAAGAAGAGGACAGGTACCAAATGGTTGAAAGGATGGTTTAATAGAATATGTGATAATAGAATATGTGAGAACAACACACAAAACACGCCTCCTGGGGAACAGGACTTACTAACCTGAAATAAGGTTCTGTCTCCTCCAATGCTTAGATCTCTATTCTAAATCGCTTATAAATTTTTATCCTTGGATGCTCAAAATGTGTTTTACAAGCTGAGGGGCTTTTTGAGTACCAGAAAAATACGAGCAAAATTCTCCCACTGAAAAGAACAAGAAGCCTCAAGCAAGCTGGCGAGAAGGGAAGGCAATTGTACAAATCCGAATGATTGCAACAAGACTGATAACCCTAGTACCAGCTGAATTTGGAAACAAGACAATTGTTAAAAAGTAGACCATGACACAAATACTCAGACAAGAGGTTAACATGGACTGAAATGGTGAGTTAGTATTGGGATGGGGGAGAATGCTGGGTCTTAATGCACCTTTGCTAAAAAAAAGCATCTTTTAAATTAAGAATTTTAAAGCATTTTAAGAAGGGCAATATAGCAGTATTCTCCCCAGTTTATGGATAAGGAAACTGAACAATGGAAAGGCAGATTAATCAATGTCACACAATAAGATGTAAAGAGGGCAGAAACAGACCCCAGGTCTCTTGATCACAAAATCTCCATTTCATTTAATGAACTTGCCTCCCAGATGCAGACAGATATTACAGTGCCTTAGGGCAAATCCAGATTTTCCTAACTAAGCAGAATGTGAATCAAAATGGATAAGAAATTGCATCATAAGTAAAACTCCTACTTAAGATATAAAAATGCAAAAATGTGCCTTAAAATGTCAAACAGTTTGGAAAAAGACCTTTGTTCAACAAAAAAGGAGAAGAGTTTTCCTTCCTGCCTCACCATCTACAAGCTCAGAATATACATTCAAGGTTTCCCCAGATGAGCTACTAATTTGGGTACCTGAAATTTTGTAAATTATGCAAGATGCAGGAAACTGGGACCATGGGAAATTGGGGTGGTGAGGGATAAATAGATGGGTACTTTCAATATTTCTCCAACTAAAAAGATCTTAAATAGTGTCACAGAGAGCTGGGTGAGTCCTAACCTGGGGATGGATGGGAGAAAGTTGGAAAAAAGTTGCAAGGTAATTCCCAACCCATTTTTCATGGGTAACCCAATACTTGCAAAAGACTTCTATACTGTTAATAGTCAAGAGATATCAATGCAACAGTGAGCACAGGAGAGAGCAGAAGGCAAAGTATGATGCTGTCCACAGCACTTGTTCAGTACCATCACGAGCAGTCCTGCAAAGACTGTAAAAACGCTGCTATAATTTCATTCGGTCCACTTAAAGACTTGAAGGAAACAGAAATACAGCTTTATTTAATGTTCTAAACTGCTCTTACTGTATGAGGAGATTGGACAGCCATGCCAGTTTGTGTTCAATCTGCACGTTATGTTTATGTGAGCTTACATCTTTTTAATGCAGCACGGTTACACTTACAGCCGTTTGCAGCTTCCCCAGGAAAGCATTTTAAACGGGACCTGTGCCCAATTGTTTTTATCCCAGTTAAGTAAATAAATGAAATATGCTAATTAGCACCCTATTAGTTCACAGCAGGGAGCAATCCAGGGTACTTTTACTGGAAATTATTCTGTCATCCAGGAAGCTGTTCTGTAACAGAATGCAAACTGGTCCAATTTTCTCTTTTTACCAATTGTGGATGTCATCCAAATAACAGAGATGCCACTAAGCACAATCTACAGGACATGGTGATGTTGCAATGAAACTTCCTTTCAGTCTCCCATGAGTCTGTCCTAGAGATATGCTGACAAATCCCATGAACAGAGACACTGTCTGTATTTAGACTGGGGGGTTGTTTTGTCAAGCACACTTTCAAGTACATAGATTATTTAGTTATGCTCCTTACAACTGGCATTTCAAATACTGCTCCAGAATACTTTCTGAACTTATCACAAATCCATATTAATGATGATTTTTTTTAAAAAATTCCAGAAATACTGAGGCTGAGACAAAACAATGGTACATTTCCGAAGAACAGGTAAACATGGGATTTAAATTCCAAACATATTTTCAATCTATTAGCAAAAAATAAAAACACCATATTTTTGCATTATTTATATGAAATGTGTAGTTTAAATATATGTAATTATACATATTTTACCTCTTTACTAACAAAGCAGAGTTACCAGCATAGTCAGTGCAGATCTGCACAGTCAGCCCGGCAACAAGATGATGCAGAAAGTAATACAGGCATTGAGAGAAAAAGCTGAATAAAAAAGCAGCACGTTTTCCAATCCAGACTTTCAGAAACACCCATTTCCAAAGAGCTTTGGGGGATTAGACACTATGACACATCTGTCAGGTTGCCAACGAGCATGTCAAAATCTCCATCATGGTTTGAGTTATGCAATGAAGCTTACTTGTGTTATAGAGATACTGGTAGCATACCTTTCTTTTGTTGTCAAATTCATACAAAAAGTTACAAGGATTACCTGTGGATTTTCTGACTGCCATTTAAACCACAGAAGGACCTCAGTTTTTACTCTGCTGAAGAGAAAGGCAGTTTGGAGTGAGTTCTCCATAAAACTTCAAGGTCTTCCTTCTGAAAAGGCCTACATTGAAGGATTTCTATATTGCATAGATTTAAAGCCTCAATATACAAGCATTTCTGTATTAAAAATTTCACTACTGATGACAAGCAATTTTGGTTTTATTTAAGCAGTAGAGTCTTTCAATTGACATAGCATCTAGTTTTGCTTTGTATGAAATTACAGTCTTACTTCATTAATAAAGTTGTGCTGCTCATGTTCATTGTAGATTCTGCCACAGTTATTTAATCCTGATATCCATTTACACCATAATAGCAGTATTTACATACGTGAGTGCTAGCCACTGGAATGAGTATTTTAAATTTCAAAGGGTCAATTTTAAAGTTGGGAAATTCAAATTAAGAGAAGCAAAGCAACAAGACCTTGAGTAGCACACCACAGTCCTCTCATGTTTCAAATCTATGCTAATTATTCTTTCAAAAGGGAATTTTTTTAAACAAAAAAAAGAGGTCCATACTATCAAGTTACTAATGTAATATGGGTCTCCTGCCTCCAGCTTAGCAGTGCCACTTAGGTCACCCAAAGATGAGGTCTTGCTCATGCTCTCAGGAAGGATAGTTTTACTCTGTATGCCTGCAGTCCCTGACACAATGCAGCTCTGATTCTCCTTTAATATCTAAGAATATTGTGTGTTGTGTATCCAGAACTGTTCAGAAACATGCCCAATGGGTTTGTTCAAGATGAGTTTATTTTAGGTGTTGGGATCTTCACTGAAAACATCAGTGACTTGCAGCACAACGTGAATGGACTCTAAGGACTGTTTATAGATCTGTAAAGAATACATAGTTTAGATCTCTCTTTTGGGACTGACCCTTTTTTTGATTAGAATATGTGCTTTCCCTTGTGCAGAATAAGACCCTGAGGTTTTTCAGTACAAAACAAAACCTTGCAGCCCCTGCAACGGGACACATAAGAAAGCAATATGTGGACAAATGCAACAGATCAGATAACCGCAGCCTTCAGACCCAGTACTGCTCCTCAACACAGCTGCAGAAGTACCAGGGAGGCAGCCACGACAGAGAATCGCCTGGTGGAAAACCTGCCTGTGGAATATCCTGTAAATACCCTCACTCCACATCTGAGCTCAGAGCAGCTCTGAGCCCATCTGCTCCTTCACTACTGGCTAATGTTTACCGAGGGAAGACTAAACAGCTACATGTGTCTCACCAGTAGTTGATATCATTGTGTCAGCATCAGAGAACACCAGAACATCCCCAAAGAAGTCAGGAGGACTGAAACACTGCACTGCTGGCAAGGAGACACCATGGTCAGTTTAGCATTTATCTGCTTCAGTAACTGTGGATCACGTAGTTGAGTATGTCTGCTATATACATTTATTTAACCTGTTGAAAAGTCATGTGGAGAGGAGAATGAGCTCTGAATGCTTTTACACATTTACAGTTGCTGGGAAAAACATTTCCTTTAAATCCACATGTTCAATATATCCATCTCTCTTTGAGTCTGGCCTTCTGAAAGGAAAAATTCACAACCTAGCATTGGGAATGAAAAAAAAACTGAGAGAAAAATCCCTATTGACACATTAAATTAGACATGTTTGCAGGGCCACCAGAGACAGCAATTACTCTGCTGCAGCTTCTGTGGACGGATTACAGCAGAAAACACTGACTGCTACCAGGAAATTCTACCTGCTAATTACTTGGGAAGACTCAGGTACTAAACTGACCTGAATGTTTTCACGGGTCCTGGGACGTATTAAAGGAAAGAACTTTAAAAAGGCACACAGTGATGCTGACAGGAACTCTGGAGCTGTTGAAAATCCATCAAAAATATTTTTGCAGTATAATGATTAGAGTTTCAGTCAGCCCCAATCTGTGCAGGCATTCATATTTCTCAGCAGTTACAACAAAAAGAAATGCTTTAATGGGGTGGTGATTTTTTTTCCTCTACTGTATTTTTTTTTACTTTTTTTTTCCGATTTATGACTATAAAAAACACTCACAGAGCTGGTCTGGTGTCTGCCAAGCAGTGAGGCACAGCCACTTTCAGCTGAGGTGGGGCTGGATGGTCTTGAAACGCTTGTCTTTCGAAAGAGGGTGGTTGAATTCCTGAAGCGAGACCGATGCAGAGCGGAGCGATGCCCGGCCGGGGATGCGAGCGGTTCTCGGCGCCACCTGGCGCCAGCCCGCCTGCCGCGGGAGGGGAAGCGCCCGGCACTGCACGCTGGAATTACTTCTCAAGGAAAAGTCTCAATTTGGGAAGGGCAGCAGTGACAGCAGCACTGCGAGGTGCTCTAGCGAGAAGCTGGCGGATCACAGAAAGCAGGGGACACCAGCCCTCCTCTGCCCTGTCCATCCTCCTTTCCCTCCTTAGCCCAAGCAGAGGGGCAGAAGCTAAAAGCTGATTCTGAGCCCCTGATGCGTGTCCTGTAGCACTAACCAACCAACCAAGGAGCTTACATGGGTGGCATTTTCTTCTGCAGAATGGCCCCGTTCGCCTCGCACTGCAGGAGGTGTCAGCCCAGTGACGGGCTGTCCCCAGCGCACAGCGAGCTCCGGTCCCGCTGTCCGCAGCCACCAGGTGAGTGCCGCACAGAAAGCCGGAGCTGGACCTCAGGCACTGCTCACCAGGGCTTGCTGTGGGGGGTAAAATGGATTGTCAGATCCAAACCGTTAACTCTCCAAGATGACACCTCTCAATTTTTTTGCCACCATGCTGGGACGATACCCGCAAAGGTCAGAATTGGGAACCCAAGTTGCAAACAACTTTCTCCTGTGGCAATAGTCTGCCTCTAACCCTTCTCCCAGAGAACACTCTGGGCAGCAAATCTCCTTTCTTTGATAGCTGTTTGCCAAAGGGCTCTTAGCTGTGGAATGTCCAAAACCAAACTCAGACTAAGGTGCAAAAATCTTTCCATCACAAAGAAGGACCTGCATGCAGTTAGCAAGGCAGAAAAACACACAGAAGGAATAAGGAAGCTTTCTGTAAATAAATCTGCATTTACCACCACTTTTCAGCCAGCACGCTCACCCCATGGACTGGAGTTGTCCAGTGTCAGAAATTGAATCAGGCTGAGTTGTCGTGGCCAGGAGCACATAGCAAACATTACAGACACTGTATCAAGTTCACATCTCTTTGCACCATTTCTTTCAGCGTCTTCTACAGTACAAAGGTAAGTGGAAAAATCTGTCAGAGCTTCAATACACAGGCAAAGCCCAGATAATCCAGGACCCACAAAATATGCATTTCACATCTGAAAATTCAAATCTTCCACCACTACAATAACCTGCCATTTGCCATTCTGTAAGAATTTGGGTATAACTAAATACTGCTAGTGATGCTAGGCAAGCAGCGTTATTTCCTGTGACGAGAAAAAAGGTGATTTAGAGGGTTTTAATATTATAGTTATTGCTTTTCAGAAAGTCTCCTGAGGAAACATGGGAAAATCCCTTCTCTCCAAATAGACAAGCCAAAAATTACAGATTCATTAAATCAGTGTGTAAGAAGTTTCTTCATATAGTATCACTGCTTAAAACAGAGAAAACACAACCTCCTTTCATCTGTTGAGGATGAGAAATATCTAACAAAAAGAGAATATATAAACAAAGCACACTGCTTCCTGGCACAGTCTTTGCTGTCAAAACTTGCTCCTGTCCAGGGTCTGCTTCCCAATGCCACCTACATTTAAACTATCACTGCCCCAGTTGTTATTCCAGGGTTGCATTAAACAAGTTAGGATTGCTGCTCATTCAGTGAGCAGCAGTGCCACCAACCTTTCAGCTTGACACCAAAAACATCTGATCAAGGCTCTGCTACAGAATTTAATCCACTAGGATGCTGCCTAACATGAGAAAATATGATCTACACAATGTGTCTTATGACACACTTCTGAACAAAAATATTCTCTTTACCGTATTGAACAAAGAGTCCACTAATCTTTTTTTTTGAGATTATGGCATACATCAAATTATTAAGAATAATGCAGCAGAGACATTAAATAAACAAGGTCCATGGTCTAAACCAGTTAAGACTTATGGTGTCTATATAGTTTATGTGAATCTGATTATCTTTTAGTGAGTGTAACTAAACCAAATAAGCAGGGAGTAAACACTTTCATCAACTTAAATACTTTGAACTGGTCAAATCTATCTATTCAATCAAACTAATCTATCTGAGCCAGTAAACAACAAAAAATGTGAGCTGCCCAAATTTTCCCACAAATATCCCACCACATTGTCCGTGACCACCATAACTCTTAGCCACATTCCACCAGATTTTGGCAAACGTTTCCATTTGGAATGATCTCTTCCAGACTTTGCTTCTTTTCTGTAAAATCAGCAACTATTACTAACATACAGGTTCCCCAACTACAAAGGGAACCAGGTGTCCAAATCAAGACTCGGTGTAAGATTGTAATTCTGTATGTCTACAGATTCTCTGGTTTAGTGGATCTGTGCCACCTCCTGAGCCAAGAGACAACTCTTCATAACAAGGCAAAGGCACAAAGGCAGAAGCTCCCCTCTGGCTCTGTATTTCTGTGGAGGTGCAAAACGCTTTATGACAGCTTTGTTAAAGCCAGATTTTTAGACCTCCCTGCCTATGACTATAGCTTGATTCAACAAAGTGCTTAGATCTCTTTTACACAGAACAGCAGTCCCATCTAAAACAAAGGCCCCAGGGCCTTGAAGTTAAAGATGCACTCGAGAGCATTGCTTGGTGGTTGCTTTTTTTTGTAGTTCTCTGACTGCAGATCATCTTACTGCAGAGGTGCTGTGTGTTGTGCATGCAGTAAACTAGTGTCCCACTACAGACATGCCGCAAAAACAGAAGGATCTTCCTGATGCATCTGTGAATGCAGGACAGGCAAATTTGTTTCCCTAAGAGTTGTGCCAAGTTCCAGCAGTTATCTGTAAGAAAATTATACTCTTTCTGGGCTCTGTTACTGATGTATAAAACAGACTAATACTTGCATAATGACATTTCACCAGCTCCTGGAATATTGCAAACATGAATATCCATAAAGCACAATAAGCAGGAGACTGAGAGGGCTTACTAAAGCTGCTTCAAGACCGCCCCCCGTGGCTCATTAGCAGTTGACTTTACAGTTAAACATGCAATTTTCCACATGTGCCACCTCTTAGGGAAAACAGATGGTGAGAAAGAGCCTTCCTTCCCCTTACCACCATCCTCCCAAAGAAGTAACTTCTCCATTTTGACAGGTATTTTCCTATTATTAATATTTAACTTCACAAAAAGAAAAAACTATTGGTGTGTCTTGGGTAAATAAACAGCTGTACACAGGAGAAACTAATACACTGAAAATAAAAGGGATATTTCTGTATTTGAAAAATTGCACGTGTACTCTTGCCTTCCCTCCCCACCACCACCACCCCCCTTCTCTTTCCAGGAAGCTTGTAAATATTAGAGATGTGTTTGCTCAGTGTTTCTACTGGACTATAACACATTACTATACAGTAGATAACAAATGAAATTATCTTTTATATTTATCATTGGGTTATGTATTTCTTGACTTTCCCAATTTTGTTCTCACAGATGTACAGGAACGCAAGAGAATTCAAATGCATAGGTAGATGCAACAGTACAATTCTGCCTCTTACACAGCTCAAATAAAACTGTGCCATATATAGATATTTTACTGAGTCCATGGATAAGTTTCTCTGTTCCATATCATGGCAGTGGTCCTACTGTGAGGGAGGTCCTCATAGTCTTCATTTCATGATGCAAAAATATTTAGCTGTGAGGGAAAACCACACATGAATCACTGGGCATGTTGATTTAGATAAAGCCACAAAGACAAAACTTCCTTCTTCAACCTTGACACAAAATATTCCAGACAACAAAAGGAGGGACTATCTATTTCTAAATGGTAGAAACGTTTTCCACCAGTCAAACATGTTTCATATCTGTGTGTCTGCTTGTGTTGTAACTGTTTTAGAGGTATTTTAGAAGACAAAGATTCAGGTATTTTACCTGCAAAACCTATTACATAGTTTTCAGTAATTAACTGCTGATGCTTTGAATAGAAAGGGATACAATGGGACCATCACAGGTCTGACCCTCCAGAAACTCTCTGCCTTCAGCAGCACAGCTGTATGCAAAAGCACACACACTAACAAACTGGCTAGCTCTTCAATAACAGCTGATTTATATAAACTGCAATGGTTTCTACTGAGTTAAATGTATTTATAACACATTGCAACATATAAATATGCAGCAGGAGGGGACCCCATGCTTTGCATGTCTTTTGATCAGGCACTGTGTTTATTGTCACTCATATTGAAATTAGATGCCAAAGTAGAAGGGACTTCAATCACAGCAACCCTATCTCATGGTGGTTTCATAGAGCACCCTCCAGCAAAATGCCTAATTAGCAGCATTTTCTGAAGATTTTGGGCACCCAACTTGAGACAATCTGTGTCTGATTTCCAGAAATGCTGAACATTCGTAGCTCATGTTGAATCAGAAACAGCACAAGGTAGCTCAGCCTGAAGGGCAGAGATGCTTCAGAAGACCAGATATTTCAAGACACAGGATGGGTGGTCACTTCAGTCTGAATGTATGCCCAGCAGCAACAGAAAACATTACATGTGGCCTGATTATCATCAGCATAAAATTAAGCTTCTAGTTAACAGACAAGCAAAATTAAAAAGCCCTGTTCTTTATTTGAATTGCTACTTTGAAGATTGACATCTGTTAGTGTGTATCTGTTGTAGAGTTAAGCATGAGCAGCATCTCATGTACAGACTCATTTATCTTATTATGTATTCTCTACATTTCAAGTTGTTCTTAATCCTATTTATTTCCCTAAGATTTCATATAAAATTGTGATTTTACAATTATAAGGTACATCCAGGAACTACTTGAAAGCATTTCTTACAGCAAGAATGAACCTTGAGAAATTTAGGTAAGTTTACCAAATGCCTCAATAATGCTAGAATTAAATGGATATGGGAAGATAGTCCCCTATGCCTCCAGCACTTTGAAATTAAAAGAAGTAAATATTCCTTCTTTCCTAATTTTTTTTTTTTTTTGCTCAGATGTTAAGACAGCTAAAATGGACCACAGAACCACAATGGTCAAATGGTCACACTTCATTTACTCAGAGTGCCAGACAATATATAGAATATTTATACCACCAAAATTTCTACATTTAGACAAGTCAGAGAAGAAAGTTTTTAGTTTAGAGAGTGTCAACTTTTTCCTGGTGAGGCCATAGTTTTTGTTTTTTGAAAATCTAATTAATAGTATTTCTGTTTTATAGCTTTTTTACAGCTGCTGATCATGCATCTGATGTCACTGTTGTTGATAGAAAGATACTGCACTGATTTTTCTTAAGGGAAACAAGCATCCAAAGGCTGACCCAAACAAAAATGTTGTCATGGTTGCAAAGACTTGAATTTGCATTAGAATTTAAATGCGTTCAATTACTGTACTGCATCTTCACTTTTTGGCTACAGGGTGATGTAGGCACAATGTTAAAACAGACTCACTGAGGGTGAAGCAGACACCAAACCCTCTAATGGTGATCTCCAACTGAGAACTATTTGAACTGTTCCAGACATGCACTTGTGGGAAAGTGAAACAAGCCTCAGAATTTAGAGAAACATTTCTAAAGCTATAGTTTATCTAACACTGCTTTAAAGACAAACATTTCCAATCCATGGAAGGATATGTACCAGAAGGAGTAGTGCTTAATTTCTTTCAACATAAACTAGTCCAGTTAAAAATTTTTCAGAGGGACAATTTTAGCTCATTGTGACTTACAAGTTTCGTTGCTACAGCAAGTAACTGGCAGTGTGTTTATACACTACACAAATAATTAAAATCCTGTGTGCCCATCTCAGTATGCCATTACCAGATAAACCCATTTACTCCCTGCGGCTCAGAAAGGCTAAGGAGCATGGCATTCCCCGATAAATAAATTAAAAAAAAAAAAAAAAAAATTAAGCTGCCAGCCCCCACAGGTGTTAATCTCTTCCACTCAAGTATTATGAAGGGGAAAATCAAGTAGACTGGAAATTGTGCAACCAGCCCAGGAAGTTCAGTTCAGTGGCATTCCACATCACTGGTGTGGCTGTGGTGTGACTTCTTAACAGAAGAATGGGCTTCTTGGGAAGGAGGGTCAGGATGACTTGTCCATGCAATTCACAGTGCAGAGGCATTTGGCAGCTTTTCATTTCCTGTATTACTTTATAAACATGCCTACCCAATCACAAGGGGTTTTATTACAAGTTGCCAAATGTCTGCTCTAAGTTGATTCTGGCTTAGAGAGCAAGAGTGTAGAGAGGGCACCCATTCCACAGGCTTGCCTCAGCACAGCCATAGATGATGAAGTAAAACAGTCAAGGGCATGTACAGAAAATAAGGATCTCCAACCAGGAATATGAAACAGACAAAACCAAATGTGATCACTACAGAAATCTAAAGCAATTTGAGAGGTACCCTACAAATGAGTCTCTTTACCTGGCAGCAGCAAAATATGCCTATGGCTGCATCTTTCTCTGGAATAATTTCTCAAATGGACTGCAACTTGAATTCTGCCTGCCCTGCAGAATTTTTCCCTGTACTGTTACCCTGCTAAAAGTAAAGATGTCATGTTTGTCCACAACTACAGAGCAGCAATGTCTGACTGAGGGCAGAATCTTCAGGTTTGGAGTCAGTAGAAGCAGAGACCATCAAATTCTACTTCAACAGTGCCATTCCAGGGTAGCTCTGGGCCTTACCTTGAGAACTGATCCACAGGTACCTCGGACCCACTACAGAAGAAGCCCAAACAATGGGATGAACATGATACTTGCTGTTCAATTTCTTACAGGTTAAAGACATAGGTCAGTTTGATTTGGAGGGAGCAAAATATTTTCTGTGTTACTCCTACCACTAGTAAAATGAGAGCTTAGATTTCATATTAACAACTATGATCTGAAACAAAAACAAAGAATGTACAGTATCACCCTCCATGCTGTACATCCAGGAATTATGAAGAGAAGGGAAAATCCAGTCTGCATTGCTGGGGAAAGTTATAAAAAATTCAGAAGTATTTAATAATTTACACAGTCAGACCACTGACCTTAAAAGTTGTGCTAAAAAATTAAGAACCTCAAAGAAAAAATATTCAAAAATACAGACTATACTTAAAATGGATTATTAGTTCCCCAAAATTATTAAATATGACTGAATTTAATAACAAGTTACAGATGAACACACTTAAATGGATAAGTAAATGTGATTAGATCTGAGAACTTCAGAGCACAGCTATGCAGCATCAAGCTGAGGCAGTGAGTGAGTGTGACACCTACGGAAAAAGCCTCACAAAGGCACTAACAACTCTCATCTGTGCTCAGCTGCTGCCTGGCATAATACTGAGGACATTTGCAGCCTGGCAAGATATTTATTGTGAAACTCATCTGAATTTATATTTCATTGCAAATGAGACAACAATCCCTTTCTCCACCATACCTCATGTATGAAAAATTATCTCTAAGTGTCAGATCCTTCCCCTCTACCTTGTTATACCTGATCTATTCACCACACAGTCCAAATGCAGCTATGATCTGAAATCTGGTCTAAAAAAGGATGTTTCACTAACATGGTATTCAGTGGAATAAGCATTAACATACTACCTGAAAATTCAAGACTCAATTAAAAATGGTGAACATGTTCTTCACATCTCATTAAAACTATTATACAGATTTATTGGTACAGAATATCAGTAATTTGGTCGGTTGGCCAGTGATTAATCTCTAGATATACACTCTCTAAAGCACTTGATGACTCACTGCAAAGAAAGAAGCTCTGAACTATTATTTTACAGTATACACTGCAAAGATAACAAGCCCTTCACTTGAGAGGAACCTTTTTGGGTTTACTTAAAAAAAAGAAAGCAGTGTTAACCTGCATGCATGAGAAGTGCATCTTTGCCACGTGCTGAAATATCTTGCTCAATTTGCTTTGACTCAGGAAGTGCTCTCTGATCTCAAAATTGTTGATGCTAAAAAAACTGAGCTTTGTCTTAAAAGAGCAAAGCAGACAGTTCTATAAAAATAATGAGCTGGGAAGACTCTTAAGCCTTTTACATAATAGAACCTCTCACTGCACTGAGGAAGATTCCCTCAAGGCCCAGTGTAGCTCTTTACTTTTATTTTGGTTTAAACAGGCAAACACCATAGCATCAATTAAAGAGGCCACTTATTTACTAAGCATTCAAAGTCTACAGCAGTTAAGAGGATTAATTGTCTTCATGCATATGAAATTTAAGCATAAGAGATTAAAGACAAACCAACCTGGTCACACACAACTAACTTCAATTAACCTACCTGCACTCCCTAAGCATTTTTGTTAATAAGCACAAACCACTGGTCCCAGTTCAAATCCTGATCTTGCAACAAGTTTTCTCCACGAGAACTGTGAGAGAGGGAGTGCTGTCAGAACACAGAAGGGAGCAAAAAAAAAAAAAAAAAAAAAAAGACAACTTTAGGAATAAACTAAAGCAGCAGCTGCAATAGTATGCCAGCTGAACCACAGTGGAAAACAGTTGTGGAGACATCCATAGCCACTTTCAGAAACTACTGGGAGTCCAGCATCCAAACACTGAAAGGAACTTCATTGTGATATGAAATTTGAAAACAACTCTGACTGCTAATGATAGGACAGGAAATGTTACAAGCTATAGCTTTCATGTTACTGTGCTGAAGCAATTTATATCTATCACATTTAATATCCCAAAATGGGGACTTCAGCCATTTTATCCCTATACAATTAATTTAATAAGTCTCAGACTTCAGCTCTGCCTGGTTAGGAAGTCATACTCTTCTGACCTTCACTACATAGGAGACTGCCAGAAAAGAGCTACAGCAGTACTATCTTGAGTAGTACACACTTGTCAATATTGGTTTTCAGTATTAGAATCAAGTCCAGTTCTTAGTGATGCATTGTTCGCAACAAAATTCTATCTTTACATCTTTCTGGGTTGTACTACTTGCAGTCATTGCTATGGACCAATGCTGGGTGAGTGAAGAAAGGAGTAAAGACTAAAGACTGTTGTTAAAAACCTTCAGTGTTGTTATTATGGAGCTTAATTACCTAGAATGAATAGGATTTGTACATAACAAATACAAGAAATTTCACTTAAGCAGATTTCTTTCCTGTAAGGGCAATCGAACACTCGAACACATTGCCCAGACAGACTGCAGTATCTCAACCTTTAGAGATATCCAAAACCCAGGTGGACACAACTTCAAGCAACCTGTTCCAGCTGACTGTCCTAAGCAGGAGGGTTGCACCAGGGGATCTCCGGTCTCCCCCAGTCTCTCTCTGGTTCTGCAAGAACTGTTATAATAATTGTACCCACCACTTCTGGTCTCTGTGAACATGCTGCAGTCACCCAGCAGAGTAACAGTAACAACAACATCCCCTCCACAAAGTCAGAAACCTCTCTATCATATCCATGGTGTGGAAGTTTCCCTACTACTGATCTTCCAGTACTTCTTATCTCTTCTGATTTCAAACCATAGATGTGTCTTCAAATAGACACCCACAAAATATCATAAGTCCCATATTCAACACAAGATGACATGGGGTTTTCAATTTATTTGGGTTTTTTTGACCAGAAGTAGATACCACTGACATCTGTCATACACTGCCTTCCCAAGGAACAGCAGGCAAAGCAGATGACAATTAGGTAACAAAGAAGAGTCACATAGCAAAACTGAACCTCGTATCTCCAGTTTTCCTGATTAATAGTTCACTAGAAGGGATCTTGAGAAAATACTAGTTTTAACCAATAGTTTCATTTGCCAAAGTGTCTATCCAGATAAATCATTTTCCTATTCTTTACTCCTGCTAGCCCTGTGCACGTATCACCCCAGCCAGCTGCAGAGGATTGTGAATTTTACTCCTCCTTCTGAGCTGCCAGCAGAATTATTGTCTAATTTCATTAATTTCCAACCCATTACACCTGCACAAGCCTGTGGGCTCTTCATAGAAGCAACCAATATCAGAAATCGGCCTGATGCATCTTTACTGCTGGTGATGGTACACAAAGAGCATCCACCAATTGCAGAATTGCCAATTCAGAAGAGTATGCCTGGCTGTCACACCTCCTCTTCCCTTGAGCCAGGCCTTTCCAGCTGCACATCCTTCCTATTAACTAGCCACCTAATTCTAGGTACCTGGAGAAATCCATAGCTCTAAATTAGAAACAGTATTTTTTGGTTTAATCAAGTTAGGTTAAAATACCTCTTTTAAATAAACAGTAATTAGAGCAGGGCTATATCTCTTTCTCTTCTAGGTAGCTTCTCCAATGTCTGGTCTCAAGTGTACCTTTTTGGCTGTAGGAAAAATTAGTTCATTTTTACAAAAGTTAAGAGTTTCAGTGAAAGAAATTGTATGTGTTCTATCCTGCAACATTTCATAGCCAGCCAGCTGACTTCATGATTTCCGGGCATCAAAATTTTGGATGTAGAAAGACAACAGTGAATATAATTGGAGACAGATGGGCCATGACACATTTCAACAGTTTCTCAGTGATGGTAACCTTCCTGCTAATAAATAAATGCAGTAAACCTGTGAAAATTCTTTAAAATAGAAATGGTTACATATCCAGTGGAATATAGACTAGAGGAAAAAGAGCAGCCTATGTACCTCTTGCCTGTAATTTCCCTAAGTGTTTAGGCATGACCAGCGAGTTTCTTGCCCCATTTTCAAGGGGAAAGAATGATACATCATCTGAAGACATCCTTGAGTCCTTCAGCTTTTATCTATTCTAGAGTCTTTGGTTTACGTTTCATTCTTGAAAGCTCCTTCCTTATTCAAAGCAATAGAACGAAGGCTTAGCTTTGCTGTAAAGCACTGCATATGACAAGTGCTGTAACATGATTCTAGAAACAGGAACAGGTTTATTATTTGGGTGTTTTTTTAATGTAATGGTTCAACAATGCAGCAAATGCTTCACAAAAACATAAACAGTACTCATTTACAATAATTCTCTTCTATTTGCAAGCTGAATACGTGTGGTGAAAATATCACTAGCAGAGTCAAAAAAATCAGGCCAGAACCATAAAAAAAAAATTTTAAAAATCATGTCTTGATTTCTTTTTAACCATTGAAATTCAATCGTAAAGGTAAGGTCTTGTGTTTTGTAAACTCAATCAAAATGTATATCAAAATGAAGAAGACAGAATATTAGAAACTGTTGTGTGCTAACTATACAGGAAAAAATACAATTATTCATTTAACGGTATCTTTCCCAAGCAACTATGTATTTTAGACAGAAACAATCCGACAGTGGATATTTAACAGTCCTGTTTCATGAAACTCAGGCCAGCTGCAAAAGCTGGGCATTCATCAAGTAAGACCAACTGGTTTTGAATAAAGATCCAAACAGAAACAGTAGATTAAAGCAAAAGTAAGTTATGTGGAAATCTGACACTTTAATGCACCTCTGTAGCTGGCTTAGCAAAGCCATTTCACACTTGGCTGAAACGTCTGCGTGGTCCCTACCAGCACAATGCAGTATCTGAACACCTTCTAATCTCCACCATGCCACACTGACATGATGCAGGCTGTTGATGCTCTGTGTTTTTCAGCTGGAGAAGAGAGGTAAAAGGAAATTAAGGGCTTGATCCACAAGAGCAATTTGCATAGCTAATCCTGGTCTGTACAACTCCCACACGCCAGGCACTGGGCGCTCAGTGCAACACCAGCACCTGTGGGAAGCTCCCAGAAGCTGCAGAGGAGACGTCGGGGAAAGAAGTCAGGCCCAGGCGCTCAATTCACTGATCCAGTCCACAGTTACCTGATAACTACCTGCTAAAAATGTAGAGCTAAGCACTCTTTCTCCACCTGAAAAAGCCCACCACTGCTTAATATAAAGCAAAAAACTCTCCTAAACCAAACAAATCTAAAATACCTTCCAGCCTTGGGTGAGCATGCAAATCAAAAATCTAGGTGAAGCAGGAATAAAAATCCCACTCCACCAAAATACTGGTAAGTATGAGGCATTTCTTTTCTGTTAAATCTCCTCTGCTTGCTATAAGTAATATTCATAATGAGAAAAGATATTTTATCTACAGTTCAATATCTAGGATATTATCCTAAGATACTAGAGGCACAAATTTAAATTTGTACTGCAAAGTAATATAAAAAAAAAAAAAATAAAAAACCCCACCCGCTCCAGAATTTTTCTCACTCTGAGCAAGCATTGGGACCATGCTATAGCTTCTCTGCTCTTGGTTTCAGCTGCTTTATTCGTGAGCAGTGCTCAGCTGCTGTCAGCTCAAAAATTGCCTCTGCAATTCAACTTTGCTGAACTTCTGGCAGAGCTCAGTTTCAGAAAAACGGTTGTCTATGAGCTATCAATAATGGGGGGAGGTAACAAGGGCTGGATGATTTTAAAAGTCATTGCCTCTTAGAAGGCAAATCAAATGCCTAAGGGCTTACATAGTTTTTAAGTACATTTGAGAATCTAAGACCAAATTATCATTCAGAAGTCCCAAAGAAAGTCTGAGCCTCCAAAAATCAAAGCAGCCTGTTATTTTAGCATATTGCATACATGAGCAGAAGGTGTGTCTGTGATTTTAGAAAGACAACAGAATTAAACAGACC
This sequence comes from Campylorhamphus procurvoides, assembly GCA_013396655.1. Classification (NCBI taxonomy): domain Eukaryota; kingdom Metazoa; phylum Chordata; class Aves; order Passeriformes; family Dendrocolaptidae; genus Campylorhamphus; species Campylorhamphus procurvoides. Next base: position 809,499 of record WBMV01001068.1, on the reverse strand, counting down.
TCTCACCTTGTTATCTACTGCAGGGCTGAAGTCTACTGTGTTCCCTTAATTGGTTAAGTCAACTGGTAGAGTGCTCACAGCAATAGGAAAAGTATTAGGCTTGAAGGCACATCAGCTAAGGTAAACTGACCAAAATAGCTGCCAAAGAACAGACAGCAGCAATTTTGTTACAGTTCTCCAGGCAGGCACTGTACTCCCCAGTAACAGCTATTTTGTTTCAGAAGGATTAGGACAGTACCAAAAGGACAGGTGTACAGAATAAACAACCAGTTCTGGAATTAAATGGTTCCATGAAAAGATAAGTCCTTGCTTCTGAAAATTCTTATATTCATCAGACAGTAAAATTAGCATCACACCAACCAACAGATGCTTCCCTGGCTTCAGCCAGCCTGAAAGGAATAAAACAACTTTTTCCTCTTCTTTCACATTCCCCCTTCTTTATAGACCTGAACAGTCACATCAAGCAAGGTGCTGTCAGATTTGCCTAGACTGCAACATTTATGCTATATCACTGATGTCCCAAACAGTGCCTGTCAACTTGTTGGAACAAGGGTCTGAAATCCACTATCCAGTCTCAATTAGTACAGGAGAAGTACACATCCTGTAGCTACACATACTGTAATACTAAGCGTTAAAGTGCTCATTTGAAGCATCAGACTCCCCTCAATATACACACAGTAATTAAAAATAAATAAATAGAGAGGTGACAATTTGACAATCATCAGTTCTCTGCAAGAAAAGCAGAGGAAGTGCAAAGGAGGTCTGACTGTAAGAAGGGATGTCGTTGTTGCTGGGACGGACCTAATAAAAAGCAGACAAAGATCCTGAATAGGTAAGAGTAAAAACTTCCTAACTCTTCATTCCTCTTAACCCCCTTTATTTTTTCACACAGCTATTTTTATATATTTCCTAAGTGTACGTGCACTAACGTTATTGGTGCTCATTACACAGAAACAATCACCTATTGGCCACAGTTACAAACTGTCTCTGTACAAAATCGTCCAAGTTTGTTATCTGCTGCTTCTCCTAAGTTCTCTCAGTCTCTGCAAGCTGTTTATCTCTACGGGTACACAACAGTCTGGCCAAGGTCAAATTCTTCTTGCTCTGTCAAGAAATCCACAGACCTGTTTCCCACAAAGGGAGGCCATCCTTCGACAGCACTGTAATCTACATTAAAAAGAAAAAACTCTTGTGCATAATGCAACATGTGCCACTTAAATAACAAAGACCTCATTTTTAACCTTGTATTTCACTTTTACTAGACTGGCAGAACCACTTTAACCTAGAAGTCTTTGTGTATAATCTTCATTTCTTGTCTGTCCTCTTTTGTTTTATCTTACATGCTATGTGTATACAGCTGATATATAAAGAACCTTAGCCTGAACAGAACTAAAAATCACTCAGAAATCGTCACTGTAAAAAGAAATCACTGCATTATAGGATTAATCTGTTGCAAACCATTTTTCTTTAAGCTACAAAAATTGTAGAAATTGACCACATGTCAAGTCAAGGTTAGCTGCTGAATTCATGAAAAAGACAGACCAGTTTGTGTCATCAAACAAGAGATTATTAGTTTCTCAGTCCCAGAGTTTCATTTCACAGATCTTTGATAACCTCATCAGGTGAGATAACTCAAGTCAGTTCACATTTCAAAGATAAAGCCCTAAATAATTGCCTTAATAAAAGTAATGAGGATTATAAAACCCAGAAAGCTGTGATTTTATCAAAACAAATAAGATTTTTGAAAGAAATTCCATGTGTTCTTAGTATTTTAGGGAATCATTTTTCATCTACACATTTAACACCACATTGCACTTTTGCAAATGTCAAAATCCCAAATAAGTCATCTTTCCTTTCCAAATGTTTTCTTCCTTTAAGTTTAGGTACAAATTCAGACACAACACCCATGTAATAGTACATTATATGATTTTTTAAATTATGTAGAACAGAAATTTATGGCAAATGATGCAGTAGCCCCATGTATTCTGATGTTGATTACCCAAACCTCAGTTATCTGAAATTCATGCCAGTTGAAATAAGGTTGTATGTTGCTGTACCTCACTATCAGGGGAACTTGTTTAACATGATTAACTGAAATCCTGATCCTCTGAATTCATGTTTTCTCTGACATTTGGATTATTAAAGCTATAACTGCTCTGAAAAAGAAAAGGCTAAAATGAGCTAAGAGGTAAAGACTTTTCTAATGACTTCGTTATTTTAAAAAGAACACCAGGTGCTTACCCAGGCAAGTAGAAGATAGAGTATCCCAGTTTGAATGACCTACAATGTGCTCAGACACGATGCTTGAAGGCACAGAAAGGCCTGAGACGAAAGAGTACAAGAGTTACAGTAATATGATTACACGGTTACATAGTTAAGGAATGTGAAAATCTTGATGGTTCAGTTGCAAGTCTGCTGGTCATTTTGTGTGTGTAATTATTATTGATTTACTTCTCGACAATCTCAGAGAAAGCTAAAAAAACCAAAAAGATCCAGATGTAAATGCAGGTTTTAAATAGTATTTTCATTTGGCATTTATTATTTTTATTGTATATTTAATTCTAAGATACATTTTTTTCCCTCTTGACTTCAAGTTATCACACTCTGCTTTAGCAAAATGAAGCGATCAAGTGTGGAATGGGCACTGAAGACAAAGTCTCAATAAAAGAGCAGCATGCTTTTCAATCTGGCCTTTTAAAACATCCACTATCAGAGGGCTTTGGAGGTTTAAGGGATTAGATAGCATGACACATCTGTCAGATTATTATGTAAGAAAACTCTCCTGCTGTTTTCTGTGGGTAGAATGCCTGCTATGGAATATCTTATAATAGTTTTAAAAACAAAACCACACAAAATAGGCAATATTTCATTTGCTTCAAAGTGTGTTTTCATGGGGAAAAAAAGATAACGTATTTTTCCTGGCCTAAAAACAAGTTATATTTAGTACTCTGACTGCAGGCTTCCATCTGAATATGGATTAGCAGAATACACATGCTTTTATTGTTCACAACAGAGATTATGCAAAGATATCAGGATTTGTAGGTTGGCCTAACTTAGCTATAATTTACAGAGCCAGGAATCACCGACAGGGTGCAAAGAATAGCAATGAAATATGAAACTTTAATTCATGTTACATTCCAGTTCCATGCTTAACAGCATTTTAAATGACTACTGAACTTAGGAAGCTTTTTTGTCTAAAAAACCAGCCAAAATAATTTTATGAAAAATATCAAATACCATCCAACTGCTCACATGCTTTGTTTGGGTAACACAATTTCACTTTGTCAGTGGTGTGGCAGCAGTGTCCACATCCTGCTGCTGAGGGCACTGCAGAGCAATGACCAATCTCCAAATTCACATCACATATGGCTGGAAAGCTGCAGCTTCGTTAAAATTATTATGAGAAGCAGAAGTCTGAAGTCATCTTCTGCCACCAGTTGGATGCTTCAGATTTAAACAATTATTGTAAGTTCTGTATTGGTCAATTCTGATCCTCAAGTTCTGCAATTCTCTTGCCCCTGCTGTGATCTTTTAGACATCTCACCCTTACAGCAGGGGACCAGATGATGCAGCGCTGTTTAGGTGGTAAGAACTACAGTACTGTGCTACACAAACAAGTCACCGAAGCAAACACAGCAAGAGATGAATTGGATGTTTCTCCTGTTCCAATAATTTTTCTCTCCTAGCATCTGAAATCTACCTTTGCCAGGAATTCCATTATCAACTGCACAAAGCATTTTAGGCTCTGCTTTGCACAGACAGATGAACAGAAAATAGTTGTAAACAGACAGAAGCTAGAAAGAGGCAAACTAAAAATCATCAGCTATAGATTATGATCACTATTAAATATGGCCAAAATATGGGAGAACAGATACGGGTTTTTTAAAGAGACATATGCATATATATGTGTGCATGTGTGTATATATAATTTACCCAAAACCTGACCTTCACAGGAGCAAGTACAACCATGAAAAGTAATTCCTGCTCAAGGATCAATCCTAGCTGTTTTGTTGGGTTTTTTTATACTGACATTATCACAATTTGGAGCTACGGGGTTCCAGTCTCAAGCAATAACCCATTATTCTCAGAGGGGGAAGGTTAAAGCAAGAAACTGCTGTGCAGCAGCATAGGACATAGTGTATATTAGGGCACTTCCTGGGCACACAAAGCTCTCAGTGTAAACACACTCATTTGCTTACCATTTCAAAATCATCATCCTGCTTACACTGTCGCACTCATTTCTTAACGTTTGGTTTTGTGAGTGAGAGCCTAAAGGCAAGGTGTTCTCAACCACACAAACTCATTCCACCAAGACCTCCCACGACTTGTAGTCTAAGACTGGTGGTTTCACTCTTGATTTCTGTAAACCAGAGCATCCTGAGCAGAAGGCTCACGCCAATTAAAGAACAGAGTAGCAAGAGTCATGAAAATACACTCCTCAGTCTAAAGAATAGTTCAACCACAGCATTACAGATTATACTGATGAACAAATAACTTTTTAGTAAAAGATAAGCACCTTTTGTTTGCTGAAATTGTACAAATTTAGTCCAGAAATATTGAGTCATATTTTCTCTCTGTGTGTACCACTGGCATTCATTCTGAAGTCAACTTAATTCACACTGATATTTTTACACAGTTTAAAAGTTAAAATACCATTTATGGTTGATCATGTACATACACAGACAACTACTACAGTGAGTCAAAGAACAGTCAGTTCATCAATTCAACATTTTCCAGAAGAAAATGGTTTCTAGGAAACTATGTGTGAAAATGTAGATCGAGAAACCCATGAGGGTCTCTTGTTTAGATGTCTCTTGTGCAAATGCTCCTCCCTCAGCTGGGTTCCCTAGCCTGACTTTATAACCCATGATGAATCTCATTAATCTAGGAAGAGGGACTACTCTTGCTGCATATTGAAAGTCAGAATTAGGAAAGTGAGTTCAGTCTATAAAACAAAGTGATCCATAAGGTTGTACAGCAGCCTTCCTGAATTCAGTTTTTTAAACTGTGCTAAACACTTCTCATTCAGACAGAATCAATGTACTCCCACTGTATAAAACCAGTCAAAAATTTGTTGCAGGAGTCCATACTTTTGAAACAGGAGTTTCAAAAGTGCTCTGTTTCAATCTGAGATATGAAATATCCAGTCCTGAGGCTTGAAAGCTTCAGCAGCCCCAGAACTATTAGTTTATGCTTCTTTCAAAAGATTATTTAGTCTGAAAGTATTTGGAAAAGGGATGAAGTCTTGGCTAGTAGTCAGAAAAACATATTTTTATTAAACAATCTATTATTCCAGAAGTCTGTATATAAATATTTTGAACAAAATTCATGTGTGTACATATATGTAGATCTGTAAATATATAGACATTTTGTCTTATTTACATGCAGTCCTTAGATTTACACTTTGGGCAGATTATGCAGACCTCTCTTCTAGAGGGAGCGAAAACAGGGTCAATTCAATGACTATACACAGCTGGCAAAGAGATGTGAGAGTGGCTCTTCAGGGGCAGAGTCTACCTGGCACACACAGGGTCACTCTCTGTGCACAGAGGTCTCAGACGAAGAGTTCCTTATTCCAACACGCACACCACAACAAACAAACACGGGCTCAAAGCCTCCGGCACAGCCAAATCTTGCTGCATCTTTGCTTAGCTCTCCAGAGCCCAACATATTCTCACTCCCACACCGAGCCTCTATCCAGGCTACCCCTTTGTCCTTCACAGGGATCTTTCACAGAATACTGAACTCTGAAATTAACTATTTATTTAGTTTTAAACATAAGTAAATAAGGACAACATACATTCAAAAATCCAGGCTATAGAAGAATATCATTTTCTTTCTGGTGACACCCACATCTAGCAGTTCCAGAAAGGCTTTCATGTGAGGTTTCTAACTATTAAAAAGATACCATCATTTGCTTTGCCTCTGGCCACATTTAGATTCAAACTCACTCCAATTTTACATACATCTCATGTTTCATTTCTGTTCCGATGCATTATCCACATTCCTAAGAAACACGATGGCATGATAGTTTTGCTACAGCCATTTTTCAGAGTTTTCTTTTTTCCTGTTGTTCTGCACTCTGACCCCCTCCAGCCTGCCACAGACCTGAAGATGTCCTTCAGCTGACATTTTGCTGGACCCCCTTAAGTGAATCCCAGTGAAGCCATTTGGACTACAGGATCTTTTCAAGAGTCTTTGCAGAGTTTGGGACTTGCCTGAGGGCATCTGTGCTGTTGAGTCGTGGGTGGCTGCTGGCACAAGTTGCACAGCAGACCTCCAGCCCCAACACTGCCCAAGGACCTCAGTTGACAGTATGTTCTTCCAAACATGGGTCTCCTGTGTGCAGTCAGTGTTACTATATTGAAGAAATGTCTATTATTTGGATACTGGAAGTGACTGGAAAGTTTACAAACCTTAGTTTCTACTGGCTTAGCAGGAATATAGCTGAAACAACTTGAATCTGTTTTAGTTCAACCTCTAGACTAACTCAAAAAAAGGAATCAAACCATTCATTCTCTCCTACATGCAACGAAGAGGGAGGAGAAAACTTCCCTTCTCAGCCTGGACAGACTGTTGTTCACCTCCCCCGTTCCCTTCCGAGCTTTGGTAAGATCTACCCTTGTTTCAGCCTACAAAGATCCCAGGAACAAGTACTGCTCTAAACAAGGTCACGAGCCATACCACAAACACGTTTATGTCAGTCAAGGACCACTAATATAGAGACAATATAAACAACCCACTCACTATTAACCAATCCCAAATCCAAGTTACAAGAAATGAGGCAGGTAGGTTTTGGACACGGGAGATAAGTACTTACTGTCTCAAAACAACTTTGTCCATTACAAGTTCCTTGTTCCTGTACTTCAAGGATTGCTTATCTTGAGTTCTGCTCTAAAGAAATTCACAGCTACGAACTTACAGTGGACATAATACTTTAGGAAAGAGACTTCAAGGAACTTCCACACACTTATATAAATAAGTATTTTGACATACCTGAATACATTTATTAGCTTTGGGGCTAAAAAGATTACTCAGTAAAATGAATTTGAATATAAAATACAAGTCTACACTCTCAGGATGGTGAAAATCATTAAAACAACAACAACAAAAAAGCTCATTTCTAGGCCTACAATTGGGATTTTTTCAAGTCAATCAAAAACATAGCTGATCTCATGCCAAAGCATTTAATAAAACTAAAAATGTTAAGTACATTTTAATGACTTTAGCCAAAGAAAACTCATGAATACAAATTCTGCTGCTGAAAAAGTTTCTAGCAGGAAAAAAAAAAGCAGCAATGTTTCAGCAAATGTATAAACATGCATCCTAAATGCAATCATAATGAATGAGGAAACATACTGTACATAAACATCTGAAAGACAAAAGTATGATCCATAAAACATACCTTATCAATAACTATAAACCTAAATAATAATTGCACCACATCCATCACTTTCAGAGGCAGGTAAAATACAGACTCTAAAACAGAGGACAATATGTTCCTGCTTACAGTGTAAAGTGGCCCCTCGCCTTACACATGTACAGCGTGCCTTTGTTGCTCTCTTTTGGTGAATGTGCAGTACTGACACAAATTTCTCTGTGCAACATTTCCAGCCCTTAAAAAAATATTTATTCAACTCTAATTCCAAAACTGATCTTACAAATACCCTTTAGCTTTAGATTTTCATACTATTAAAATGCTGATTCTTTTTACATCATTATTACATCTAATAAAGTGCTAATGATCCAAAAAGTTAGCTGCTTTTGTTCTAGCTCCTTCACCAGGCTTATAGTCTCACATGCCACAGGCTACTTCATTGAAGTGATCAATACCTTACCTCCATGCATAAATCAAAAATATATATGTTGAAAGGGAGGAATAATTTTGGAAACACTATTATAATAAATTGCTTGGATTCTTTCATATGACAGTGGCAGCTGTACTTTACTGCTCCTGAGGTTAAGGCAGGAAAAGCAAAGGCCAGCAAACAGTAAAGCATTCACTGAAAATTTCAGTGTAAATACAGTTGTTTGTGTGTAATGGCAGAATAAACAGGATATGACAATTAAAGCAAATTGATTCATTCACTTCATGCTTGTTGAGAGAACCCCATCCTGGTCATAGAGCAGAGACCTAGCACAGCATCATAACACAACCCTTCCCATTTTCTATACTGTCCTGCATCTCACTCTCAGCGGTGTTCTTACCCTCACCATCCTCGTGGTTTAAATTCTTCCTTGCCCAACACCTTTTCACCAGCAATATCTCTATATCCTTGTTTTCCTCAGCTGTTGTCCTATTTTCTCATCTGTGCTAGCCTGTTTGCTTGTACATATGTTGTGCTATAAAAATGTTTAATAGTAATCCCTGTCCTTTCCATTTGGGCTGCACAGAACTGCAGTAATAATGTTTATAACCAATTCTGTGTGCTACTTATACAGGGCCCAGTAACCTTCAGGCTATTTCTCATTCGGGACAAATAATCTAAATTAAAGAGATTAATCCTTAGGGTACACATGAGCTTAAGGTACTAAAGGAGGGCAAATACTTTGCTCCATTTATTTTTGTGAAAAAGTCTAATCAACAAAGGACAGTCTTCTTAAAATAAGCATCCAAAATAAATCTTTCAAACCTATGCAAATAAAAACAGGTGAAAATTGTTCCTCATTAACACAAGAGAACCTTTATTGGTTCCCTTGGATTTCAATGTCCCAAAACAAAATTCTCAGCATCTTTAAATCCCCGTTCTTTTTCTGAGATGTATTAACTGTGGTAGCATATAATTTTAGCTACCACCATTTGAAAGCTTTGTCCTGCTTTTTCTGTGAACAACAAATTAAGAAACATAGATTTTGCTTAATTATAAAACAAACAAAAAAAAGTAGCTACTGAAGGACTTAGTGATGTTTTAGAAAAATCTTATCTTTTAATGTATTTCAAAAAGCTGTTTATCCTGCTTGACCCAGATGCAGCCACCTAATCTGTAAATCAAAGAAATTACACCCAGAAGTGAGAGCTAAATCAGACGAGAGTTTCTGAACCTCTTTAAAACTTCCCTAAGAATCCGTAAGGGAACTTGTGTAGCTAAATTGCTGCATCCATACAGAGAACAAAGTAATAGCAAGAGAACTGTTGTGACCATGCCATTTGATGGATATTCCCACTATAGCTGCTGCCCCAGAAGTAACCAGAAGTTATACTTGATGCAGATACCCGGATGAGTGAAATTTTAAACTAATTATTACATATAAATAGTTAAGAGTGAGATTAATGGAGCCATACTTCAGTCAAATGATTCTGCAGAAGTCATGAATGGTAAGAACATAAACTGAATAATTCATAAACAGCAACACACCTCCGGAGCAAAAATTGGACTAGCAGTTTTAACTAACTGCTCTAATGTGTATCTTTGCAACATACACCAAAATCAAAACAATAGTGTAATTCAGGGGACAGGATATCAGATAAGCTGTAATAAGGGAAACTGGTATCAAAAGCAACAGAATTATTGTAAAATCATCAAGGCTGGAAAATACCTCTCTGATAAAGTCCAAACACTAACCCAGCACTGCCAAGTTCACCACTAAACCAAGTCTCTATTTTGGATACTTCCAGGGATGCTGATTCCACCACTTCCCTGAGCAGCCTGTTAAAATGCTTGACCAACCTTTCAGTGAGGAAAACTTTCCTAATATCCAATCTAAATGCCCACTAGTACAACTTGAGGCTGTCTCTGCTTGTCACATGGAAGAAGACACTGACCTATTGCTCTCTCCAATTATCTGTTTTCTCAGGTAATTGGAGAGAGCAGTAAGTTCCCTCCTGAGCTTCCTTTTCTCCAGCTGCCTCAGCTGCACCTCATAAGACTTGTACTCCAGACCCTTCACCAGCTCCTCTGCACTTCTCTGGACTCTCCAGCACCTCAATGTCCTTTCTGAATTGAGGGGTCCAGAACTGGGCACAACACTTGCGGTGTAGCCTCACCAGAGCTGAATACAGGACAGTCACTGCCCTGGTCCTGCTGGCCACATTATTTGTGATACAAGCCAGGATGGCATTAGCCTTCTCGGCCAGCTGTGCACACTGCTCTCTTAAGTTCAGCAACTATCAACCAAGAGGAAGGGAAAAGTAAGGCTCTGTACACTCCTTCAGGCTGGAGCTCTCCACAGGTGACAGATGCAGCCCGTTCCATCCCTGACCGTGCACAGTTCAGACATTGTTGCTGATCTGAGAACACCTTATGTGAAACGACTGCAGTTACAATTGAGCCCAAATGTGAACAGAAGGCAGAAATTTGCTGGTTACAGTCCCTCAGCACAACTGGTATATCTGAGAGCAACTTCCTAGCACTGAGGCTTTATTAAGGGTCACACAGATTATTTTGCCTTTTAATTTGCAGAATTCATGCAGGGTTAAACACCAAATCCCAATTACACATAGTAAGTGGGAAAAAAATATCGTAAAATACTAAGCTTTAAAAATTCAATTAAAAATATAAATAAATAAATAGCCAATCAGTGTTTTTGCAATTATTCTAACTTTGATCTTTAAAATCTCCACATTGATTTATATCCTATTGCCACAGAAAGAAACCATTTTTTCAGTTGATAAACACTCAAATTTACTGGTTAATTAAATCCGTTTTGGATTTTTCCCCCTCTCTTTCAGTTTTAACGGAGAATAAGTTTAAGCTTTTAATAGCAAAGTGGAGCAGCATTAAATAGTTCTTTTAGCTGATGTTCTTAATTGCAATTACTGGTTTAAACTAGAGAACTCCTTTGGGGGGAACCCAAGAAGAGTTTGGGTTTTTCTTCCTTAAGTAGAGCAGTAATTAGAAAATACTTGGCTTTTCTACACCTCTGATAACGTACCTTTTTCTCTTCCAAACAACTGCAAGTTTCCCATATGACTAAGACTGAATGAATTAGGTTTGCAAATTAATCTCCAAATTATCTGTGACATACTTAGTTCAGTCAAATTACATGTAAGTGACATTTCAGACTCCTGAGTAACACTAATATATTATGCTCCATGTCAAAAGATACTAAAAATGTAGTTTTCCTGTGATGCTGTGCAACTCAAAAAATGTAGGGAAAGCAAACTGCTTTTAAAAAAGGGAGAACTTAAGGAGGTTACCTTTGACTTGCATTTTTGTGTGTAATAATTACAGGTTTGACTCTGAAAGCATTTTTTACTAGGTTTGATTCACCAGGCCTCAATAGTGGCAACTACTCATCCTGAGAAATATCACAACCCAGTGGAGTCTGACTGAACCCAATTCAAAGGATACTGTTTTCCAGAAATCATCATGGCAGATTTCCTTACAGCCTGCCAGCCTAAGACTGGTAGCTTATACCCATTCACCCCTCTGCCCAAGCCCATCTTTCTCAGCAGCTTGACTGCCCACAGCTCTCACAGCCTCCGACAGCTCCCACAAAGGAGGTACAGAGCAGGGCTGGGTTTGCTTTTGGTTATCCCTGAGGGCAGAGGACACCAACCCTGAAGGGGCTTGGTGCAAGCCTAGTTCTCTCATACTTCCTGTAGAAAAATACTACTCAAACTACTGTCTGACAATATCTGATTGCACAAATGCTTCCGGCCCTTATATTCCACACAATAAGATAATAATTTTAAAAAAAAAAAAGCCAAGCTTTACTTGACATTAATTTGTGGGAAACCACTGCTATCTTAAGAATTGCTGCTCAGTTAAGTAGGGATAGGGTCATTTGCATTAGTTGATTAAAGAGTGTCAACAGGAATTAAAGCTTCCAGAAGAAAAATTTCCCAGAACCGATAATTACCAGTACAAAAAGGCCAGGGTAATTACTGCTAGACTGTGCTCTCACTTGACCTTGGCAACAAGAAAAACTTAAGTTGGGAAAAAATTTCCCCAACCAATTTTGAAGAAAATAGTAAAAATAATAATAGGTAAGAAAAATCATCATTGGTAGTGCTGAAGTAATTCCTTTACTGCCATAGCACCACAAAAACGTAGTCCAACTGCTGACAGGGTGGCAGTTGGAAATGGATTATTTCACTGGTGTTCTGAACAAGCATAACCTGCAGGCTGAAACAGCCCTCCCTGCTCAGAAAGCAGAATTCCTTTTTATAAGCTTGTCCATGCAGACCTACAGAACCAAAATACAAGCAAAGCCCAGCACTAGAGGAACGGGAGGAAGCGGATTTCCTGCAGCTGACAAGTTCTGCCTGACACAGACCCTTCTATCAGCACCTTTGCTGTTGGGAACGCTGATTGCACGTGCAGTGTAACAGGTGACATTACTGACATCTGCTGAGGACAGAAGGTAACACACACACTGCATTGGCAGGATGACAGTGCACAATCTGCAGGGCCTTGGTGCTTGGTTGTATGGCTCCACTGCTTTCAGACTTCTGCATGAAGTTCCTGAAGCAGAAATAATCTCAATACTCACTAGTCTAAGACCAACATGAGCAACCTGTGAAACTATTTTTCCCCTCAGAATAGCAAAAGTTGATATTAAAATGTATAGGTGTACAGACACAAGAAGGGAGCATTTCTATACTCCAATTACTAGACTGAAGAGTGATGGTTTATTAGTAGGTGTGAAATGAAAGCAAAGTTGCTTCTGATAGACTTGACATTTTATTTAAAAAGAATAAAATACAATAGCACAACATAGGAAAGTACAATTTATTGTTGGTTAAATAATTACAGTCCAGTGTTATACTTCCTGCTGAGGCTCTGCAAGCTAAACTACAACTCAGGTAAGATTATTTATTCCTAAATAACAAAAATGCTGACATGACAATGCTACTACAGTTTCTGAATGTTGTTATTGTTGTTGATACAAAATATATATATAATTGTTCTCCTAGAACTGCAGAACAAGTTATATGGCAGCCAACTCAAAGAAAAGGATATACCAACTTTACTTACTTGAATTGACTATAATAGTCAGCAAAGCTATCCTCACTGTGCTGTGCCAGCCCATACAGGAGGAAAAAAAATTACTGTGAAACAGATCCTATCACTGCAAAGTCTTGATTGAGAGCCAAGCCTATTCCCAACATGGGTGTTTCTCAAGTAAGAACAGACATCCAGTTACTTCAGCATTCTAATGCTAAGTAGGTTTTCTATTATCATTAATAATACCTGAATTGTTGTACTTGAAAGAAAATATATAACAGGCAGAGATGTTACCAAGTATAATAATTGAATACCATTGGGGCAACTGAAATATGTTTTCTATAAAATTAGTTGTATTCAAACACAGAAAAGAAAGTATACTGGGATAGTTTTAACACTGATCACATCAGATGATTCATATTGCTATTAAAGCTTTTTCCTCAAACCCAAACTGGTTAGCATTTTGAAGTTATAAAATAGACAAAGCTAACTGTTTCCTCCACTTGAGCAGGTTGGGGGTGGAGTGAAGCAAGAGAAGAAAAACTGCCAAGTGTCACAGTTTAGAAAGAACAGTCTGCATTAGCAACACCCTCCTCACCACATTGAACAGCCATGCTACTCTGACAGCTGTAACAACGTGTGCGAGAAGATACCAACAGCTTGTAAAATGGCAAGTATAAAACTGCTGCACTGTGCACTGCTTTTCCAAAAGATTCCCTTGCTACCTCTGTGCCCATTATTTACCAGTTGCAACCAGTACTGTCACACTCAGAGGCACACCAGTAGAGGAAAGCATTTAGCTTCTCACACATCAAAAGGCATGTCACAGCTGAAAGAAGTTTGCAAGCCACCTCTGGTTTATGTCCTATGTTTCACAGCAAAAACAGAAGGTGTGGTGACAGGAGAGAAACACACGCTGAAACCAATGCAGACCAAAATAAAGGTAAGTGCCAACTCTGTGCTTTGTGTGCAACATAGTTAAGCTTAGTGCACCATGAGTATTACCCAACCACACACAGCTTTAAGCAATCATACTGATTAATCTGGCAAATCATCCCACAGATTAACTAAATTAATGATTGGAGAGGTGCTGGCAAGTCCATTTTACCAATACTGGTAGAAATTATTTTAAGTGCCAGAGGAACCTATTTTTTACTATATCTCTAAGCTTTCTCAATTGTTCCTAGTTGCATGATGTGTTAAACACCAAAACAATCAATGTCACTGAAGTTCAACTGCCCCCCAGCATACTGTGCCATTTTATTCATCCTCTGAATCAGAATAAAAGAAATCAGATGACTTGAATCCTACACAACTCAAAAAGCATCTCACTCTCATGAAGAGCACACACCTTGCATGGGGGGAGGGAAGACACTGTATGCCCAATGGCTGGACTCAGCAGAACACCTAGAGTCACCTAATAGACTGAATGGGAAAGGGTAGGTGAGATGGAAGACAGTCCAACTCTTCTAACACTGGCATATCTCTGAGGTTGCAATTGACAACTATTTACCAACATAATCAGTTACAAAAAGTATGCCTACACTGCACAGTGCACCTTAATTCATTAGTTACCAGAAAAAAGTAGAGATATCTCAACAGGACAGTTTGCATTACTACTCATTGGCAGTTTGTTTGCTGGACTAATTTAATGCTTTTGTTAGGGACACTGCATATTAGTTATTTGACCAAATACTAGAACTAATGAAACTTCCAGCTGTATGTGATCCACAAGTCTCTGGCAGAGCAAGCAATGTCAGAGCTATGAGGAAGCAACTTCAGTTTTGATCTGGAGACTATCCAGCACAGAGCAGAGAGGTGCTTGCACACAAGGGCTGCTCGGGGCACAGGTGCATACCCCGGGAAACACATATTGAGCTCTCATATTTGTCTATTCTTGTGCCAGATTGCTGAGTCCACTTGTGTGTCACTCAGAGCTGTATTTCTCTTTGCAAAGTAAATTAATCCCATCCCTCTTGTGCAAGGACAACCAGAGGGCTTCTGATACCTGAGTCAGGTCAAGAAACCTGTGCACAACAGAGACGTCTGCAATACAAGTATTGAATGACCTTTTTTTTTTTATCTTGAAATTGAAAGCATCTATTTAGAAAATAAGGTCCTCTATGTCCTTCTCAGAAGCTTCCAAGAAAGACAGTGGATTGTGGGGAAGTGTGGCAGGAACAACTGAGTGGGTATAATGATACAGACAGATGACACTATGCCACTCAGTTAAAAATCACATATAGCATTAAACGAAACAGACTGTTCTGCTGTGACAGGGCAAATAATTTCCACAAAGGTAAGCACAAGAAAAACCTTTAATATGAAACCTTCTCCAGGGTAATGTTATTTCTCACCAGATCCCTTTATTTCTTATACCCTTTCTGGTTCCAATATACTTTGTGACTGTCACCCTCAGCCTTCAAAGCCAGTGCTTTGCAGTGAGTGGACTGCCTGTGCTGCCAAACCTCACTACAGCAGCACACTGTATGATGATGCTCAGCAAAACTGTGACAGTAGCTCTAAGCAGTGGTTTTGTGAGGGCACAGCAGGAAACGCTGGTAGGGGTCACTTCCCTATGCCCTTCTACCCTTCATAATGCTGCTGATAACTCCTGACAGGGGCTGGCGCAGAGCGTGACCGACTGCTGTGCAGCCACCTGAGCCAGCATGGCCTACCAAGTAAATTCTGGGCATCCATGTCAGCCACCATTTCAGCCAGGTACAGGCTCCACTTGGATCTGTGGTGCTAAGAGCCGTTGACCCATTCAGAGGGCACTGGGATGCACACACAGCAGTTTTAACTGCACTATTTTACAGCATAAACTGTAGCATCTATGGTGAAAGGAGGGCAGTACCCACTTCAGTATTAAGAGTTCTCCTTACTGCAAAAATGTTCCCTTTTGTTTTAAAAGAAAAAATAAGGATATGTTAAAAACCAAGATGCACCTGCCTTGATACCCACAAGCAGAATCTTCCATTCCATATTTGTAAATGGTAAAATTACCCCCATTTCCTTAAGAGTCCTAAAGTGCTACAGATATTTACACACTAACAAAGACTCTTCTGTGTTAACAGGAGTTTTCAACAATGTAAGGGACTGCACAGAGGTAGCTAGCAGAGAACAAAGAACACAGATGCAGAATAGCAACTAACACATGGGAATTTTACCACATATAGAAAAATTACAAATGTTTTTAGCAAACGCTGGAGTGAAAGATTTTCCAGCAAGCATGCCATTTAACAGCAAGTTATTTCCTCCTGGAAACATGCCCATTTTCAGCTTCAACTTAACTGTTTTAACAAACACCTAAATTAGATGTTATAACTGTCAATGCAATTCAGTCTTTTCACAGAATCACTTAGATTGGAAAAGTCCAACCTATAACCAAACACTACCATGTCAACTAGAGCATGGTACCAAAGTGCCATGTCCAGTCTTTTCTTAAACACCTCCAGGGAAAGTGAATCCATCACCTCTCTGGGAAGTCCATTCCAATGTTTAATCACCCCTTCTGTGAAGAAATTCCTCCTAATGTCCAACCTGAACCTCCGTCGGCACAGCTTAAGACTATGTTCCCTTGTGCTGTCACTAGTTTCCTGGAGAAGAGACCAATGCCTACCTAGCTACAACCTCCTTTCAGGTAGTTGTAGAGAATGGTAAGGTCATCCCTGAGCTGCCTCTTCTCCAGGCTAAACAACCACAACTCCCTCAGCCACTCCTCACAGGACTTACCTTCTAGGCCCTTTGCCAGTTCCACTGCCCTTCTCTGGACTCACTCCAGCACCTCAATGTCTCTCCTGAATTGAAGGACCAAGAACTGCACACCGCTTGAAGTGTGGCCTCACAAGTGCTGAGCACAGGGGATAATTACTGTCCAAGTCCTGCTGGCCATGCTATTTCTGGTGTGAACCAGGATGCCATTAGCTTTCTTGGCCTATGCTGGCCCACATTCAGCTGCTGCCAATCCAGCACTCCCAGGTCCTTTTCCACTGGGCAGCTCTCCAGCCACTCTTGCCCAAGCCTGCAGTGCTGTAGGGGCTTGCTGTGACACCAGAGCAGGACCAAGCACTCGGCCTTGTTGAACCTCACACTGTTGGTCTCAGCCCATCCAACTATCTAGATCCCTCTGGGCATATTTTCAATATTTTCACTTAAATATATGGGACAAGCCATAAGCTGTAAACTTGAGGTTTTGTATAAAAACACAAATTTGTTCTAGAATTCCTAGACCAGCTAAGGAACCACTCTGATGTAATTTCCTGTATAGAGAGCCAACAGAGACTAATTTTCCCATAATGAGGGTAAGACATTCCTTTCTAGACAGGACACTAATCCAAGGCTGAGATCTTCAAACTGGTGCCCATATGAGATCCTTTAAATAGTGTTTTCTTCAACATCACTTCATCAAAGCAATGGCTTCAAAAATGTATTTTCCTTGCCTTTTGGACCTCAATTAACACGTAGCACCTTAGCAACGTTTCTTAATTGGCATTTCTGAGCCCATCCCCACAGCCACTCACCCGCCCTGGCGCTGGGGCAGCACAAACCCCGGGGCCTCGGTTCGTGGCGCCCCGGGAGCCGCCGAGAGATGCCCGCCCAGAGCCGTCCCTTACCTGCGGAGCCTCCTCGCCGTCCCCCCTCGGGATGGCCGGGCCGGGGGAGCGCCCGGGGCCGGCTCCGGGATCCCTGCCCCACTCCCGTCCCGGCGGCTGGAAAGGCACTGCCAGCACTGCCGGCCACTCTCCCCTAAATAGCCACAAAAACAGTGTAGCGCGAAATCAAAAATCTTCGGCAAAGAGCTCACCCGCCACTGGGGCTTCTGGAGATCCCGTTATTAACATAAAAAAAAAAAAGGAGGGACCTCATCGCCTCCCCCGCTTCCCGCACACCTGCGGGCGCTTCCCGGCCCCCTCCTCAGGTGCGCTCGTGCGCGCCCGCGGAGGGCCTGGAATGGCACCGGGAGCGGCTTCAGGTGTGCGGCACATACCACACACCCTGCAAAACGCATCACCTGAGCTCAGTCCTGTCTTGAGTGTGTAAAGACCAACCTGTAGTAATATTTATCTACGTTCTTTTCCTTCTCGTTACAGCTCCCATAGCACTTGGAAATACACCCGAGATCGTGTTGCACGACGAAAGGCACTGAGGGGGTTGCCCTCACCCCTATGTTTGGTGTATTTGTTGGATGACGGGGCCAAGATGAGGGGTGGGCAGACCTGCTGGTCACCAGGCTGAAGGTGCCGCCACAACAGTGCTTGCAGAAGCTCAAGGCCAGAACCAGGAAATAGTTAGTAGGACTACTGGTCTGATCATAAAGGAAATGCTGCTTTTTGCAGAGGAAAGGGGTCAATGCTTCTACCTATGGCGCCACCTGGAGCTGGGCTACAGGTGCAGCCCATCATTCACCCGCAGACCACACGCACCGGTTCTGAGGAGCTGGCAGCAAAGTGTAGCATGATGTTTATTGAAGGTATTGATTCACACATTATTAGGAACACAGTACCACTTCAGGAAAGGTTATCAGAAATACAAATATATTAAGTAATGTCAGACCTAAACCACTGTCTGTTCCACTTCTGTACATGTTAAATGTATTTTTTCCCTAGATCTGTCCATACTGCATAGGTATGGTTAATAGGCCTCTCTCTTTCTTTTGGCAGGAGTATTCTGTGCAGACTGACCTGGCCCAGCACTGGCATTCAAGAACA
This sequence comes from Campylorhamphus procurvoides, assembly GCA_013396655.1. Classification (NCBI taxonomy): domain Eukaryota; kingdom Metazoa; phylum Chordata; class Aves; order Passeriformes; family Dendrocolaptidae; genus Campylorhamphus; species Campylorhamphus procurvoides. The sequence continues at coordinate 790,898 of WBMV01001068.1, read as the reverse complement.
GAAATCATAATGAAGTTTAAAAAGAAAAAAAAAAAAGGAAAAAAGACATACGAACCATGAACCTTCTATGCTAAAGCTCTGTTTGAGTCTGGCAAGCTAAGCTGGAAGCTGATCTTATCCTTATGGCCAAAAGTAGAATACAATGGAAGCCTCCTCATGACGACAAAATTTACAGCTTTTATTAGGTCTTACAGATAACCAAAGTATGTTTTAATAGTCCCTGTATAGACCAAAAGAGATATACAAATAATGTGAACATATTACATTACTGAACTAGTATTACCACAAAAATTAAAAAGACTTTACCAGACCAAAAGACTGCTTATATCTGGCTAATCTCAAGAAGGTTTTTTCATTGTTTACAAATAGCCTTGTTATCATATATTTTGCAGTTCTAGAGCTGAGGCACTACAGCACAGGCATCAAAAATCTCACCCAGATTCCCAGGTTTGATATATCCTCTGACTAAAATTTATAAACAAAAAACAAACAAAAAACCTCTATACAACTTCCATCTCAAAGTTCTCAAGTCTCTTAAATTTGTTTTAAATGGCTGGATATCAAAAACCACTAACATACTAGTTCCTGAGGATAATTAGCCCCCCAATTTTTTAAGTATACCTGAAATATATCTATAATTTACAAACACATTTCAGGGTTAAATGACTAATAAGTACACAAGTCTTTGGTAAATAATAACTACTCTGTTCTTTAGTCAGTTAAAAACCTTAATTTTTAAATCTAGATTAACTGATTTGTTTAATAATTATTACTCTAATGAATAAGGCTCACATGACACAATGCTGAGTGGGATGAATGGCTGTATGTAGCAAAACCTGAATGATGTTTTCAGGCTACAAATTCTGTTAATACTAGGTTCCTGCTCTGGCTCGTTTTATTTTTGTGCCCTTCAGCCAGCCCTAGGAAGCTGGATCTGAATGAGAGCTTTCAAATGAATTAGATTTCCAACATTTAAAGGTGTCAGCAATCTAGAAAATACTGTCCATTGCAAGGATACATTCTACAGTAGGTACTGGATTGCATGCTAAAAACTACAACAAACCAATTACTTTAAGTTTGAAATAATACATTACAGCCGCAGTATATCCTAAAATGTCTGCTTTACCATTTCTGCAGTAAAACAGAAAAACTATGCACTATGCATGCTTGTGCAGGCTGAAGATGACTGCTTGCTCCCAAAGGAAACCTAAAGGCACAGGATATAGGTAATGTGAACAAAAATCTGGAAACAAACATTGGCTTCCATTTTATTACAATAATCCAATTAGAAAGTGAATGCCTTAACTGATATTTTACTGCTTCTGTGTTAGATGCCTTCGCTTTGGCTAAAAGATACTATATCACGTCCTTTAAGAAAAAATAGCAGAATTAAATAGATCTTGTTATTTCAGAGAAGAAATAAAAATATATCTGATTTAGGTTTGGCTTACAGAGTTTTAGTGTTTATTTTAAACATGTTCAAGAACTGATCAGATTATTTTCGATGACTTATTACAGTTTTACTGTTCTATTAGAGCTTTTTAATTATCTGTCTTGTTAAAGGATCAATTACATTTGAGACAATAAATAATATAGTTTACAATAAATAATTTTCAAGTCAAAGTATTATGCTTACAAAATAATGTAATACTGTAATAGAATCTTCAAGATCAACTCCATTTTATATATTCTGCAGCAAAAATAACATTTCTAGTAGGAAGAAATTACTTATAAACCTAGCAAGATCTACACATTCACATGTGTGTGTAAACAACTTAACAAGATTTATTATGTTCCCAGAAAAGCTATGCTTTTACAGTAGGTTTTCAGCTAAATTTTATCATAATATGATGGTAGGAAATATATAACAGTGCTTATATTTAGCTCCATCACAAATTTTAAATTGAAAAAAAAAAGAGTGCTATTATTTACAAACAGCGAGTTTCCTTTTACTTCACAAGTGACTGTATCTGTGTGTGAGCAAAATGTTAGGGCGAGGCATTCCAGATGAACTGCAAAGTTTGGATGAGGATGATTTCAGGATGAACAGTGAAGGTCCTGGCAATAAATACCTAGAAAGGATATGAAAAATACAGCAGAGTTTATAGGCAAAGCAACGTCCAAGAGTAAAAGAATTAGTTGTTTAAGCACCATACCTTATAGTTTTTGGATGCAAGAAACTGGGTACAGTAAATATCATTTATCAAACACAGAGGGCAATAGGTACAAGCTAACTCAGAACAGGAATCTAAACTCTGAGAAACTCTTAGCAAAATTTCAAAATGTTGTATGAGGATCAAACATCCTTCTAGTCCTTTGTGTTTCATGTCATCTAATAAATAAACAATGGAATTCTGTGTAACACTACCACCAAAAATTGATACTTCAATCATTGGTCTCTGATATTATACTACTATTTATTTAATTTAATCTGGGCAAAAACTGCAAATGGTTTTAACCCACTTGTAAAAAGTTAATTTGTCAAAAAAAAAATTATTAGAGAATGAAAAAGATTTTCAGCTTTGCTATCCAGCTCTAATTCTCTAAAAACAGACATGTTAGCATCACTACTCTAGTAAAGGAAGAAATGACACTACAACCTAGTAATTCACATCACTGACTATTTAACTTCTAAATTCAGGCAACTGTATAGCTTGTATTTCATATAATACTGCAAACAATAGTTTATCTTATGCCTAATATTCATTCTTAAGTATTTTCATGTTATAATTACTTAAGTGTAGAAGTCATTAAATGAACACACTTAAGTGTGCAAAAATAACATCCATACTAAATTAGAATTTCATAATTAATTATGTCAATGTTATGAACTATTAACACATTATATAAATTTATTGGTAAAAAATTGTTGTACAGTTCTAGTGAATCATATTGATTAATGATAAGTTAAAAGACTGATCTCACTAATCACATGGATAGAAATAGCACCACAGTGTCATTGAGAGACTATATGGAGAAACTATACATACGAGGTTTACTTAACCTTGAGAAAATTTTTTATTATAAAATATTATCACCAATATATATTGAAACAATTTGCAAAAAAAAAAAGTCAAATTTGGAATGGGTTGGTATTGAGTTTGACAGTTCACTATGTCACCAGACCAAGTCTTGCCTTTGCTTGATGATAAAGGAAAAAATTCTAATACTTCCCAGTATTACTTGCTATGTAATAGATAAGATCATTTAGCAAGAAGTAAAGATCTAGCAGTGGGGATTTTTTAATTTTATAACACAGGTAAATTTCTGAAAATATTAAAAGTCTGATTGTTATACAGTTTGATTTTAGCTCTTTTTAAAGTTACTCTGGTATATTTTTTGAGTTCTATTGTTTTATTTACACTTTTCAATTTGTGATGAAAAAAGTGACATTAATAAACATTTACATCAATGCTCTTATTCAGAGGCATTGTATTCATGACATACAGTGAATTTACAGTTAAGATAGGATTGAGAATAAATTTCATTTGTTCTCAGTTTTCATTATCTCCTTCTCTCTGCCTGTATAAATAAATTTTCCCAACTAAAGAGGTACCTCTTTGTAATATTTTAAAGCATTAGTTTCACAAACTTTGTTTTCTAAACACAAGTAAAATAAAAAATCAGTTTGTGCTCAGAAAAAAAATTCTTCACATTAGATGTTATAGTCTTGAAAAAATTGAATTCTCATATGTTTATTAAATTATAGTCTGATCTTGTCTTGCACCACACAATTTAATGGCAAGTCAAGAAAACTATTGTTAGCAGTGCAGATTCATTAAAAACAGACACCTAAGCGAAAAGTGAAATAGTATTGTGGTTTTCCCATTTCTAGAAAAATATTTCATTACCATTCAATTGTGGACCATAAAAGACAAAAGCATCTATTTCCATTTGTATCTTTCTTTACACAAATTCAGAATATCATGGTTAACTAGCATGTTGTTGTATCCATGTATAGATGAAACATTTGTGGAGACTAATATAAAAACTGTAATTTTGATCAATCAGAATTGTCATGACACTCCATTACTGATACTTCAGACATAGCGGGCTTAAATTCCTCTAGCCTGTGAAATTTATGGGTAAACTTCCATTCAGCATCCAAAGAAACACAGAAACTGGCAATGAGAAAGTTCTCTTGGACCATTCCTTTCATTGCTTTCCAAATGCAAGCCTGTTAGCTGCAGTACATTGGAGTAATCTGATCAGTTTGAATAGTTTGTGGTTGGTCATGATGTAAAATTTTCTGCAATATTAACAGTAAAAGCAATAAAAACTTCAAGGTTGAAGATTTTCTAGTCTTGGCTAATCCAAATGACTTTACCATACTCCTGCTATAGCTGAGTAGATGTTAATATTGAATATGACTTGGTTTGTGGCTAACATACTTCTACTTTTGCTGTGACAAAACAAATTCAGTTTCTGGTTAGTTTTAAATTAAGTTAGAGTGTCTTAAGATCCACATGTCAAAAACAAATAGGTTCAGTGTATCAAATAACTAATCTGAGATATATCAAGTAAGCAATTAAGTCATAAAATAAGTTTAATGGATAATATATCAAAAGCTTGCTTTTCACATAACATTTAACTCATAAAGCCCTTCTATGAGATAATATATACAAGATATTCTATATAAACAAAGCATTTGTAAGTTTATATACACAATAATTAAAATTGCCATTATGGATAACATTTGCAACCTAAGTAATTTGAAACTGACATTTAATTCTCCACCTATGACTATTAAAATCCCAAATCGTTGACTTTCGCAGTTGGAGCGTTTCCAGTAATCCTTATACTGGCAATATTATAACCCCTATTGTGTCCAGTTGGAGAACTAAACCAGCCACTGGAGAATCGGGTAAGTGCCAAATAATTTTTTTACTATATGATGCTGTTTTGCAAGGTTTGAAAATATATTTATGCTCTGTAAGATGAAATAATAAAACTTTCAGTCTATAGGTTTTGGAGATCAACTTTGCAAAACTCTGCAATACAGTAAATCAGATGGCACTTACCTGACCCTTGGCTGGAGCTGTGCCCCTATAGCATCCCACTGCGAATGTGAAGCCAGAAGTATCTGACATGTTAGGATACCTCTAGGAATGCAAATCTGGAAACAGTGACTTTGAGGGATCTGAGAAGGGGAAGAAAGGAAATTTTCAGTTCACTTTATGGTAAGCCTTTGCTGCAGCTAATTAGGCAGTAGGCAATCAAGAGTTTAATAAGTGTACTTTCACACAAGATCTGTAAATCCAGTCTTCTTGTGGTGTCACTTCATGAGTGGAGTAATGAGACTGGAATGACTGCAACTCAGGAGCATGGGAAGTGTTGGGGACTTTGCTTTTTTTTCTTAAATAGAGAGTGAACCAGGCTTAAAGAAAAGAGTAGTGATAGCAACATAGACTGAAACCTCTTTCAATATTATCCTTTAAAATATAGGAGAAGAATATTTAAGTTTATACCTTGTATCATCCCAATGGTGGCTAATCCCAGTTGGGGATCCTCTTGAATCTGATGAATATTTGTAAACTACCAGTAGGCAGTGTTTACAAAGCTGTACTATTCGTTGGCAACACTGGAGTTGCTCAGGAGTCACCACTTCTGTGCTTTTATTGAATATGGTTTCCCAAGAGCTCCTATTATGGAAAAAGATGTAAATTCATGTTTTGCCTCACAAATTGCAACCTAAGAGTTTACTGCTTTATATCAGCTTTAACAACCAACGGACAAGAGAAAAAGCATGACTTCGCCTGTGTACAGGATAGGTCAATTTAACACAAATGCTGGCAAATGCTGAGTCCAAAACGTAAATTAAGAAGTTAATCTTCATATGGGAAATGTCCACTCCCATTTTTCACTCAGTTTGTTCCCTGAAGAGTTTATAGAATCATTACTTAGGTTTAGCACATAAAGATTTACTGTCACATGGTTGTCTACATGTCTTAAACAGGAATAACAAAACCCACTATTTTCAACTGGTTACCACCTGAATGCAAATATGATATTAAAGGAATTAATAAAAGTAATAAGTTATTTTGCAATGTCTTCACAGCATAATAATACTCTTCTTTTAAGTACATGATACTAAGAAACAAATATGAAATAAATTTACAGAGATTAGTATGTGCTCTTCTTCCTTATCAAAAAAAAATCATATGAAGAGAGTCTCTCAGTTTAGTCATTCAAATGCTTCTTATTACTTCACCTGGTCATATGGGCTTGGTCTTCTAGAATTAAGTGCAACTTGAAAAATATATCTATAGAAACATTCCTTTTGTCTTCTTAAAAAGACATTTCTCTTTCAAAAAAATACCACCAAACCCTACCACACTAATACAAACCAGGTATGTTTTAGCCTAGAAGACTACAATAGTTCTTTGCATACACCTCAACACTCCTGTTTGGGCAAAATTCTGACCAAATTACAGATCATTCCATCTATTTTAAAAGGCAACATGGTCCCTGTGAAGACTTTTTTTCAGCCAAATTATTATCCGGCAGCACAGATGGTTTGTACACTTGAGGTTTTTTGTTCGTATATGAAAGAAGCACTTCACAGAGTAAGGAAAATTTGCTGCATCTGGCTTCAACATAGCATCCAAGATGAGTTAGCCTTGTCCACAGAGATCAGCAGTAACAACATTGCTGTAGAAATCTTGTCCTTAAAGCAACATCAAAGACCCAGCAAGCTTACTCTGCCTAGTCAGATTTTTTTTTAATTAGGCTGCATTTCACTGTGAGGGTAGTGAGACACTGGAACAGGCAGCATTCAAAGCCACGCTGGATAAGGCCTTGAGCAAACTGGTCCAGTGGGAGGTGTCCTTGCCCATGGCAGGCAGTGCTGAGACTAGATGATCTTTAAGGGCCATTCCAACTCCCTAACATTCTGTGATTCTATAATTAGGATGGAATTTGACCATTCATGACTAAAAAATAAGCTGTATATATAGCTAAGTGATTTGTCAACCTGGCTGCTCTAGATGATATATTCCAGCTGAAACAGTTCAATCCTACAGAATTTTCATTGCAAACATAATTTTCAAGTGATGCAAGCATTTCTCCTTAATTTTATTCTTACAATTAGTTAAGAGACATTGTTTGTACACATAAAAACTGTTTCATTTCTCAAACTGAATAATTATAGAATCATAGAATCATTTAGGTTGGAAATTACTTCTAAGATCATGGAGTCATAGTACTACTGGAACAGCTACTGTTTTCTTTAATATACTTTTCTCAATTGTTTCCTGTGTGGGAACTTTCCACATGTATTTTTATATGAAAATCTATTGTCTTCATTCTTTCCTCATGAAGTCACGTGATGATTGGTAGAAAGCAGCAAGATGAAGTTCTAAGTATTACACTCATTCAACAGATTCACAGTGCTACACATAATTATATTATAATTCAATCCATAAATCTCAGAAATCCTGTAAAAGTAACTCTACTGATAAATTCCTTAAGTCCTGGACTTTGAGATCGGTGATAACTTTCCTACAGTTAAAAGGAATTTTTCCGATGAAAATTAATATATGGCCTGCTGTAACTATGGCTGACTCCAAACATAGTGCTATACTGTTACGCTAACAACAAAAGGCTGAGATTTGGAAACATACATGTGAATTTTAATGAGCTTTCATATCAATGTGCCTGTGCAACCTCCTTCATGTGCTACACAGAGTCAGTTTATTCTCCATTACACTGCAGTCAACACCATCAGAGTACTGTTTCACAAGTGAGCTCAATTTGTTATGTTGTAACTTTAGTTTCCATACATTACTAAGAAATCATGGAGTCCTCACCAGATCCAAAAAAGAGCATTACACTTGATTGTGCAATATGGTCAATTATGTGGTGGGTTTTTTATAACCATCTGAAGTCAAATGGTTCTACTAGTTTTGTCTTATTAGTTTTAATTGATTATTATACAGTAAACAAATGTAACCAACTGCATCACATTTTCTCACTGAGATTTTCATTTTTCAATCTTTTTATTAAAATAGCACATGCCTAGCAGAGATACAACTATCAAGAGGATGCATTTTCCAACAGCTCATCTCAGTGTAAAGAAATGTCGCACAACAAGAAGCCTTCCGCAATGAGAAGATGATAGCAAAAACTTGTTGATCTTTTGGATCCCTCAGATCCCTCTTTTTATTATCCATTTGGTTGGGTAACAATGAACAAGGGTATTGCATGCATTCTCTACCTATGACAAATAACTGTGTGAGCAACCTATTGACTTGATTCCTTTGTACATACAATACGCATCAGCATACTATTGTTCGTTGTAGTTAATTTTCAATACATCTGAGTTATGCAAGTTAATCAAAACCCCTTCTTTATATATTTTATATACTGACAGAGAAAATGTCCTTTTTAGTATGCAAAGTATTTTGTATTTAAACATTTGTATTCATATTTTGTGAAGAAATTTGGTGAGTGGGTGGGTGGGATTGTTTAATACCCATTATATGATCCCCCAAATCTATCTTTACATGAATGCCTTTGATTTCAGGAATATAGATTCTGAAGTGTAGATTATGGAACTTACTTTAACAGCCTGATTTTTTTTCCCCTCTAGAAAACTTGCATTTGCTACCCAAACAAAAAACACCTGCTTACCTCAGTGAAGACATTTCATATTCTGCATGTACTCAGACTTCTACCAATGTGGGAAACAGTAAATGTAACCAACTAATGAAATTTGAACTCGTTATTTGTAAACCACAGAAGTGATATTGCATTTGCATCATGAGATGTCAGATGCACTTGTGACTGAATTTTTCCCTTTTAAGTCTGGAGCTCAAATAGGACAATGATTTCTGTTGATGGCAAGTCCATGCTTGACACAATGGTCTGGCCTTAAAACCGTGCACCATCCCACAGAAGAGTTGACTTAAGGTTCAGATATTTTGAAAATTGGACTTTTTCCCCAGATTATTATATTTGTAAATACATAACTCAGTGTTAGATTCCATTTCTGAAAAGGTTGATTTATACTATAGGTGCTTTTACAACAAGTTCAATGTATCACAGCATTCTTTTGAATGAAAATGAGAAAAAAAGTACGCCACCACTGATTGTAATGGTGAAGTTATGAAGAAGACTGAGAAAAGAAAAATAGGCTTACCCTGAATTACAAAAACAGTTCCATAGGCCTTGACCATGGCTCCAAAGTAAGCGATTAAATACACGGTTAAAAAGACGGTACAGATGTAAATTTTCAATGTCTGGAGCTTTCCAGACGTGCTGTAGAACTGCACGAACACTTGTCTTGACTATATCCAAAACCTAAGAAAGAGTATTCCAAATAAATCAAAGCAAAGGCATATTGGAAAACTGAAAACCAACTGATGGCTGATTGACTTCACACACAGACACAGATGACTGCATAGCTATAGATTCCCACAGATGTCTATGTTTCATTCCTGTGCATTCATCACCAAACTTTTACTATATGCTTTTTCTGTCAATAACATTTTGCAAATCCAAATCAAAGTATTTTATTTTATTACAGAAAAGTTCATTTCTATTTTTTCCAGTCTGTTCAATACCAGTTCGTTTAAATGACAGTATAAGTTTAAAAAGAAACAGAAGAGACACAGACTAGAAGCAACTTAACTAACAACCCAAATATTATATATCTTCTTTTCCCACGCCATTTTAAAATATCATCTATTTTATAAAGAACTAAAATGTCCTGAAAAACTACAAATTGTTCAATGTAAACCTGGATCAAACCATATTACTTCACCTGGTAGAACATAGTGTAATGAAATGAGTAAGTAAGAAAATAATCAGTAAGATATTTAAAATAGCCACATTTATAGAAATGCCATGGATTCATTATATACAGACTACCTTCAAATATAAGTACATAAAGATGTGGGAGAAGAAAACACTGAGCAGAATTCACTATAGCACAGACACGCTTATAGGCAGCTGCATATCCAAGTCAGAGTCCCCTTGGATACACCTCTACACATCCCACTGAACTGGGGCATGGAAGGAAAATGGGATTCATCTTTCCTGCTTTTAAATATCTGGATGTTCTCTTAAGTCAGGCCCCTATGTTCCAGTCATAATCACTGGAGAGAACAGGTTTCAGAGTGTCACAGATTCTGTCTATTTAGATACTATCAATAAGTCTGGGAATAATTTTGTGACCAAAGTTGTGCTTAGGCCTCACTCTGACATTCTGAACAGTGTCAAATCTGTCCTACAAAAAGCCTACAGTGCATGTAACGCATTAACAAAAGTCAGTAAAGTCAACATAATTTCCTCTAACTGAAACAGTCTCTCTTTCTCTTTGGCATAACATCATCTTCCAAAAACCAGTCAGACTCAAGTGGGTGGAGGTATTTCTAATTTGGTATAAGATTTTGTATATTAGAAGGTACAGTGCTTTCCCAGAAAACTTTTAAATCTATATGACAAACTGATTCACATGGTGAAACATGGCTTTCAAAAGGTGAAAGAGATTTAATAGAACAGTGAAGTATGGAAGTATGGTGTAGAATTGCAATGTTTTTGGATCTGCATAACAGACTGTTGTTTACAAAATAGCCTTATAGGACACAATGATGGAAACAAAGCATAAATAAATAAAATACTTTCAACAGCACAAAGAAGCTGTGCAGCAATGCTTAATGGGCAGAAAATCTAGAGATACCTAATAATGACAGCCTTGATGAAATATGTTTTTCCCATGTTATTTAAGCTCTTCTATGAAGACCTAGAATTAGTCTGCATGCATAGGTCTTGTACTAATTCCATGTACATAATAATCCAATGCAAATACAATACTGTCCTCTCTGTTGGGAATCTTTTAGAATGCAGGTGTCTAATGCACGAAAAACCACACCCAAGGTCTCCTCCTCCCAAAGAGTGAGCAGCATTAACCTATTGTCTTCATGCTTCTCAAGCACTTTTCCTTGTGTCTCACCGGTCTAAGGCTTTCCCACACAAATGGCAGTTATCTGTGGTTGTATACACCCATTTGAACCAACTAAGTCCCTAAAGCACATAAGGATCAACTGTACATTTCTTTGCAATGTTACACTGACTAATCTGCCCGCGTGAAACAGAACAATTCCACCCTGTACAGACTCTCTCACTAGTCCATCAGACATAAGCTAAGAAAAAGGATGCCAATGTAAAGCTTTTTCTTTTACTTCAGCACCTGGAGCTGAAGAAAACTAAGCACTGAACACCTTAGAGCAAGCCACAGACTGACAGGTACTTTGGGAAAAAAAATTCTTGCTGTTTTTACTGTGCTGACGTTGCCAGCATGACAGAGAGGAAACATACCAGTTAATTCTCCTTAATTTGTAAACATGACCTCAATCATCCATTTAAGAAAAGAGACAAGGCATTGCACAATGGCTGGAACTTCACGAAACCTTCATCTTCATTTTTCTAAGTTAATTTCCCTAACTTGCCTTCATCTTTCTGTTTACTTTAATTTACAACATTTGCTTTAACAAAACCAATTATCTAGGTGTAACAGAACAAGATGTTATGAAAAAGCATATTCAAAACACTCTGGTAAGCATCAAAACACTTCTAAAGAAATTATGTAAAGTGATGTAACATGAAGCAGTTGTAACTCCTCCCGTACAAGTCTCTTTTTCTTGAAAGTCTTAGAGTTTAAATTTCTTTTTAGCATGCATTGGTTTAATTGATTTACTCTCAACTTGCTTCTGAATGCCTCCTGTACCTGTGCTGTAATGCTAGAACATTACATACTAAGAATATGAGCAGAAATTTAATTTTTCTACAGCATGTTGAATAATTGTTAAGCAAATACAGCTGTCACGGATGAACATTGTGAGAACTTGTACATTGCCCAGATATTTTCTTTGTGTGTTAGAATTTCCCAGTAAGTATAATGATGGAGACTGAGATTCTGTTTTGTATTTCACAAAATTGTGAAAGGTACCTTTGAGACAGATTCCTTACTTGCATAAATATTCTCTACCTTGCGCTCACTTCTCCTTCACCCACCTTATTGGAATATAAAACATACTTCTTTCAAATCAACAAAAGACATTTGGCAGTCCTCAGCTGCAATGTCATTGTCAAAGTTAATCCGTTTTTATAAACTACCCTTCTAAGAATAACTATCTGATTGCTTGAAGGGATTGAGGTTAAAAGCAGTTAAGAAAAAAGGTAAATCATTTCCAGTGCAAGCAAAGATGAAGGGCTCACTAGTGCTTCAGGAATTATAAGTCTCCTAAGTTGTAAAAGATGTCCTTAGAAGAAGAGCAAAAAGTCCACATATATGCTTGTGCAGTTTTTGCAAAAAACAACCTGGATCAATCTGTATCATCCTGACTGTTTAACATGAGTGCCAGTCAAATAAAGGGCAGAACCTCCCTTCAGTGTAGGCTTTCTGAAATAATGCTTAAAGGAGAAAATTCTTTGCTTGGCAGGTCCATTTTTTATTCAATACGCTCTATTCTAATACTGTGGGTCAAAAACTCAAATAGCCAAGTGCAATATCACTAACTCTAATGGAGTTTTAATACGCCTGGGCTGAAACTGCTGACTGGTTTAGCCCTTATGAATCAAATTTGCTGAGTCAATATACTTCTAAGAATGTTAGATCAAATTAGGTATTTAAGCACTAATCATTTATTTGTTTGCTTTTCTTTCAGCAAATTAATTTTTTAAGAAATTGGTTTATAATTATAATCCAGGATAATCATGCTTCTACAAATATGGAACAACATAATTTCCTACAATAGAATTAATTCATATATATGTTAGTATCAATAGCCAGTATTTTAGCATCTCAAGTCACTCCCAGCTACTGCTAAACACCACCAGAAACACAGCTATGCATCTACTTCAGATGACCTTCAGAAAATTGTCACTTACTTTTCGTTGCTTTATTGAATCCAGTTTTACCAACCAATAGGATGACACTTTTGTTTTATGATACTTCCAATTATCCATAATCTGTAATCATAGTAAAACAGAAGATAAAAAAATACCCATGAAAACAACTGAAAGCTGGTATTTTATTCATGAGCACTTGTAATGCTTAAAAATGTGAGCATCTAAAGGAGCCCTGTGAGAAGAAGTTTTCTCCTAAAGAAATAGCAAAATATTTGCAAATCTATGTGGGAGAACGTTTGCAAAGACATGTGCGATGTTTCAGTTTAATCCTAACCCCTTTTCTACCTGATTTGGACAGGTTAGAAACTTGTCTTGACTGACTCAGCTTGGACACAGCAATAAATTCAATAATGTACAACTGCTCATCTATTTAAAGAGTGAGAGGGTTTGTTGCATAAAGGATATTAGACATTAGCTGGAAAACATATATGAACTGCAATACTCTCCTTTTACAATGTTTAAGTGCTACCAAAAAAGCTCAAGTTATGAACATACATTTTTATTTTCATTTTGTTATTTTATCTTTCTATTCTATTTCAGACCTACAACAAGTTCTGCCTCATGGACAACCAATATACCATTACTTGTTTCCTTCCATAATGAAATATTATTTCCTATCAGGAACTGTATAAGGCCAGACAAATTTTTAAAAGAATTCTGCAATAGGAAAGTGCATTGACAACCACACTAACGCGGTATGAGAAAGCACCGCTAGATGGAGCACACATGCTCCCACTCGTGCATAAATGCACACACGCTCCCACAGGTATCAAAGAGAAAATTTAATGACACATTTTTGTTCTGCCTCTAAGATGAGAACCCCAATATAATGGTTATGAATGCTATCTTCCCAAATCAACCATCATGACAGGAGAATTCCTTTCTACTCCATTGTGGCTTCAGAGATTACTAGAGGCATTTGAGTCATTACATGACATTTTCAAAGCTCACAGAGCAAAGGCCATTTCGGATCAGATAATGAATCAGGTGAATGAACCACCATGGACTGTGTTTACTACATGGGGATACAGGTGTTAATTTAAATTACTAGATCCCTTCATTTCTCTTCTAAATTGAGAAAAGAACTTCTAATTTTTTTCTTTTCCAACCTGATGTTAGCTTCTTTGCACTACGTGTTTAAAAGGGATTCAGATAGCATGTAATTCCTGCTTAGACATCTTAAATATTGGCTTTTAATTGCCCCTAGTTGGGCACTGTTTTACACATCTTTGATAAACTACAAGGCTCAGGAGAATGTTGGATATGAGAAAGGCTAAGCTGGTAGACAGAAGAACCAAAAAGTGTGTGATTGGTGCTCCTTATGACCAGCAAACTTCCAGTCTCCCTTGCAGCATACCATTCTGAGTTCTCTACTGTGCATATTTGAAAGCAAATTAAACATGTCAGGGTCTGTTTTAACAGTATCAGATGAAGTATTAATTGTAACATTCTTTTTTGCTTACTTAAAAGTTTGAACTTTCTCCACAATGAAAAAACTGAACTTTCTTAACCTTCCTGATTGTTTCTCATATATTTTATAAGGACATTGGAATGCGTTCAGTGCTGCTTTTTTAAGGTCAGAGAGTATGCAAAGCTCCAAACTTTCAAAATCTTTTGAATTATCCTGACTTTTGTAAGTTCTAATGCCATGGGAGATCATGAATCATAGATTGAGCTTTTTACTTTTCTTCATTTCAGTGGTCTAAACATTGTCTAGCCAGTTCTTTTTTCTATTTTATAGATACTTACATCTTCTATGATTAATTCAGATTCTTCATCTGTTTTTCCTGGGAACCTGATTCTCATGTCATTGATAAGGAGAAGAGTCTCTTTTGTTAAAGCAACTTCTTGCTCTTTTGTTTTCTGTTGCAGCAAAGACTCACTCTAAAAACCAATACAAAGCAGAAGAAAAATTTCAAGCATGTCATTAAATCACACTACAAAGATGTCTGCTTGACAGAAAAAAAATTATAGTGATATAAAATATATTATTAAAGTTTATAAACATATTATTAAGACATAACTATTATACACACATCTCATGTAGATTAATGCATCCACATTACTTAGAGTTGTCAAGAAATTAAAAAAACAGTTCAAATGTAAGTTTATTTGAAAGAGAATAAACAAAAATATATTCAATATTTATGATGCCCACAATTTAGAGTACAAATCTGCAATTTAGATAATAGACTTTGAATTTAAATTGAACATAATGAAAAATATTATTAGCCACAAAAACCATCTTTTTGATTCTTGACTTCAGCAATTGAAGAGAAACTGACAATATATCATTGAGCCAAGATTTCAGGAAGCATTACAAAGTAAGGACACTTTACGCAAATTCTGGTCAGTAAGGGGTCTGACAGTGTCTTCTGTTGTCCAGAGTTTTGTCTAAAATATCAATGCTTTTTATACCAAACTGATGTGAACCCCTGGAGTGTCTGCAAAATACCTTCTCTGGAGGGTTTGGGGGGTTTCTTTAAAACATTAGACACTAGTTAGAAGTATTTCTGATCCCCTTTCTTTACTTTTACTTTTGCATTTTAAATTTTTCCAAGAGTGAAATCCAAACTTTTTAGGTATTTCTAAGTCTTTGTATCTTGTCAAAACCCCAATACTTAAGGGGTTTTTATATTTTTGCTTAAGTGAGGGATAAATATTTCCAAGCAGAAAGAAAAAATAGCACACTACTTGATACATACTAATGTGGCTGAAATGATAAGATAGCAAATATTTCCAGATCCACTTTTGTTTATAACTGCTATAATAACATGTCTGTAATTTCCAACTGTAAATAATTCATTCTGAACTTTGTTTCCATATATTTAGAACATTTGGATCTCAGCAGTTTCCAAAAATGGCAATATACTGTTCTTTTTTGCCCAAAGGATAGATAAACTAACACTTTATCATGCACAAATGATTTCTTCTTAGGAAGTCACAGTTTATCAATTTTAATTTTATTCTAGCAGTAATATATATTATATTATTCTTAGTTGCAAAAATAATTATGAACAGACTTCCATTCAGAATACAGTGCTAAATTATAAGTAGTTCTTATCCATTCTGTAAGTAATTTTATTAACATTATTTTTAGGAAGTATGACCTAAGCTCTATCACCCCATGTAATTGTTCTGCGTATCAAGATCATTTCTGTGGTGGAGCTTTCTGAATGAAAAAGAGAGTATGGTTTCTTACTAATGTTAATTTGAGCGAGTAGCCCATTTTTAACGTCAGATGGTAAGAGACTGTTCTTAATCTTTCAGTAATTTATATTTGATATAAAGTTAATGTGAATAGAAAAATCTATATTAGCCCTGTCTCATTAAACTCTCAGAGTACATCATGATGATAAAAGGGTACTTTTTAAACTTGAGCTAATGTGATGAAAAATACCTTTAACACGTTGTTGTGAAGACACAATCTTAATGTCTTTCCAATTCTATTAACTGACTTTAAAGATGGAAAACCGTGTTAAGGAGTATTTCACAAGATGTCAGCACACAATTTTAAAAGGATCCTTTTTCATCATTTAGACAAAGCCTCACAGCCAAAACAGTCAATGAGCGTTCTACTGGATAAAAATGATGATTAGAGATAGTAAATACTATGAAGCAAGTTAATTAGCATTACAAAAGGATTTCTCACAATCAAAGCTCACCACAATACAGAAAGGCTGCAAATATGGGTTAAAAGTGCCAATTTGCTTTGCCCCATCTCCAGATGAATTATGTGGGTGATGAAATATACAGGTCAGGCATCAAAGCATGAGTGGAAACACTCATTGCATGCAGTGCAATATGAGGTTGGGGACTGATCCCTGCAAACAGTGCGGAGGGATAAGTGAATATGTGGTCCATCATGCTAACACAAAAGAAGAAATGCCTGGGCTGTGAAGGAGATGCCAAAGATGATGACAGTCTGGTAACAAAATGAAAAAATATATACAGTTCAGGAGTACATTGTGAAAAAACTAACCACACAAATTCTAAACAGCTAAAAGCGTTTAATCTGATCTACTAATTATTTAGTCTAGTTGCTTATCTCTCTCAAGGAGAAGTTTCAAAATGAAAGAAGATTTATCTTCCCTGTTAAAGAAAGAAAGTGGCTTCTAAGGCAGTTACTGTGGTGGCAAATCCTGAAAACAAGCCCTATATAAATTTTCAATTGTTCACTTTGGATGTAGAGCTGTACTGCAGTGGTATAGCAGATGCAAAATAGGTACAAGTAGTTTGAAGATTAATTGCACCTTCTTCTACAGTGGACACCCATATAAAGCCTTACTAATGGTTTATTGTGGTACAATATATTTACCCTTGGAAGTATACACTGGGTTTAAAATACGGATGGATTTTTGTCACTGTAATGATTTTGAAGGTAGGTGCATCCTTATTTCAGAATCAGAAATACCCAAACAAATCAGAGAACATTTTTGAGAAAGGTAATAACCCTTTCTATCTTCAAAAACCTATTCAGGAAAGAAGGTTTCCTATTCACAAAAACTCTTAAGGTTTCCTTTCTCACAAAATGTAAATCTGTATTGATGCACCACGACCACTGAAACATCACAATCAGCACTGACCCTGAGTCCTATACAGGTCCAGAGATCTTATACTCCCAGGCATCTGTCAAAATAACCTTGACTAGAGTACCTCAGGTTTTCTGACATTGTAAAAATTAGTAATGCATTTATCGAGTTTTAGAGAAATGGAACACATTTTGAATTCAACTGCTGTTTTTAACTCACCCCCGAAGAGTTCATAGTTCCCAGGGTGGCTGTCTGAGTGACTCTGGCCGAAGATGGGCTACGATTTAAAGAATGAGACCTATTCACTGAGGATGTACGCTGCATTTGCAGAGATGCTTTGGCTGAATAGGGACGTTGCTCAGCTGCCTGTGACTGCATAGTGAATATTGATATCGAACGAGGGCAGCTCACAGAACGTCTTATTGGACCTGTGGATGATGTGGGGGACGAATATGATGGAGATTTTACATTTTTATTGGAAGATTTCCAGTTCATTCTACCTGCAGACAAATTAAATTAATAATGTAATTAGTTTTTATTTCTCTTAACACCCATTTTTCAGTCTTTGTAACTAACATACATGATCAACATGTGTGCACATATGTTGTGTTACAGTGTATGTTGAACAACAGCTATGTACATGGCAGTCAGTCATGTCAGATTCCCTAGTAATACATAATTTCCACAATCTATAAGAACATTTATTTCTTCCCCCTATTCAGCTTTAATGAGGTAGATGCCAGCCCTCTATAACATCCACAAGATTCATGAGAAAGGGCATGTGCCCTATAGGTCAAAAAGTATGTGACTACTGTGTCTGGTTTCCTGACTGTAAGATTATGGAAACAGGAGAGAAAATTTGCTCTGTGGATTCCATATTGTGGATCTGGTATCCCTCGTTTGCTCCTGAATAGTTGTAGTTTTTTAATTCAGTCTTCTGCTAAACAAATGTTACCAAAAAAAATAATTTTAGAAGCAGCACTACACATGTGCAATTACATTATGAAATTGTTTGAGGCAATACACTTCTAAAAAATCACATGCTATATCTATTAATTTAGAAAATATTTTAAAGAAAATGAAAGAAGCAAACCAGTGGTTAACCCTAAGAGAAAAATGTTGATACATTCTAAAATACTGAAAAATTTCATATAATTCATCATCGATGCAAGACTTACTTGGAGAAGTGATTATTTAACTTACTTGATCGATCCAAAGATTTGTGTTTATTTTCTTCAAGATCATATGAAACTTTTTTCTCTTTTTTTTCATTGTGATCTTCCTTTTCAGTTTCTTCTCCCGATTCTGACACACTGCTACCACTATCACAGCTACTATCACTACTGTGGTTCTTAGGTTTCCTTAAGGAATGTGCACTTTCTGGCATTGAACACAAGGGCTAAAGAAAAAGAGAAAAAAAAAAAGTCCCTGATTCAGGCAGATTCAGGCAGGATCTGTACAGGTATAAACCCTCACAAATTAGATTGGAAGTTTGTCCTAAATTTTAGAATAAATGCTTAAATATTTCCTTAAATTCACTCCATAGTAATCCTAATCTTTTTCAAATGAAGAGCAGCATAATATAGGAAGGGGGGAGGATTATTTTATTTCATGTATGACTTGCACTACCAGACACACTGAGTTATAGTTTGAAATCATAAATCAAGTGATACAGAATACCATTTACAATCACTTTAGGTCCTTCAGTAATATTTGCAATAACTGATATTACAGTTTAACAATTATCAACATGAAGAAAAAAATATGTTAGAGAACTTCTGCTGTTATGAAAAAGAAAGTGATTATTAATCCACATCCTGCAGAGAGCAGAAACTGGAAGAATATAGAAAGCTGTGCTGGGTGTTCTTGGTGTTCCATATGCACATGGGATTCAGTGTCATTGACTAATCAATCTTGAGCTACTTCCAAGGATATTGCAAGACAAAAATCAAAGAATAGGAGACAGAGAAACTGATGTAAGAACAGAAACAACAAATAAAAACTCTTCTTCTTCCATCTGCCATCAGTCAGATATGGAAAGTGCAGTATCCTCCATTACTTCTATTATCCTAAGACTTATCTGATCACCTTCTTTTCCTACATTTTCTTTCCAGTAACACACAGCTATAGGAAGCTATGCTGACGGTATCATCTTCCTAGTTATCTAATGGATTGCAATTAAAGCTCAGATTTAAAAAAAAAAAATAATTTTTGAATACACTTTGAGTCAGAGGGAAACAGAAGAATTCTCAGAAAGAATTTAAATTTTTCTAATGTGTTAGCATTATGTAATGCACCCAGATTTATTAAGAAAGATAACAAAAAAAGCCCCAAAACACACTGTTTCTGATACGCTTTATAAATAAACATATGCTACCTAAACTTCCATTACAGACAAAGCAAGTAAGAGATTTCTGCAACTAACCAGAAAGCGACAGTGTGTTCATGCAATCCCATGCTGTTAGACCAGAAAAAGAGAAGTTAAAGAAGAATATTCCATTGAAGAGAGCCCTGACAATTGCTGTTACACAAAGAATACATTGATATGTATTCATCTATCTGCCAAAAGGACAAAGTATGGTGCCTCACAGCTTTCTTAAAAATAGCTCTCCTAATCATGAAATGCTGTGTATGAACGAGATACATCCATCAGACATTCCTGATGAGTTATGCAAGGTATAATAAACATTTTCAATCAAAACTCACAGGGGCTTTAGGGTAGATCTCTTTCCACTTATCATGTACATGTTCCTCACACATTCTACACTGAGCAATAAGAACATCCTTACCAAGACTTCACATCAACTAACAAAGAAGAATAAAAAGAAAAGTCAAAGAAATGTCATAAAGCAATATTGACAAATGATAGCTAGATCTGGGTTTAAACTGCCCTCTTAATGTAAGAGATATTTGATTGCTTAGCAATTACCTTGATTTTCCCCTTACACTAACCTGATTTTCTGTGACCAAACTCATCTGATCTTCTAGCAAATGAATTAAAAATAAAAAATAATTGCTCATTTCCTCTATAATATCTGTTATTTTATTTCCTTAGCCCTTCAATCTGCACGCACAGGTACAATGTGATACACGGGTAACACTGGCAGTGTGTAGGTGTAAGGAGACCTCTAGAGGCTACAAATAAGCTGGACATTTCCAGAATGCATTTCTCAATCTACACAGAACTTTTAATTGCAGGAAAAAATGCCTTAATTCTGAAAAAATCTTGATTTTTTTCCTATACTGAATTCCTAATCATGTTTAAATAAAAATAAGGCTGAAATTCCTGGCCATTATGGAATAGTTGTTACATGCAAAGCTTGTTTATGCACACACACCTCTCTACCCTTCATATATGCAGATAGGTATGTCCAAATGTAGGTATTTATATACGTTTCTATGTCTGGAAGAGGAGGAAAATAGGTGTCTTCCCTAACTATACCAGCTGTTCTATACGGAGTTTTCTGAGTCCTGATTGTTCCTTTTTCTGAGGAAGAGAGTTCACCTAAGGCAGTGCAACTGACCTCCTAAAAGTAGCTTCTGTCAGCAGGCAAGCCACTGAATTTTAAGGGAGGACAGACTTTACGACCTTCTAAAAGAACCTTTCATGTTGGGTAACATGAGGTGAAAAGTACTGGTCCCATGATTGCTTTGGGTTTTTTCTGTTAGATCTTGCATATGTTACCTTTTTAATATTCAAATAGTTCTTTATTTGTAGGACTTTATGGTTACAAGAAGACCAGTTTTACAGCTGAATTATTATCTTTCCTGACAGATTGACAGGCAATAGTAAGTTCTTCTGCCTGCCCACTCACCAGAGTTCTATATAATATGCATTTAGACACTACACATCTCAGAGTAGCACCATTACAAAGAGGTGGCCAATTAAACGCATATCATTGGCCACATGCACCTTACCCCTTACAGGAAAGAGGTGATGCTCTTTTGGTGAAAGATCCAAGGACCATCCACAACAAGCATCTGTATTTCAAAGGGAGTGCATAGGACATTATGAAACCAGGGAAGTCTCCAGTCACATGGCTTCACTGTAGGGAAGGTTTAAATGATTGAGAAGTGTATCAGGACCATAAAAAAGATGCAGGAATAGAAATTCTGTATAGTATGAAGTGTGCACACTGCAAGGAAAAGAAACTATCTCCCTGGATAGGCTAGTTTCATTGCTTTCCCTTTTGATTTCAACAATTTTATGGCAAAAAAAAATGGAAATTTTGGTTAGAAGCAATTTTTTCTTTCTCTTGTAAGTGCAAGCAGTATTGTCCTGGTAGAGCAGCTTGTAAGCTATGAAATATATTTGTCTGCTATAAAAGAACACTATAGCATCTAGTCTAACTCACAAATTAATCAAAATTCATCTTTAATTGAGAGAGGTTTCTCAATTTGGGCTTAGTACCCTTTTAAATGTTTACAGCCTCCAGCTTGGGAATGTCTTTTGTGCAACCAGCGTAGAGGTAGAATAGATCAGGTCTGTGTGCACACAGTCAAACAGATAGATGCTCTCTCGGGGCTGCTGGGAAAAGACAGGCTTCTGGAAAAAGGAAAAAACATGACAGATGTTAAACTTGAATTAAGTGACCCCATGTTAAAGAAGTGAAAACAAAACCTCAAGGAAAAGAATCCCCGAAGAACGTGGATTGAGTGTGTTGCTTGGGTGGACTGGATTTTTTTTCTTCTTTAAATGTATCCACTGCTGTTAGAGCACTAGCTCATAAAATCCCCATAGTTGTAATGAGGTCCCTGCAAATCTATCTTAATACCAGATTGGGTATGTAGATCCTCTTTCCAGGATGCATGCCTGTAGCTCTTTGGATTGTTACACCTATCTAAAGTACCTCTTCAAGCTCAGAACAATTGTCAGCACTCATTTGGTACTTAAATTCACAGATTTCTACACCATGTCATCAGAAACATAAAACATTATAAAAAAATTTACATGCATCAATGAAAAAAATCCCCCAGAGCTCAGGAACATAGATACTGGCTCTTCTAAGCAGGCTTGACCTAAAACATTTGCAGGATACAAAAAAAACAGACTTATTTTAGCTAAGTCCAAACTATTTATCTTTACAGGCTTACAAAGATATGCAGTTTATTTAAGGCAAAGACTCACATGAACTATGGCACACAATCAGAAAGCATTAAGCTAAAAATAATATACATTCACATTAAAAGCAGATTTTGGATATGAAACAGGTTCCAAGATACACTGTACAACTTTTTTAGCAAGTGAGCAAGCTACAGACATATCAAGATTATAATTAATTCTTTGACCTTCTGCAGTGCTTTTTATTCCATGATCTCAAAATTCCTAATTTTGGCACTAATCAATTAAAGATGAAAGCATTTTTTTGAGACAGGCTATTGATATAAAAATCCTCTCACATGCTGAAATCAAGCAGTCTCTTGTACAACAGTTGTTGCCATGCATGGCAATTCCTCAAAATAGTTTAGAGAAGGAAGGAAGAATCTCATAAACACTTGAAATTTTAATAGGGTTTAGTTGGACAAATGGTAGTGATGCTTCTCTACATACTTTAAAAAAAAATTCATGGCAGTCTCAGGAAGAAAACTTCCACTAGGATCAACTAAGTAAATTCCCCACTTAAAATTCCCAGAATACTTGTCTAGAGAGTGAAATAAAAAATTGGTATTCAGGAGTCAAATACCTTAGGTCCTCGCTGCCTGGTGCATTTTCCCATGAGCTTTTCATCATCTATTTCACACTGCTCCAGAAGATCCAAAATGTCCTCCTCCTAGAAACAGGAATTTCATTAATTCAAAGCAGGACATATCCTGTCCTTCCAAAATTCAAGTAAAAAGAGGTAGGAAATTACTCTGATTACTAATTCCTGAAATAGGACTATGAATTCCTCCACAGGAGGAAATATAAGTATTCCCTCTTATGCATGCATCTCTCCTTGTAAGCAAAATGAAATTGAAAGTTAAAATCAAGCCTTAACATTTATTAAAGACAAAAGTCTGAAGAAAGGGTTGAATAAAGATTCCTGTAAAACTGCTGGATGATTCCAACTACAAAGATGCAAAATCATTTCTCAGATTTCAAATTAAATAAGCGGTTATTAACATAGACATTTTCGTACTGTCTCTGACTAAACAAGTAGACAATCAGGCAGAAATTTTGGATGTCTTACTAGTGGAGCTGGTTTTAGGATATCTCTTGTTCCAGTCCATACAAGTGGATCAATAGGCTGGGGACATTACTGGAGGAAGAAGGAGGCAATTACCAGCTCAAATGCAGTTTCTATCAAGCTCTGGTTTTGCCAGGGGTAAGGCTGAGGTTCAGGGATATGGTAAAGTAGCTTAAAGCCATCTAGCCTATCTCCACCCTGGGTCCACTGCAGTTCATCCAGATTCAAGGATCTGGCCCACAAGCTGCACAAAGAATACTAATAAAATCATGGAAACTTTATCAAATGCTATTTATTAGCCATCACACACAATTATCGTGAAACTAAGCCACAAGATCATGAATTCAAAGATAAGTAACTCCTAAAGGCAATACTTCATGTACTTCAATACCTTCATTCTTTTTAAAGGATTATTCATTTCCCGCTGAAGTGAAGCTGCTCTTCCAGCAAGAAATGTCTGGAAAGCAGTGGCTAGCAAACTGTCATACTTTTCAAGTAGTGTCTTATCATCAGGAGGGTAAATCCGCCTAACAGAGGGGAAAAAAGAGAAGACTTTAAGATAAAAGCTTAAGATAAAAGCTGTTTATCAGACTAGAAACAAAAGTAACATCGCTAATACTGTCTCTTCTAAAATGCATCTGCATTCCATCTATAATAATTATACAATATTATACCATAAAGCATATACTCTCAACATTGGTCTCTAAATATTTTAGCTCGGTCAACACGTTCATGCTTAAACCAGTAATTAAACAGACAAAAGAAATAAAATGCAGGTCATTCCAGAGGTATATCGAAACCCAGTTTTGCAATGCTCACAAATTTCAGTGGGTGTGAATGATTCATTAAATATTAAGAAAATATTGCATGGAAAATTTAGAGCCACAAAATAATTTGTATGAGCAATAAAAGGACACAAAACTGAAAATCTGAACAATTGCTTTGATTTCAGGGGCAGGATGTAAATTAAAGATTGAATATATATTGCACTTGAATGTTAAATCCTTCAATCTTCAAAAAAAATAACAGGAAGAAGTAGGCACTATTAGAAAGAAAAACAATTCTGGTACACGGATACATAGGGTGACTGATTTTCCATTAGTGCACCAATGCCATTATTCTCTAAAACCACAGGTAAGAAGATTATGACAATATGAGAAGCAGGACTTGGTGATTTATTCATGTTCATCAAGCAACAATGGGCTTTGAAGAAAACCACTCCAATCCATCTCTCACAAATGCCTGAAACACAGCCAAAAATTATGAAGATGGAAAACTTAATTTCTAATGTAGTGCAAAGAGTAATCCATAAATTAATTTTGCCCGAAGTGGGCAAAGCATAGACATCATTTATATAGTGCCGGGATTATGTGACTTTTATGTGTTTGTGAGTCCTTCCTGAACTTCCTTTTCAGACTTTCTCTCCTTGAAAAGGTATCTATCATGAGGATTTTGTTGCAATGAAAAAAGGATAGTTATGATACCATTAGACTCAGAGTAGTTCTAGAGAGAAATGAAAATGGTTCCAGTTTGCATAAAACACCTGAAGAAGCTCAAATTTAAGTTCAGTCAACACATGCTAATGGTGTGGATTCTACTGAAGAAAAAATGAAAAAAAAATTGAAAAAAACAATACTCTAAAGGAAGGATAATGCTTTTAATATATGTAGAAATAAGACTGCACTAAAGGCCATTTCAAAGCCATTTACATTCTTTTCAATCCTCATAAATTCACAAAAACTTGACAGCATGGCTCCTACTTCGGCTGCCCCAGGACTTCTACTACAACTAGTTGTGCTTGTAGACAAGCCAACTGCTGAGCTGACATCCATAGGCTAAACCCAAGTCTGATGAGGTTGATTGAGGTTTCTCTGGATTTTTCTCCAGTGTAATATTAATCCATGCAGCAATACTGGCACCCAAAATTTTCACAATTCTGTGTCAATGCCTGACAGAAGCTAGTTCAGCTTTACAGAGGAATATCACATGGAAAAAAAAATACTGCAGAACACTGAGATAAAATTCCTCTGCATCTCTAGCCAAGATTACTTTCCTTCTCAGGTTCTACTGATTCTTCAGCCATTTCTCTAACACATGGTTATAGGAAAACACAGAGCTGTTCTGCCATTTTACAAATGCACATTCCTCATGAAGGGACACTTCAATTTTTCCTGAGGAAAAAAATATTGTTGTGTTTTTATTGATTGACATTAACCCAAAAGCCAAATAAGGAGAACATGTGGCTCATTTGCAGTCAAGAACTGAATAAAAAACCTAAAATGTAATCATTTAATAAATGATAAATAAATTTAATAAATTAAATAATTTAATTCAAAGAGAGCAAAAAAAGAAAAATGTGTTAAAGCATTGTGATGTTTCTCCTTTTTACAGTCTAAATGGCATGAAAATAACTGCTTCATCACTTCGTTGTACATTTAGGGATTTTTACATACTAGTTCAGCTCCACACATGTCAAGAAAGGGTGTAGTTAAAATTGGGAAAGTTACAAAGACTTTTTGAAAGCAAAATCTTAAGTCATCAAAAATGAAAATTTCACAAAAACATCTATCTGTTTAAATGAGAACTTTACTGGGAAATATAGAACATCTGCTCAAAAAAAGCAGTGATGAAGAACAGCACTAAAGGCATTCTGACTAATTCAGAATAAAATATGTGAACTCAGACCTCCCACATCCTGGATGAATGATATAAAGAGTGGACAAATATTGCCATCATCTCTTCCTAGCCATTCTCTGCTCCCTTTCAACAAATATTCATAGGCCTTGCTTTTACTTCTCATTGATGCAAACATCAAGAAATAATAATAAAAACATCATAAAATTAGATTTTTGTTTTCTGACCAATGCCTAGTGCAACTGACAAGATAAAGCTCTCTGTTGAACATATTTTACAAAGGAATTTGAAGGTACTTACATTTAAGCCTACTAAGATCCAAAATCAAAGTTCAAAAATATGAATATAGTATTTCAAATGTCACTCTATCAAAAATGATGGCAGCACCAATAAATTTTCAGAATTTTTGGCAAGCCTCTGAGATACAATTCAGATTTTATTTCATTTACAGAGAATAATCATACCCCTGTATTGCCTCCCCCCATACCAAACAGGACAAGAATGATGATTACAGAACAGCACTCATGCATCTCAGTACACCGAATATGAATAATCACATCTTTCAAGCAAACGCATCACACAGACACAAGAGCGACTGATGTCACACAAATTCCTAAGTGCACAGAAAAAATTGGAATCAAGAAAATAACTGCCTGGGGAAAAAACGTACCTGATGTACATGTATATATTTTCTACAAATGCCTACATATTTTTGGCAGAAAATTATCCTCTACCACAAACACTTATTTCCATGATTCCTGATGAATGCATTGAATCCTTCCTCCTAATACAGTCAAAAATATTCACCTGTAGTTCCCCATGTGTCTGTTTTCATGCTCCTCTTTGGAAATCTGTTTACGTACTTGTGCAAGTCTTTCCTTCTACAAATCAAGAAAACAAGACAATTTCAAAAAAGAAAGCATAAACCATGGGCAAGAAACAGCACTTTTCCCCCTTTCCTACCAGCTCTTCTTTTCTCCTTTCCAGCGTGTGGCGCTGCTTCTCCCAGTCCGAGGAACCTGGCAACAGTTTTTTCATTGACCCTTGACCATACAGTCTTTTCTGAGCCTCAGCCTTCTGTTGAGCTAAATTTTTCCTTTTATCACTTGTCCTGAAACACAGATGATATTAAGAAATGTCAATTCAATGCAGCCAAGATAAGATGCACCTGTATATCAAGTATATCATCTGTATTTTCCAACCAGTCACGTGTGGTTTATTATAAAGAAATAGAATTGAAACCCTCATTAAGTTGGAATTATTTTAATATTAACTTTCATGGCTACAATATTCTTACTCTTTAAGGATACTGTATAAACTCTCTGCTACATATGTACAAACATGGTTGCATCTACTTTCCCGAAGTGTAGCTTTTTTCCAATATATCCCAACTACAAAGTTTTCTTGTAGAGGAGTATGATATTTGACATAACACTATCACCAAAGTAAATTTCCCATGTGACCACATGCCCATGACTGCACACATATCCCAACTTTGAGACCCCTTTTAAAAATTATTTTTTTAAAAAAATACAAAAATTACTATTACTATTCATTGTTCTTGCAAGCCCATATGAAAGAAGAAAAATTAAATTAGGGTTCATTTCTATAGCAGAACTGACAGTAAGGGGAACATTAACATTCTGAAAATATGAAGGTGAGAAAATGTCTTCATTTTCTTCTAGTCTAATTCAAAATGAAAAAAAAAAAAAAAGAAAATCAAAGCAACAGAAAGAGATCTAGACTGAAGAAAAGAGGACAAGTTACCGTATGTTGAGAAGTTTTAATGCATTCAGCAGAACACCTTTTTTTACATCATAGTCTATTTTTTGATCTGTTCCAAAGCTTGGGGCACGATTAATCTGAAAAAAAATGATACAGAATACTCAGGAACTTCAGGTTCACTGGGAACACACCCATTTTAACAGGCTTTGGAGAAATGACTCTTTCAAATAAAGCAGAGATTAAGAGAATAAATATGGAGAAACTCTTTTCCATTTGTATTTTTTTAAAAAGTAGAGTATTGAGAATCAGAGATACTGGGAGCCAGGACATGTACTTTTCAGTCACCAAGTTATCCAGACAGTTACAATGAGCACCACTCCAGTACTGGCATGGTGAATCCAGTCTACCCTACTCAAGGTTGCTGCAACCAGAAAATTTACCATGCAAAGTGCTATTAAACACACTATAATGGATGATGTGCTATGCCATGGTGGTCCAGCAGAGGAAGAGTTTAAATACTACTCTCAAAAGTAACAACTATACAAGGACAGAAAGAGCCTCTAATTCACGATCTGCTCAAGAATATTAAAATAACTTTTCAGATACACTTGACAGCAACACCTAGAGATCTATGTTATTAAATTAGTACATAGTGTGAAAACATAAAACAATTAAAAGTGTCAGTAATAAAACATTTATAAGCTAAGTACAAGAAAAGAGATTAAAAACGTTACCGTCAGTATAGAGAAACAAGGAAAATGCAACAGGGAATCAATGAGACTAAATTACACACTTAACAGCCAGGAGTCTCAACCAGCTACCCTATAACCCTGCCAAGCTGTGGAGTCCCTGCAGAAGAACTTCAGTTTTCAGAAAGCTTTGAAGGATGAATAATGTTTTACTCTAGGAACCCCTTCCAGGCTGGTATGAAAATTAATATTTGAGCAATGAGTGCTAATGAGAGGCAGGAATCTCACCTTGACAGTGAATGAGCAGTGTTGGTTACAGAAGGGACAGAAACAAAAGAGCTTCAGAAGTGAATACTAACACCTTGTGCCCCATACAAATCAGAAGTGAGATACAGTTTGTATGTACATAGCAGAGGGCAAAACTGGTTACCTAATATGCTATTTAAGTACCCTATCTACACCTTAGAGCCTCTACAGTTGTGGGACAGAATTATTCTGGCTGGTGAGCCACCGAGTGCCCTGTTGCTGAGCCTAAGCTGCCCCGTTCCTTACACTCATAGCCAACGGTGCCTCTCAGCTTTGAGAATCTGCTTCTTCGCTGGTTTTGCAGTCAGGCTGGCAAAGTGAGCACTGAGGTCTAATGTTGAAAAAAAGATCATGAAAATTCAGCAGAAATAGAGAAGACATTTATACATATTCTTTTCTTTGAAGACTTTCATCCAAATATTTAATTTTTTAACCTCTTTAGACTGATCTGTTCCTCTCCTATCATATCACAAAGGCTATTTTTTTCTACATTGTGATAGTACAAACATTGATTTACATCCTTTTATTCTTTTCAAATGCCAATAAAATGCAATGAGATACACTGGAAATGTATTTCCACATGGCTGTAGTCCAAGTAGTACAAGAAATGCAAATACCATCAGTCTCCTTATTCAGCTGCTTGATATCTGAATATAATTTTACTTATGTAAGAGGCTAAATATTCACTGGAATAAAGTGTCTTGTTATGTCAATTGTGGTCATGGATGAGAAGCCTGAGAAGTCTTGTGTAAAAATAGCATGTTAAGACAATTGATTTGCCCTTAAAATATCCTTCAAAAGAAAGTACTGTCCCTTATTTTTCATGTGGTTATCCCTTATTTCCAGACAAGAAATATGATTGCTGACTAATCTACAAGACAGTAGTACAGTAATCTTGATAACATACTAGTGATAAGCCACAATAGGTACTCATAATAACTGGTTACCAAATCACTGTATGTGCATCTGTTGGCTCAGAGACTGTTATTTAGAGTTCAATGACCCGAGAACCAGGACATACACAGCTAGGTCGTGCTAATACACCATCAGTAATTTTATCAGGAAGGGACATCTTGAAGGTTATTGACAAAAACCAGATTGTATGAGGGACCCCAAAAGTTCAAGAAAATGATGATAGCAAAGGCCTTGAAAATCCAGACTCAGGCACACACTGATCACCGTGGCCAAATTGTGTTCACTGCGGGAATGCAACTTTGTATGCTAAATAACACAGGGCCTAGGGATAAAAAGAGAGCACAAGGCACAATTCCAGGAAATGTGAAAGACTTGTGGTAAAACTTAAAGACAATGTGGATTTGCTGGCCAGTGAAGGAACAGCCAGCAAGTGGATAGTGGCAGCAAATGAATAAAAATAACCCCAAAGTGAAGTTAAGAACAAAGAGGAAAAAAACTTGACCATCACAACAGTGTGTTCTTGCTGGTGAAGAACACAAGAAACTGAAAACTTGCTATAACCACCTGCGCATCTCTTTTTGGAGAAGTAGAGCTCTCCTGCCCTGTAGTGGCCCTTGGACCTCCAAGGACATAGGCAGGGCAAACTTAACATGAAGGAAAGGAATAGATTCTAGAAAGCCTGTATATATGAACTTCAACTACTTCATTAATAGGAACTAGTAATAATTAGTTGGTCTAAGATGTTCACATTCATGGACTGATAAAAAGTTTGAATAGATTCTGCTAGTTCATTTACACTAAATAATAAATTTCTGCATGCGTGTATAAGGTTACTGTTCCTCACACTAATCACAGAGAAAGTTGGGAACTCTGCACTTGAGCCAGTTACAAAAATATGTGTGATCTTTTTCTCCAGTGATCACAGCTTTGTGATCCCAACGGGACATAATAAGGTCGAAAAAGGTCCATCCAAGAACTTCAACTGTATGATTTTTGCCTCTTACATAAAATAAACTAGCTTGAAAATTTTGGTAAAAAAGAATAAAACCAGATTTTATGGGAACTGAAGGAGGTATAAGTAGTTGTTGCTACACAGAAAGGTTGGAGGCTGCTGGGACTGCACAGATGCCTGCCAAAAACATTTGGTGCCACAAGATGGCAATCATGCATTTCCCACAGCCCTCTCTTTGGTAGAAGGTTCCGGAAGTTTAGTAGCATCAAGGAGGGAGCAGGAGAGCTACAATGCATCAAGGCAATATAAACAAAAGTGAACTCAGAAAAGCAGTCATTATAATATGTTGCACAACTGTTTTCTTGTAATAGTTTAATGGGCTATCTTTATAACAGAAAAGCTACATGAGGCATGCAAACATGAAACTAGATTTATCGTCCTAGTCCTGTTTTGGAAAATTTCCCATAACACTGGGAACATTCAGGGCCTTGGGATTAGTACGTGTTACCACTGTTAGAAAGAATGATTCACTCCCCTAAGGGAGTTTTGGCCAGAGGAAAATGGTGGAAAGAGTTTAAGGGCATAAATCTGGGGAAGAATCCAGTATTATCAAAAGCAGAAAAGGAAATACTTAAGACTTTTGTATTAAAAAAAAAAATAATAACTAGGCACACAACTCCCAAGTCTTGAAGTGTTCTCCAGCAAATCAAAATACCTGAGCAGCATTTAACTACTTTATGAGTTCTCTCTCTCATAAACAGAAAGGATGGGATAGTATGATTCTCCTCTGAGACCCATTATCCTAAGTGGTGAATCAAACCCCCCAAAATCTCCATACCTCACACAAACATCAGAGGAGATAGAGGCGTGCCCTTTAGAACGGATTTACTACACAGGCAGTAAATTACCATCTCTAATAGAAGAGCTCTGTCACCATTTGTTACAAGGCTGGATGAAATGTTACACGAACCAACTTCAGTCTGCACTTAGCTAACTACGTACAACTACTATATGCAAGCTACAGGCACTTTATAGATGATAAACTGGAAGTGTAGCACTGAATCAAAGGGACAGTAGGCTTCACTGGACAAAAACAAACGATGTCAATGTAGTACAGACTAAGTTCATGTCATGCGCTGCTTTTGGCAAGAACATCAAAGCCACCAAATATGTCTATGTCTGCATGGCAACAGTGCAAGAATTTTATTTTTCTAATTAAAATTATAATGAACCCTTGAGAGAAATAAGCATGACAAAACAATTGTTGGCAGTATTAATGGTCTGAGAATGAGGTTATAATTCAGTAAATTAATTGTATACATTTTGCTCATCAGTAGCCAACTCATACTCATGATTTACTGTCAATAAACAGATTACAAATACATCTCACTTTTTCCTTCCAGCTGCACAGCCTACCAACCAGTTAAAAGAATGATATAAGATAATCTGAAAAAACACAACTGAGCTTCCTCTGTATGTTATTAATAGTGCAATTAAAGAGACACAACAGACAAGCTTCAAATATTCCTGTTTGAAAACATGTGTGAGCACCACCTAAGACCACTAACAAACATGTTGGAGGAGAAATGTTTCTTCCAGTCCATTTATACTAATTGTTTGCAGTAGTTCATGTATACTAAATTAGTTTTCTCTGTTTAAGGGGGTGCCTTTAAAAAGCACAGGAGAGTAAAAAAGCACATATTCCCAAAAGAGAGAAAACAAAGAGCACATATTCATAAAAGTTGCCAGAGCCATATTACATAGCCATGCTCATGAAGGAAATCTATTTAGCAACAAGTTGCTATAATCAACATCCTTCACAGTTACAGCTAGATTAACATCACAGTTTCCACTAAAACTTTCAAAAATATCTGAAATGCAAAACCTCTCCAGGAAAACAATTACTTTAACTTGAGTATCCAAAATCACTGCAAAGTAGCGTTTCCATATGGATGCTGCAGAAAAAGCACCATTTATGCACTCAACAACAGTACCTCCTGCAATGCAGAGGGGTTTTTTTTTTGCAAGTTTTCATACATAAATATGAACTCAGCTGGGGCTTAGTTAACTTTATTCCTAAAAGTTTACTTTGCATCTGTATAAAGAGGTTTACCTCTAGGAGCCATGGTTTTAGTTTTCTGTCCAGCAGAATGTCAAATCCCAGGACTTCAAAGCAGACACTGTCACTTCCTGGTGCTTGCCCTGGCCTGCACATGCGATAAGCATGAAGAACATGTGGCTCTGCAACTATGAGAGTCTTCACCACCAGCTCCTGTAGGGATTTGTTTCAGAAAAAGTCATCAGGAGAGAAGACACCAATATATACTGAATTACTTCATGTTTCATACTTTCATATTTTAAATTTCAGTTATGTATCTGTCAAAAAAAACTTTACTATACCAAATAAATAGTCTATAATAAATAAACTATTCCTATAGAACAGCATATATAATTTCATACAGTTGTAGACTATATTGTTATATTTTCCATGATACATACAAACTTTGAGAAATATAATAAGTTAAATAATAAAAGCACATTGGGAACATACCATAGTATAGCCAATGTTCCCCCATTCCATTTTGCAATATAATTTTCAGTAAGTATTCTCGGAATCATACATACAGCTCTAAACTCTAACAGTCTTAGGCCTATTCCTCACCTAAAGACACCTGTAACACAACTACGTCAGTGGTGCTGGTTTAAATCCACAGATACGTACAACACTGACTACACTTTTGTAAATATTCACAGACAAAATTCACTTTATACTCTAGAAAAGTCTTCAAGAATTCAAAAGGGATGGTTACTTTCTATCATATTGTTTATGCGAATAACTGGTTGAAAGGCCTTTCAGTCCTCTGAAAAATGTTAACGTTAAATTTGTAATCAGACTTTGAAGTTAGTCTTTTAAAAAACATGACAATCATTTATAGTATGTCTTTTGTGGCATGCATTGCTGAGAATTTGGATTAATAAAGTTTCAAAAATCATTCTGGACTGCAGTAAAACAAAAGCAATTTTCTAAGAATACACAAAATAAAGAAAGGTGCATTAGTTTATCTTACTGAAATATCACTCCAGAATTTGGAGACATCAAGATTATTTGTTTCTAGAAACTCAGTAAACCATTTTATGGAACGTTTGCTTCCTTTGTCTTCTGTTTCATCCCGTTCAAAGCGTTCATTATGTTTATTGACAGAGTAGTTAGTCAGATGCATATACAATTGACTCTAAAAAAAAAAGGACATTAAAAAAACCCCTTAAATATAGCCCTAGAATGGTCAATTCAAAGTAATGATAATTTAAAGAGTGCACTAAATCAATAGTGACATAATCAAACATTTCTTATTTGCAAATACACTATATGCACATTTAGTGTTTCCAATTCTTGGACATGTCCGCTACTGAATGCTGGAGATTCTAACCTTCTTCCAACAAAACCTGGACTCATATTTAAGCCAGTTGCAGCGAACTGATCTACCACTCAACATCTGGTTAAATAATATATCTGCCATTTTTACAGGTCTGTATGTAAACAACTACCTACCAACATGAAAATCAATTATGATAACTTACAGAATGATTACATTGCACAAGAAGCAAACAATAAAGATGGTATTTTGAAGTGCTACTTCAAAAGTGCTAAAAAACACTCTGGCATCTGTTTCATAGACAATCCCACATTTCAGTTTTCACTGTAGCTTATTTATGAGAAATGTTCTCATGATAGTAATACTTTAAAATATCTTTTACATAGAAAGTCATCTGCCACGTTGATATCTGCCAAAATTGCTCATTTTTAACTGGCTGGTAGCCATACATCAGAGGGAGGTAAGTTTCAAGACAAGATTACATAAACGAGTGAGTACTACAGTTACTTTAAGGAGCAAAATGTCACCAGCAATAGATTCGTGTTATCTGTTGAATTAAAAAAGAAATTCCCTTTCCAAGGCCAATTTATAAATCATGATCTGTACATTTACATTATCGCCCACTGCAGATATTAGTTCGGCTTTCCACTTACACTACCATGATGACTGTTCTCATCACAGTACCCCGTCATGTTTGATTACACACATGAGAGTAGCTGATATTCTAAGTTGACCACTAGCCTTCTGTTCCAATTCCTCTGATAAATAACACAAGCCTTCTGCTGTCATTTATCTCACTATACTTCCTTATGTTTAAAAAAACTTAATGAAATTAACAAAACAAATTTAATTGCAAGCTAGTTAACCATATATTGTAGTAGCACTAGAAGTAATGAATTTCTCTCATGGCTTCCAATTACTCCTTTGAGAATCATTCTGAAATCTATTGGTTTTGAGTCATCATAACTGTACTCTTCCCATAAAATTCATATTATTTCAAACCAAAGTAATTATTTTTCAGACTACAAAAAAAAAAAAAGAAAGTGTTTTGTTAAACATCTGAACTAATAGTCTGAAGCTATTTGGAATAATGTCACTGTGGAACAATGTCATCCAGAGAACAATAACATTAGTGACAAGCCAGGTGATTTCATACAATAGACAAACCACAGCATGAGCAGTTGTGAGAACATAGAAACAACTGCCTGTTCCACTTATCCGCTCACAACATATTCCAGTGCTCCTAATGCCAAGATTAGTAGCAAAACAAAAACCTTAAAAGCAAGCTATTCCAAATATAGTACTGGCACTCTTCCAAAACTAGCATTTGTACTGGGCTACAAATTATACCTGCGTTTTTCAAAGGTGCACCAAGACACAGTCACAATTTTAAATTGCAAGTAGGCAGAAAGGCTCTACATTTGTTGTCTGCTCCATAATTACACTGAAGCTGCTCTAAAAGTATATGGTATGGAAAAAGAAATATACAGTAGCAATGGAATACAGACTGAGGTATAAGAAACTCAAATCTACTAATGCCTCCCAATGCTTCAAATCTACTTTCTTAGACATCTGCATTTTGGTCTGTGCCAGAAAAGGATTACAACCTCTCAGCAGGGCAAGATGCTATACTGTGAACAAGAGGATGAAAGTGTCCAAAACCTTTAGCATGTCCCTTACCATTTGTTGGTTTTCACTATGTTTATAGGCAGCCCTATCAAATCATCCTGAAGCTGCCAGGTCTGTGCTGCTGTCCATGCTGAAGTGGTCACTGACAAACAGGGGCAGCAGCAGATCCCCTCGTGGGCAGGGGCTGCAGTGACCCCCTCACACACTGGTCCCTTATTTTGTGGTTTCACTTTTCTGCAGAAGTTCCCAACACAATGGCTGAAACCTTGCAGGACCCTCAGCAGGGTCTAAACTTCAGGGATGTTAAACAATGACCTAGCAGGAGATAAACCTTATTACCACCTCCCACCCCAGCCCAGACTGAGTCTCAGGTGAACATAAAAGCAAAGTGACTGTTCTTGAAGTGAGCTGATTTATTTTTTCTGGGTTAAATGTCAATAATTGATAACTTTTGTTTTCTTGGAAAAAATACCTAAATATATGTATCTAGCATACATACATGCAAAGTCATTTAAAATTTTTATATATAAGCAATAATATGGTTATACTCGTGATTTTGATAGAAAAGTATAAGTTAAGTACTTCCATTTTAATTTCTTCTCTTCAATGACAATGCAGAAGTTCATCCAGATGACCATCAAATTAAATCTCATGACCCAGTTTATTTTTACTTCCTCCAAACAGGTGAAAGTCTATATGCATAAGCAATAAATTGGAGTGAACTCCAACTTACCAAATTTGAGTCACTGGGGGGATGATACTTTTCCGTGCCCATTCTCACCAGTCCATCATGATATAAAAATACTTTTAATGGATCACAGGAGGTTACAAGAATATACACACGTAAATCAAATTTGTAGCCTTCCATAAGAAATGGTTTGTCAAGATATTCCTGAACAATTAAGTGATCCTGAGCTTGTAATTTTTCTCCATTTCTTATTAAAGAGATTCTGGTTAAAAAAAAAAGAAAAAAAGAAAGAAAATAAGTTATTTTTAAAAAGTGGAACTTGAACATTACTCTATGAAATACATTTTCACAGTCACCCAGCCAGGCAGTCAGGCAAAAGTCTACCTGGAGAATGAGACGTACATATCTAGGTTTTAGGGTAGAGAAAAAGTTCCATTCCCTTACACAGCTTTTGGTTTCCTGAGCTTTATGGTGCTTCACTAGATGAAAAAAGGCAATGAGCCATTTTGAAATAACTTTCTGCTTGCTTTGATTCAATAATTTGTAATAACGGGTTTGCTCTACACTTAGAAATTGTTTGGCAGAATGACCAGTCTCCAACTTCTGTGATTACTCCCTATGCAGCTCTAAAAATAGACTTCCAGTCTTTGTCACAACTTCTGCCCGAGGTACAGGCTGCAAAGAACTTTCAGTGCTACTCTGACTTAGTGATGATGTTTGCAAGGCAGGACACTGATCTGCATGACTAAGAATAGCATAGATTAAGCCTGGCATTTCTGTATTTCCAGTTTTCCCATATCAGAACACAAAAAGGTTTACATATGAATTGTGAACTCACAGTCAGTAACTACACAGGCTTTTAAATAACTGTAAAAGCTAGTATTTCAGTATACAATTATTAACCTAAAAATTCCCAGACCTTTGCTACCTGAATCTTATTCTCTGTTATTTATGATACATTTCAGAGTTTTGGTGCTGAATGTTTCTAATATTCCAAAGCACCTTCCAGGCCTTTTTCTGAACTATGCTGGTACCCTTCCCTTCAGCTTATCTTTGTTCTTACCAAGAGGACTGAAAAATGATGAAAAATTTTAGGGGCCTTACCTTTATAGTAATTCTCACATATTCTGAATAACTAAGAGCTTTACTATGTTGTAAAGTACAAATTGATATTAAAAGCAATAAAAGCTAAAACTAAAATGTGTAAAAAAAACCCTAGTAATATAATTGCAATATTTATATCATTGGATTCTTATTGAGCAGCCCTGTCACAGACAAAACTTTTTTCAATTCAAATGCAGGTCATAGTCTCTTCAGGGGTGTCCCTCCTCCAGCATAGGTGTCACCTCCTTCCAAGAATGCACCTCCAGGCACATCTCCAGCACCATTCCCTCTGTCTCCCCTACGCTTTGTGGTGCTGCTCTCAAACACATTTCTGCTGCTCTGACTGGCGGCAGTTTGGAAATGCAATGGGGTGTTTGGGCCGGTCTTAGAGATGGGAAACATCCTGACCTTCTCTCACATGACACCCCTACAGCCTCCGGCCACCAAACCCCTCCCATTTATGCCCAATATGATCTCACCTGATAAGTCTAGGTGCAGCAGATAAATTCATAATAAAATTATCATGATCTTAGTAATTATTGGAGCTTATTTGAAGCTTGTGAAGCCCTCACCCTATTTATGGACCTTCATGCAACTTGAAATACAATCTTCCTCCTTATACACAGCCTCTGTTGTTGTAAGTAGCGCTGGATTTCACCTTTAATGTGTAAGAAGACTGATGTTAACTCACAACTTACCCATGTCCCATTGCACCATTAGCTGGTTTGACTATGAAAGTTTTCTGTCTACGTTTCTTCTTCAGTTCTTTCACATAGTTCTGAAACTGTGTGTATTCCGCAGGGAAGATCCATGTTCGAGGAATAAAACTGTACTCCTGAGGCTGACTCTTGATCATTCTGTTAAAAAAAGGTTAATTGAGTTAAAATCTTTTGACTTCTTTGATGTTTTAATCCTAAGGATTAGAAAGCACTTATGATAATTTGACAAGGCAACTTTTTCAACAACATTCTGTAACATGAAATCAAACTTCTGCACCTCTTTAATAACAGTTTGAGCTCTGTAGCATATTCATATGTATATGTTATATTCAAAAGTAGACCATCTTGTGCATTTTTGCTTATTATCAAATGTGCTTACTGTTACTGGCATCCATTTCCTTTCTTGGCATCCATCTCACTCCTGTTACAATTTTTGGCGAGTTAGTCAGATGATTTAATGCGATTCCTATTCTTAGAAATACTTTAGAAATATGGAGGGTTTTTTTTGGGGGGAGGGACAGGGAGATATCTAGCAATTATTTTAATTCTCTTACTGTAATGTGTTTAGGGAGGTATGAGGATGGATCAACACACAAAATAGAGGATGGGGATATCTGGAGTTTCTTCATGGGTGCAAAAAATATTAATAACAACAACTAAATTTAAAATTAAAATGGAAGCAATTAAAGAAGAGTTTTTTATTCCTTTTGAAAAGGAAAAAGTAAGGAATTCTAGTAAATATACTCTGACACAGGCCAAGCAACTCATTCACCTTCTGTATGGATTTGTGTTCAGTAGCAGCATCTGGATTAAGATTCCAAGAGCACCTTATTTAGTCAAAAGAAAGCAAAGACATGCAAAGCAAGACCAAATGGCAGGGAAGGCGGGGGAAGGGCAGAGGGGAGGGGGCACTGGAACAGGACAACTACAATAAATACAAGGTTAAGACTTTGTCAGGAAACAAACTCTGAAACTGAATCTGGTTAAATGATGCAGCAAGGTACTGGTCTCCCTGCTTTAATAGCCATGGCAGCTGAGGTAGTGAGTATATCTCATTTTATAGCTCTGTTGTGTATGTAGAAAAGAAAAATAGAAGAGGAAGAATGGTTAAGAATTGAGGTAGTAGAAGTTTCCATCACCTAAAACTGTGTATGCGTCAGACCGGAAGACACACCCACATCACACTGTCAGTATGGTTTAGACACATATGGGTTGTTTTAATACTGTTTAACAGACAAGTTATAGGAGCAATGTGGACATGGTGGTACTAGGAAAACTGGTATCATAGTTCCCAGCAGAATAAATTTAGTCTTTCCTGGGTTAAATACTGGTGCAGCTAGCTAGTTGCATGTACTCAAAGAACATACAAAAACTCATATGAAATTAGTTCAAGTAACTCACAACTACTCTATAACATACTTTGGACACATCTGAAATACAAATATTCACAGACCAACAGAAAGCGATTAGAAGTTTAAAGAGAAATTAACAGACATAAGAAATCCCCCAACTTTTTTCTTTTTAAAAATAGCACTATGATGAATTTTAAAACTTTTTAATTGAATACAGATTTAGGAATACTTCTCCTTTTGAATTGAAAGCTAACAGCAACAGGATAACTTAAGA
Organism: Campylorhamphus procurvoides; assembly: GCA_013396655.1. Taxonomy (NCBI): domain Eukaryota; kingdom Metazoa; phylum Chordata; class Aves; order Passeriformes; family Dendrocolaptidae; genus Campylorhamphus; species Campylorhamphus procurvoides. The sequence continues at coordinate 750,926 of WBMV01001068.1, read as the reverse complement.
GTGAAAGTGGCAATAACACTTCCATTTTTCATTTCTACTATGAGCCTACATAATGCTCCTGATGCAGTATAAGATACTTTTTCTCTAAGTGGCTTAAATATTAATGGAAAAAACAAAGTTGTCAGCCACATCTGTAAGGCTAGGACTGTAGCCAAGCCCTACTGGTATAACAGATATGCTGTCACCAAACTGTGTAGCCAACTCCCCAAAAAGTACTCTGAAGAAACTACAATAGCTACAGTAGTCCTGAAGTGCTATTATTTGTAGAAATCTGGTTTGATGAAAACTAGTAAATATTCAGGAAAACTTACAAAACATAAGTAGGTATTAGAATTCCTGATTCATGCATATTGTTAAAATACTCTACATCTGCTCTATATTTACAAGTGTTATTACTTTGCCAACTGAGTGGCTTATCTAGGCAGAAATGATCTTATTTTCAGACAAAAAGGCATTCCTGTGTTAGTTTAAATCCCTCTCCAGATTATTTATCAGATGCATCCTGTTACATGTTAGAGACTTGCCATTGAACTTACTCAAGGGTTTCAATACACACACTTCCTACTCAGTGAATTTAGCTTCAAAGTGTTCAAGATATATCAATATTGTTCTGTACTGCAAGTATATCAGTTCTACATACCTTTTCCTTTTGATGCCTAACTGGGTAGATTGCAAACACTTAATATAAAGTGGAATACTTCAGCATTGTTTACAAGTTCTGGGGCTCACTAAAACTTTCAACAAAAGAATTCAGCTCTGTTCTTTCCTCACGTGGCCCTGTTAAGAAACGGCTTTGGAACATCATCAAGTAGCTTATGGGATCCAGGCCTATTCCATTACAATAGCCCTGTTTTTCAGCGCATCTGCTGTCCACTGCTGTGGGTAATCACTTTTTAACTGTGTTGTTCTATTCTTTGGTCCTTGCAGTTCTTATCAGGAGGTCTGAGAATTAAACAGCAAATTACTGTTCTTCTGGGTGTTATTTTAGCTCACAGATGTGGTCAGACTGTGCTCTTGATCTCAGAGCACTTTCTGTTCAAAAGAATCTAAGGTGTTGAACAAAACATAGTTCACTAAAGACATGACTTGTCAACCCAATAACACAGGTTCCACTCCTAGGTTTCAAAATCCACTCATTTTACAGGTATGAAAAGAGGTTAGTGGGTAGGCATGGATGAGAGTGATTCTTGGCCCACGATCAGTTCATGAACCTTTTAAATCTAACAACAAAGGAGCTGCAAAAAACACCATCACATAGGATGCATTCATCCTGTGCACCTTCTTCCCCACTTACTGTATACATTCCGTAAGTACACTTATCCTTCACATGAGGACCTCTCATCTAAGATCCAAGACCTAGTTGGCCCTACAGTGGCAATTCTTTTAATATTTTTTCTTTTCTGTGTTCTGATTGTTACCCTTGAAAATGATGCTCATGCTTGTTTTCATTCCCTTTCTATCTGTTTCATTACTCCATGTTCCTACACTTTCTTTTCTGGATTGTCTCCTTTCATATTACACGTGCTACATATTACACTGCCCGCTTCTACTCTTCTGCATATGAAAGCCACATTGTCCTGTGATCCAGATCCTGGGTATTGGCTGTAAAAGGAATTTCTGAAGTGTATTTCCTCCTGAATAGTATTTGCCTTTCAAAGTCAGGTAGATTTGCTCTTTCACTCCACCCCCAACAACCTGCATAAAATGGAAGGATGAGATCAGTGTAACATCAAATGCAGAGGTAAAAAAAAAAGACTCTACTCCCCATCAATTCCCAAGATAGCTTCATGAACTGTCAATGATAGTAATCAGTCGAGTCAGTAATGGGAATAGAAAAGACAGCATGCAGCAGAAAAGCAAGAGAATAGAATTAGTCTTCCTGTTATCCCATTTAAATAAATGTAAAGACAGAACAACAGCTGTAGGGAATGCAGTCTTGCACTCTACAGGCAAGAGCTTGTTCAACCATATATCCCAAATGACTTGTGGTTCCACAAGCACTCTCAAGGCATATCATTCTGATTTTTATAAATTATGAGTTGTGAGGCCAGTACTGAGAAAAAAACAGACTGATTGAAACCCTGCTACACCTACTGATATTAAGTGAAGTCACAACATAGATATTCGACCCATTTATAATACCAGATAAATTATTCTTATCTTATCCGTATGTGCCATCTCGTTAAAAAATAACTTCAAACTGTGTTTCAAACTCAGAATTCAGTAGGTTGAGAGAGGCATAATCAGACTGTATTTGAAAGAATATGTGCATGATAACAAGAACCTTTTGTCCATTTTACTTTTTTTTCTTTTAAATCATAGAACTATAGCACTATGTGGGGATACCACTGTGTACAAAGCTGACCAACTGTTTCCAAGACCTCTCCAAATAGTTGGTTTTGTCTCCATTTGCTATCTCTGTTTTTACTTTAAGTCTGGAAGGGGCAGTGAAAAGTGCTTGTGCAGCACTACTGATACATGGGAGCTCTGGTCCACACATAGGACATGTAGACACCACAGCAATGCACATAATATTTGCATACATTCTACATGCCATGTGTTCTAGTTACAAAACAGAAAAGGAAAGAGAAAGAAAGTGAGAGAGAGAGGGGAGATACCACATTCATTACATTAATATGAGAACAAATTCTGTTCTGGTAACAGTAGATGTAAGTAATGTTGGGAGCCAAAAGATTAACTCTATTAATAATTGCTCTTCAAACTAATTTAGGTTAGAATAACCAAAATATTGACACATATTTATCCCAAAACTTTTCCTTATTTCCAGGCTGTCATTATTTAGTATTGTTTTCTTACAGGTCTTATTCACAGATTCCCAGCTAGGATAATTCTTTAGAACTCAGTTATTCCACTAGAGTGAGGAGAATTTGTAACTAGGCAAATGAGCCTCATTGACTTATTTTTTATATAAATACACTGGATCATCTGGTCCCACCTCCCAGCTCAAGGAGGGCTATCCTACTGCACAGGACTGTGTCCAGACACACCACCCATCCACATACTAGTTATTTTTTCTGTTCTACAATTATAGGATTTATACCTGGGCATATGATGGATTAAGTTTATTGTACAATTATTCAGGGCTCACCTACATTCTTCAATGTGTAGACAGAGAACTGAACTCACATCATTTTCCACTAAAGTCATTTGGAGAGACAGTAGCCCACTCCAATACTACAGATTCAGGACCAAAGTTAAAGTTATTAAAGAACTTTGGAAATTATTCTTGGTTTTGTCATAGCTTCTTAATAAAAATGAACAAACCTTACAAGCAATAGTTCCATACTGTATTGCATTAAATACTATATCTGGAAAACTTCTTAATATTAAAAGAAATATTACTTAGTCATGTTTCTTGCCAGAAAATCCTTCCTGCATATCTCTCCCATTCCTGGAAAATGGTTGATTCTCTGAGGAAGTAGAAAAAAAAGGAAGTTAGTTGATATTTTTAGTTTTCCTGGCATACCTAATACAATCATTTAAAACAATGAACTGCATGTTCAGACAAACATATTTAGGGTTACATCTAAATTATTTAATATCTTACATAATACTACATATTCTTAGCAATACGAAGGATGCTGTGAGTTGTATTCTCTTCCATCAACATAAGTGCCTGTGGATTTCACTGCATACATGAGACTATCATACTCTTATTCACAAAGCTATCTAGAAACAAAGAATGTTATCACAAAGCAATGGTCAAAAAACCAAATTATTTATTCATAGAAACTGACTGTTTGTCACAGTTATCTGAAATCTGTTTGTTAAGACAAACACAGAAATCGGTTTGTTAACTTACTGCTAAAAAGCTTATGAGGTACTTATGAATGGTGTTTTGCATCTTCCTGCAAACTCTGATCACTAGCAACACCCACCTGGCAGACAAAATCATGAAAGAACAGCCCAAAATATTTAAACACCAGATTCCAACTGCTATGAACAAATAACTCTGGAAAAGAGAATAGAATTTTAAGATATGAAGTGGTACGGTCTTATGGCATTCTCGTCGATTGTGTTTTGCCGGGGGTTTTTTGCCCTCCATGCAAATGATTACTGAATATTTCAGAGTGAAGCAGTTTAATGAAACACGTCAAAAATCTTAACTACCAACTCTACCTGGTAGTTTCGAAGTTCAGCAATCTTCTCTTGTTGCACAGCACAATCACTCCATATAAGATTAGCTGTTTCATCTTCATCGCGTGTTTTCACAAATCCCATTTCTTGTATTACTACACGTACTATGAAGAAATCACATATATAGGGACTATTTTGAAACAGTGAAAGAGATTAATTTTCTAAATTTAAAAAATCAGATGAGATTTTAAACACTTCCAATATATGACCCTTTGTCTGAGAACAACGTTAGCATGCAACCTAATGCAAACCTGCCATCACAACATTATGGCACCTTGTGCTGAGGCAGGAATCAGAGCACAGTCGCTGATTGGAACTGAAAAAAGCTTCCATGTCTTCCCCAATCATCTGGTAAAAGTCCGCTTGTACAGCTGTTAGACTTAATCTTGATTATGACATAAGTTAATTTGAAAACAGTGATGCCTATAAGTGTCACTGCAGATAGGGACAAGAATGCCTCCTCAGAGAAGGCACAGGAGTAACAAAAGCAGATGCATGCATTATTTTAATTTTAAAGAAACAAATAACAAATTAAATACTATATGCCATGCATAACTGATTCTAGGAAACAAGATTTTAGCACCAAGCATGAAAATACAAAACATTAAAAGATTTTATAGAGAAGCCTCTGTACAATAATTAAAGTATTTAAATTTACACTGTTCATGTTTCAAGGATTTACATAGACTTCCAAACACATACATAACACGTATTTAGAGGACTCTTCCACAACCTTCTTGATTACTTAAGGTTTTACTCTTCACATCCTTTCCTGAGTAACAAATGGAGATTAATAGATGCAAAGTGTTCAAAACGATGAATTCAATGTTACAAGAAAAATCCAGGTTTGTTACAAAACAAACTCCTTTGGAAATGTCTCAGTGTGAGCTTGATGCAAAGTCTATTAATTCACTCCATTAGTTAGTAATTAGCTTACATCAATGGCTATTAATATGAAAACAAAATATGCAGCTTCCTACCAATTTCGTATTTTGTGCCAGCAATATTTGCAGTGATGACTCCATGTTTCTTCTTCTTTCTGACTTTTCTTTTAATTGTGCTTTGATAAGGCAGTTCTGAACTCAAAGTCAGAGGAGCAGTTCCATGGTTATCTTTGAAAAATAATATTGCAACTATCAATAGTTTTATATCTCAAATAACATATACAAATGAACTAAAAATACAAATGTACTTCATCGCAATTTAGCAGTACAAGTATACTGAATAATTAATAGGTTATATTAAAAATCCAAGACTAGCATACCTCCCTCATTAGAAAAGGATGGCATTATAACCTAGGATAGTGCAGAAGCAGAGTTCAAATTCTGTTCCAAGTCCTCAGAAAATGGTGAAACTGTCAAAGCTATATTACTCAAAATTCCAGTCATGCCATTTCAGTCTCTGGTTGTAACAAATAGTTCTGGAATGGATAGGTATCTGTGTTAAAAAAAAAAAATATGACAGACTTTGTTATAGATAAATCCTGAAAAAACATAAACAGCAGAAAACTAAATATGGAAACACTTTTAATAACAAGTATAAAGAATTATTTTTAAAGATTGATCAAGTTCTTGTACAGACAAAACTTTCTTTGAATTTAATACCACCAAGTTCTATCTCCACAGAGCTCAATGAATTTAAAGCCATTTTAAACCATGTTTTAAGTAAAAAAATTAAAATCAGACACACTGTATGATGTGTTTTTAGATACCAAATGGGAAATAACTGAAATCACATTAATAACGTGTTTCCTCTTATTCACTTTTCAATATTTTTAAAAGCAGTTATCCAATAACCACATGGTAACACATGGCTGCACCTTCACAACCACTTCATGAAACAACTGAGATAATTTCAAAGACACTTTGGGTTGGAAAATATCTAAATTGCCAGTTTCTAAAATGAGCAAATATTTGTATAAAATGCTATTTTTCGTGTCTACAGTGATGCAAAATTTATTTTTCTTTCCCCTAGAATCCAGCACTACATGTAAAAATCACACATATTAAGAAGTATTTTAGGTTCAGCTTAAGCACATAAGAACAATGGGTTAAAATACTGGGAAAAAAGCTCAGGAATAAACCCCTTTCAAACACATTGCTACATGACTTCGGGCATGCAGCACTGTTATCCCAAAGTCTGCAAGGAAACAAACGCTGTCTTTGGCAGGCTGCCTCAAATAAACCTCCAAGTTTTCAAAACATATACAGTATGTTACTGACTTTTAAATGCTTTCATTTCTTCTCTGCAGTTATACGTGTAGCTAAAGTTCCTTACACTAGCTTTAGATTAGTTTATATTGCTGCTTTGGCTGATTGCAAAACCTATTTAAAATAGCTTTATATAGAGCACAAGGAATTTCTTCTGCTATAATTAGCAGAAAATTACAGCAAAGTCAAATTCAGCCATGACTTATGATTGGTCATAAAACTGAACAAGATATGCATTAACAAAATTATGAAAACGTTACTTATAAATCCTCATTTTATTTTGTGTGTACACAGATGAAAGAGAGAGAAGAGAGAGATGAAAGTATATTCTGGACAAGTCACATGCTTGGTAAGAAGATATAAAAACAGGTTTTTTTGCCCTGTAAGATCTTTCTTCCTCTCATGACAGACATTTACTCTTAGTAGTCCATTAACACAAAAGGATAAAAAGAACAGATTACGGTTCTTCTATGACTGTCACAAACATACCAGGAGCCAAATTCTGCTTTGTAACAAGACAACCAAATCTCCCTAATGTCCACCTAGTGGACCATGTCTATTTATCCACAAAGTAAAAACAGATGTTTTATATACAGATACAACGTCAGACAGCACAGCAGTAACACCCAGCCATTTTCAAGTTTTCATGTTTTGGATTACATTATCCAAGAAGGTGGCCTGGAAGTCCTTGGGCCTGCTGGCATACTAAAATTAGACATAGAGATGAGAAAGCAAAGCATTTGTCCTCCTTAAAACCACTGTGAAGGAAAAGCAGTGCTGGGCACAGTGACTCACTGGATATTGCATGTTAGCTGTTTCTCAAGCTAAGAATACCACCAGAGTACAAGACATGTTTAGTTCCTGGGAATAATACTGAAGTATGTCTGTTAGCCAATTAAAGACTTTTATGCACATACATAAATGCCTGGCAGTTGTTTCTTTGCTGTACTAACTAAAAACTTTTAACAAATTTGGAAGAATGTCAAGAGGACTAACCTTTCACTAAGAGAAATACCAGCCCTTTACTAATGCAGCATGATTTACAAGCCATGATACGCTAATAAAAAGCAAGCGGCTCACAGAGCTCTCATTCAGCTTACAATCACAGAAAATTAGCTGCCTAAAGTTACTATAACACACTGTATTCTGAAGGTGGACCATAAGGCTCCAAACTGCACCACATTGTTGAATTACTGCTTTTCTCTATATAGAAACTATTTTATTCTTTTAAGATTACTCTCTAGTGTTTAAATAGAATATACAGGGTCTGTGACTTCCAACCAGTCAACTTTTTAGCATACATACATGAGCTGGTAGTAAAGATTTATGGTCACCTTTAGAGTATTCTATGGGCAATGAGCCGTTTGGCCATATGGAAAATGAAGCAATGGGACTGTATTCTGTATTCCACCTTACTCTAGGATTTTGACTTTTAACAAGCATTGTCCCATAACAATAACATTAAACTGTATCCTGCCTTAAGTTTGTATATAACTCAAAATTGCTTCACAAATGCTTCACTTCTCTTCAGTAGCCCATCTCCAAACAACCATTTCCCTGAATACCAAAACACCAGCAGTTATAAATCAGTAGTTTTCAAAAATATTTACATAGGGTGTAGTCTTTTCCTTTGTTCCTTTCCACAGGGCAAATACAGGTTCAATGAAATGGGACAGTCTCAGCTTTTCTTGCCACCATATCAAGTGACAGATGAGAGACACTGCATCTCATCTGGGGTGACACATCACCCAGAGCACTGGCTGTGAATTGTATGCTAAACCCTGGCAACAGTGAACTTGCCCCTGTATAGACCTCCATGCTTTGTATGCCCGCCAGCTGTGCAGTAGTGAGAAATTCCAATTCTGCAGCAAGAAAACATAACACCAGCATTCTGAGGAAGCTGAAATCTTCCCAGGTAAACTGCAACTGTTTCTCAAACTACCCTTTAGATGAGCAGTTCTCTAACTGGGGGAAGGAGTCATTGGGAAGAGAGCAGAAGACATCTCTGAGAGCAGCACATGAAGGGCTGCTGCTGAGGGGAGGGAGCTGGAGGAGAGGGGCCCACTCTGACAGAGCACTGACATTCAACCTTGCATGGCACAGGCCCTGGCAGCCACAGGCTCCTACACATCTTTCTGACTCTCTTTTTGAATTCTATACAGCAGAAATCACTCAAAGTTATTTTGTTCTCTGAGCCAGGTTCTCCCCAGGCACCCTTTTCTAGCTCACATCTCTTGATTTGTTATTATTGCCCAGCCCTACTCCCAGGTCAGAACACAGCTGAAGGAAAAGACCTGCAGCACAGACTGCTCTGTGGGCAGCCTCTGCCACCCCAATGGAATTGCCAGTTACAGGGCAAAGCTTATAGCAGGACTCACCCAGATCATCCATGGTAACAGCAGCAGCATTGTCAGGTTATGATTACATCAAATTCTGAGTCAGTTCTTATACAAGTTTTTACTTATAAAATAAGCATGACCCATAACCCATGTTCAGCTACAACAAAGAAGACAGTAATCTACCTGAAAGACTTGTTTCTAACAGATTGCTTTTTATAGCATAAAAAAGCATTCTATTTTCAAACTGGGACTTATGGTGCAAGTCAGCTGTCAGAAATCTCTGAATTCACACTCAGACAGAAAAAGATTGCAGTTTCTGCTGCATATACCATTTCCCTCCTGAAATCCTGATAAAACATAAATTGGTTAAGGTTTGTTGCTCAACCACACAGATTCAAGGGTAGCTGAACAAAAATGGTTAACCTATAACTGGAGAAAGATTTGTGAAGAAATGAATGCATCTTCCTCAGGTTAGCACACTCATATACAAACAAGCACTTTGACTAGAAGTGCTCTACAGGGAAAAAAGAAAGATGATATGTTATCTTTGCAGCTGCCTGGGAAAGGTGTGAGAGTGCCAGAAGGAGAGATACACTGCACACAATCCTGTCCTAGAAAAAGACAGAAGAGATTAAAAAAAAAAAAAAAGAAAAAAGGAACTTTTTTCCTCTAGGGACAGGAGAGGCAGGATACTCTTGCTGGGAAGGGAAGGGTTGCACACAGAGACCAAAGCAGATGCTCAAGTCCATCGAAGGGAACAGTCTGAGAAAGATACATGGGTGCCTTGGTAAAGAGCACAGGACAGTGGAAAGAAGTGATTTCACAATTAACAGAATGATCCCTGTTTCCATGCTAACAAGTTATAACATATTACAGAAAATGAAAAATTAAGAGTATTTTGTGCTATTACACAAATAAAGTGTATTATAATAAATTAGTAAATTGCCTGGAAAATATTCTTTTGGCCTAGATTATATACAGGTATTTTTGAACAAATCCCTCTCTTATTTACTGTTATTTGCACCAGACTGCTCACAAGTGACCTCTGCCTTTCATGATCCTTCACTTCACATCTTGATGCAGTAGGCAGCTGAAAGGATTGTTTTTAGTCTTTAAATAGAAATTGCATGCCATTAGACACTGTTTGGGGTTTTTTTTCCCCAAAGAGTAAGCATCCCAGAAAAATGTTTAATTAATCAGGTCAAAAAAGAAAAGGGAGAGTCAAATTAGAACTGAAAATAAAGCAGTGCAACTTGAGAATCTATTCCAAAGAAGTCAATGAGATTCTTCAGCTTAAATTGGATCATACCAGTAACTATGAAACTGCTACTGCATAGCATAACAAAAAGAGACTAGATTGCATAGGTACATTTTAAATAGATTTAATCTAATAGATTTAAGCATTAAGAATTGTAGAATCACCTACTATCAAAATACTCCGTGTTCCAAAACAGAGACAATCTATCACTCAATGTGCTGCTTTTAGTGTGAAATTCTTCCTTCATTCTAAGCTCTTGTGACACTATTGGTGCCCAGTTTAAAAGGCTCCATGAACTACGCATGTGCCTTACCTTACGTATATGAACTTAAAACATGACTTCAGACCTTAAGCCATGGTACATACTACAACACCTCTCAAAGCCAACTAACATTTCTTAAGTGTCTTATTTACCCAGGTGAACTGCTCCAAAAAATAGACTGCCAGTTTTAATTTAATTTCCTGCATTCTTTGGGTACAGATAAATAACCCCTCATCAACAGTGGAATATTTTAAAACGTATTTTAAAACTAGCAGACTGCTTTCCTCTGAGCACATTAGTGCAATTTACTCAGTGCTGTCCCAAGTGTCTGGAAATGCAGAGTAGCTGGAAAGAAATCCACAAAGCTCCTGACATAAGGAGCTTTCACCATGAAATGGTGACACACAGAAGATACAGTTACAGAAGTTGGCAGGTGACCATAGGGCGGGAAGGACAAAATCACAGTGCTGCAATCCCCACCCTCCAATTAGCTGGAAAACTAAAATAACAAAAATTTCACAGCAACATGAAAACGAAAAAAGTCAAAATAGTCTTTAGAGCATTGACCTAGCGAACACCTGAGTTCTGGGGTTTTTTCAATCTATTCTAAATAATTAAGTTTTTTATTCCTTAGATCTTAGAATGTGGAAGTTTGGATACAATGTAGCGGGAGTTGCTATTTATTACTGTTATGCAAATGTATGATCTACTGTTGATCTGGAATTAAGCTATAAAATGCAGATTCACAAGGAAATTAAGGAATTAACAGAAATTACAATAGAGGAAAATGCCTTTCTCAGTACCACCCTCAGCAAGGTAATAACAATTTTCTGTAATGAAACCACACGATTAAAAACCATATACACTTTCATGATTTGTTTAATATGTATCCTGATAAAATGTATGTTAAAGTGTTCCTGCTACAAGCAAGCAGAACAACCAGTTTTATTGTTACATGCTCAAAGAACAGTTTGGTGGCAAGTTTTCACTCTGTATTACAGAGAAATTCTAAATGCAAAAACCAATCCTCATTTTGAGGCTCGATATGTCACAGTGATAAGCTTGTTTTTAAAAGGCTATCTGTCAGCTGGCTTAAAATTGCAAATAATTAGGGTTTGGTTCAAAATATTCTGCAGTCAAATGAAATCTATTAACACTGCATCCTTCATTCTCACCATTAGATATGATGAGATGTTTATTAAGTGGTTCTTTCAGGTAAAATGACTGTACGGAGTTCTCAGGTATTTGATTTGCTAAATAACTATGAGCTAGGGTATGATTTATACAACTTTTTTGAATCACACAGTTCTGTAAAATAATTCTCTGAACTAGTTTATCTGAGCCTTTTGAGACCTCAATCAGTAAAGGCCCTAGAACTAGTCTTCTACAACACAGCACATATAATAAACATAACTCACCAACACCTATTTAGTAATACTGAAAACATAAACTATCCTGGCCATTCAGTCTACTTTCAAAATACGATGCAAAACAGAGTCTGTGTCACAGTTATGAGCCTGTGTCTTGCTCGATACATTATCTTAAACAGCTGGAGCCTGGTCAAGGGATGACCCTTGAGCTCAGAGGCTGAGCCACACACACAGGAGCTTTGCAGTGTTAGTTCATGGGAGATTTTACTTTGGTCTTTTCCTGACTTTGCACTTCACAGATTTGAATTTTTTCATTGTTTTGTATTCAAAAAAGGTCTATGAAGTGATAAGTATAGATACCCTCATTAAGAAAACAGGAAATGTATTAAAAGCTGTTAAGATGGTAGAAGTTTCATATCAGAGTTTCACAAGCATTAATAATTTCCTACTCACAATATACAAAGATCAAAATTAAGTATAGAAGCAATTTTTTTTTCTTTTCAGTGTTGTCTTGAAGTAATATTGCTTCTTTTTGCATTCATCCATTTCCCAAATGGAAACTTCAAATCGTTGGCCAAATTTAAATCAATGTCAAATCTTTCAAAGATGAAGATTGATTTTCTGTTTAAAAAATTACCTCCAAACTGCCTTTCATGGCAGAATACACAATGTGACTATCTGTTAGCTCATTCTCACCCTTCAAAAGCCCTTTCTAACATGATAATGTATTTCAGACTGTTAGAAAATTGAGTACTATAGAGTTTCATAGTTATGTTCAGAATATTGAAAGAAGGCCATCAAAGAAAGTGAGAGCAAATTCAAATACTACAGTAAAAGTAAAGCTTGACTCTTTAACTTGTTCAGTAAAACATGGAAAATATATTAATTGACAAGGTAAGAGAAAAGAACCTGCATGACATACAAATCAATAATTCAAAAATAAAATACAGGGAACTTTAAATAAACATTATTTAGCACTCATAATGGCAAGAAAAATATTGACAAAATAGTACAAATAAGCAAGTGTAAGCATGTTTTTATTTAGTAAAACAATGTGCCATCCATGCTCTTCATTACAGCATGAAAACACACACCACAGCTATCACAGAGTGGTTTAAATTGTTTACACTGCACACTAATCACTGCTGGAATTATACTACTCCTTTTTTTCCTAACATTCACTTCTCAAAAGATTTATTTCTCTAGCAAGAGCTAGATGTCTTAGGGATCTACAAGATAGTAATTTAATGTTTTACATATAATAAGACAACTCTGCTGACATAACAGAAAAAAACAGTAATCCTTTAATGAAGCTGATATGTTTGCAGTGATTTATTATATTATAATTAGACTTTAGGGAGAGATTTACTAAGGATCTTGGGGAAGTAATAAAGAAGAAAAACATATATTTAGATGGTTCCCCCTCACACGCCAAATTTTCTCTCCCCTGCTTCAAGCTGGCAGCACTGGCTTAGTGTGAAAACAGCCTCAAGCTCAGGGACACAAGAACACAAGTACGGTTAAATTCATTTCTGCAGAACTCTGTATCACAAGAGCCGCACCTTAGTCCCACATTTGCCCCTTTTCATCTCATATTTTATAGGTCTACGATTCAAAGATCCATTTCAGCATCTCAACATGGACTGCAGTCATCACACAGCCCATGACAATGCTGATTGAGGATTACATCATCTTAATTCACATGATGCAACATAACAACATCTTCTAGTTTAGCAACAAGGGTAACACTCTAACAGCAGCCTGAAATATAAATTGGCAGACATTAGCCTGTGGTTTCAAAACCTGATGTGCAAGCATTAGACAAAAGTCAGGCCCTGAATAAGTTACCAAGAAAAATCTTCTTGCACTCATAAGAAACACCTATTCAAAGGCTTCTTGACTATGAAAGTACAAAAAAGATGCTCTTACACAATCACCAAATTGTTTATCACATTGTCCTGACACTTCCAACTATGAATCCATTTGCTCATGTCCGCTGACAATACTCGTATGCTATTATGAGTATTGGTAGACTGCTAATATTTTAATGACTGTGTCCTATACTTCTACTCTGCAAAGAATAAGTGACAGTCAGAAATATTCACAGCTGGCCTACAGTATCACTGAGACCGCTGCAACCAACACTTGATGCCAGTAACAGTTTGCAAACAGCTGATAAATGAACCAGAAACTCCAGCAGCTACAAAACATTCCACAAAAAACATGCTTTCTTCCCCAAAGCTTAGTACTTGGGGCTCAGTGGGGTACCACTGATTTGAAAATATTTTTGGAAATGAAAACAGGAGAACATCAGCAGTTTCAAAAGGATGTGACTCCTTAGAAGCTTCTCTAATTGGAATTGACCCAATTTATAGAAATTCCTTTAAAAGGCTGGATTGGCTCCAAATCCTCTGTGTCACACTGTTTTTATCCATTGTAGGAGTTCTCAATAGAGTCACTATACTCATCAGTAATGAAATAAGACTCCAGTATTCTACTATAGGAATATTTTGCATATATACTGCTCACCTGTAGAGAAATAAAGCATGTAGCCACAAAGACTAGAAAACAGCATCTTAAATACTGACCCTAAATTGAACACTTTGAATACCCAAGAGAAGAGAGAAAAGTGAAGTGCCTCAGACTTTACACACATTAGCTTTAATTTTTACTTAAAAGAAAACAGCATGAGAATAGCCTACCAAAAAGTAATTTTCCAGGATATGCTTGAACTCATAGGATCAGGGTAATGCACCTTCTGAATGATAAGTACAGCATGACTGATGTAACCCTTTAGTATTCAAGAGTTTAGTTATTGAGGAATCATACGTTGCCTCTCAGCTGCAGAGACCATACTGACAAAGGCATCATAGCTTTTAATGTAGTTTAAAATAACTCCAAAATCTGAGGAGATAACTGCCCTAAGCATGACTATTTGCCTCCACTGCTTTAATCACAGCAGAAGCAGAGTTACAACTTTGGAACAATATCACAGTTAGGTGTGTCCTCATCCATCTTGGTCAACTCCCAAAAAGCAATATTTAAAAGCAATTGGCTTTGGACTGTGTGTATTGCTTTTCTTTTTCTTTTTTTTTTTTTAAATTTTTTCTTCTTTTAAAAAAAAAGGTATTTTGTATTTTGCTCTTAAGAGCTACACTCAAGAAATGTTCTGAAATAAAAGTCCTCAGCCAGAGGCTAGAGCAGTGGGATATTAAATTCTTTTGGCAGGGCTTAATTTTATTTTTCATTGCTTTAATCTTATATTTCTTGAAGGTACATTCCTAATGAAACAGAAAGGCATAAACTTTTACAGTCAAATACATGCTGGCTGCAAAGCTAATTGCTTTTTAAATATTCAAAAGAAAACAAATACATTAATTTCTTATTATGTCATCACAACATACATCACTGCCACCCAAAACAAAACACAACTGGGAACTGATGCACACACCTTTTTTTTTTTAAATCATATTATCTTAGGCTGAAAATTACAGAATCCTTTTGTGCTTCTGACCCTCTCAGACATATCATATCTTCATGCTGTAGAAAACTTTTTTTGTAGCCAGAGAGCAGTATATTTGCCTTATAACCAGACAAAAGGAAAAAATAAATGTACCAAACTGAGTCAAGGACATTTATAAATACAAATGTATGGAAAAGTTACAACACACCTAATAATCAGAAATAAAAATCTTTCAGGAAAAGTTTAACGCAAAGTGTTAATACAAATGAGAATGAAGGAGAACACAACTGACATACCTAACAGAAAGAAAAGGAGAATAAACTGGATTCATGGTTGGCTATTGATGCAGGACTCTGAATACTACTTCACAAACATGAAACTTCTTCCCAAATTTTTATGCTCTTTTGATTGCTCAAAGGAAGAAGGAGCTTTTTGCACGAACTTTCCCAGTTCCATCACCCTGAAGATATGTACACATAGTACAGACTTCATCTCAAGTCTGTAGTGGAACTGAGTTCAAGCCATATATAACAGGATTACCTCTACAGCCCAGTGAAGCAAATACAGATATTTCTATTGACTTCTGTGGACTTTATATCATGATATTTCAGTTTCAGGACAGACCTGCCGGCGACACAATTCGGAACTACAATTAAGACACAGACTCATTTGGCGTCATTCATGTCAAAACTAGAGTCGGTTTAAATCAAACCTTCATCACAGTAAAGATTACAGCTCAAATTAACTGAGTTGCCTCTGAATTTCTCTCTTTCGTGACAAAGATTAAAAGCTTCAAGCATCACATTCAGAACTGCCTGGCTGTCTAGAGGCAGCACTTCTTATTGCATAGCTCATGTAGGATTCACATGTTCCGAAAGAAGTATAACTGTGCAGGTGACATATAGATCTATTGCCACAGAAAATGTTTCATGCTGTCCTCCAGAACCCTATTTTTGTCTAATGTCTTATAATTTACTGTATTCAGTAGATGCTTCTGAATCTAGCTCTCTGTTATAATGAAAAATAAACTGCAAGCTCAAGGATGGATGAGAAAGAGCATAAAACCAAAGAAAAGGAACAAGAATCCTGGAAAAAAGAACTTATTGCAAAATATATGTGGTGGACAGAATGCATAAGCATTCAAACTGAAAGTAATGAATTTCAATTAACATAGTCTGCAATAGACAGCAATAGTGGAAAATCACAAAAAAAAACCCAAAACCTGAACAAACATGAAGCAGCATGTGGCAGGATGATATAACAAAGTCTTCTGCATACAAATTACTGGTAACAGTGCAAAATGTTTATTTATCATGGATTTAACGGACAAGATTACATACTGCAGAATACAGTCATACCAGAACCTCCCACTGATATGGAAACAGATTTAAAATAATTCTGCAGTAGTAAAATGAAATCACTTACTGTTAGTGTTGCATTGCTGAAACTATCTGAAGAGTCACCCCTGTAAAAACATTTTTCTATCAATAATTGACAGCTGATACAGTTTCAGGCAGTGATACACCAGGAAAGTCAGGCTACAGCAGCAAGTCCTTCCCACTTAGCCTATCCCTAGCACTTTTTAGATCTCCTTCTTAACCCTTTCTAGGTATTTTTGCTCTGTGTTTTGGGTGAAAAGACAAAGATGTGATACATGCTATAAGAAAAGAATGCATTATTTCCCACTTTACTTAAGAGTGTGACAAGAGCAGTGGGAAGAAAGTCAGTAGGAGTTAGTCATAACAATAAGCTAACGAGAAGTAAAATCTAAAAACAGAAAATGACTCAGTAACTGGAAAGAGATATAAAGGGATATGAGCTACTGTAACCAGGACAATGGTTTCTCCAAATGTAGAATTAAGAGATCAAGATCACAATAACATAAGACACTGGCATAGAAGTAAGCTAAAGCAAAAGTTAGTAACTTGCTGTAAGAAAAAAGGTTATCATTCTCTTCCAGCCTTAGACCAATGATATTCAAGCTTCGAAATTAAATCTATTTGGTTTCAATGAGGCCAGCATTACATTACAACCTTGTAGACCAATTTTTAAACCAAATGAAATCTTAAGTGAAGTGATGGAAAGAGAAAATTCACTTCTACTGGAATAACTTTTTCCATACTAATCTGAAACCATTCATATTCCTTAAATGAGGTTGTTTTCTTCGGCAATGCCAATTTACATGAATAAAAAAATTGGTTTTTGACATCACAAGATGACTTTTCTGTGTCATATTATTCTTTTATATTAATAAAAGATTGGTCTGATCTGACAGCTCAGTACATTTTAATGGACTGTGGACCAGAGAGGCTATCTGACAATAAGTTTTGTAAAATTCTTTTCTTCAAATGGATTTTTCCCCACAGGAAAAAAAAAACAAACAAAAACAAACCAAAAAAAACCTAAAAGAAATCACCAAGGGAAAAAAACACAACTGAAGAAAATAGAAGAAATTGACTGTACTCCATTCTTTTGCATTAGTTTTATAGCAGTCAAGCCCTTCAGATATGCCAGATGAGACTGACTGCACCACTACTGTCACATTTATCCTACAAAGTATGGTGGAACGGTAGATTCTAGTGAGATGAAGAAGGATATATTCACATAAAGTGTTGGTAGAACTACTAGCTGAAGTATCAGCTTTTGGAAAGCATATGCAGGTAGAATGCAGCTGGAAGCAGAAAGCGTAAAGGCTACAATGTATGTAAAAGACATTTCCTCTTACTTCCTATTCTTGTAGTCTGCAAATTATAAGAGTAGATATTATCTCTGAAGCAGAGAATGTCCACCTTGCTTGCCAATTCAAGTGAAACAGAAAATCAAACAAATGTGCAGATTTGTAAACAAATAAGGCTCTAAAAATTCACCGCCTCTACCAGTTTGTTGCAATTTTCCCCAGTTCACAAGTAGTATAGTTCTCCCCTTCACATAACAACACAAACCAAACCAAACCAAAACAACAAAACAAATGAAAAATCCAAACCAAACCCAAAAATCCCACACACATGAAGGCCTCTTCTTCAGTCATGATTGAACAGGTATATCTTCCAAAATTGAAGAAATTACTTCAAGAACTTTGAAACAGTGGAAAACTATAGGAGGATGCTCAGTGCAACCAACGGAGAAAAAAATTTCCTGTGGAAGAAGAAAACTGCGAATGAAAACCGGACACTTCTCCTAAAGTCTCTTCTCACAGACAACTTTTAGCCTTGGATCCTCCTACTGTCTTGGTTCAAGGTTTCTTACATCCAGCTCTTGAACAGAGTCAGCTTCAACTGGACCATTAATCTATTATCCTCAAACAGCTAGAATTGCATTATGCATGCATGTCCCATGACTGAGAGACATTTCTTCTTTATCAATAAAACTAAATGATCTGCTGACTATCTGCACCAGACATTCCCAAACACCTGCTCAAAAGAATATATCTTCTTTTTCACTATTCATAAATTTTATTTCATTTTTATCATAAAATATCAAAGACTTGTTTCCTGTATGATTGTATTCCAGAGTGTTGCTTTCGGCAAAAAAGGCCACAACGTCCTTTCATTTTCTCTTCATACCTAGAGGCAACAGAGAGAGTAATATATA
Organism: Campylorhamphus procurvoides; assembly: GCA_013396655.1. Lineage (NCBI taxonomy): Eukaryota > Metazoa > Chordata > Aves > Passeriformes > Dendrocolaptidae > Campylorhamphus > Campylorhamphus procurvoides. The sequence continues at coordinate 732,275 of WBMV01001068.1, read as the reverse complement.
GGCTTTTTTAATGGACTGCTTGGGGTCGTTAACTGCATAATTTCTCAACTGGTGTCCAGAATTTCAAATCTAGCTCTGTATTGTTCCCTTACTGGTCTTCTATTAACTGCACTTGTGGATGCTGCTCTGGGTCAGTCTGGATCTGTCGTGGTTTAAGATGAGTTGCCAACTAAGCACCACACAGCCACTTGATCACTCCCCTCTACCTCACTCTCCCAGGACAGACAAGTGAATCAGAATGGTCAAAGTAAGAAAAGTCGTGGGTTGGGATAAAGATTGTTTAATAGGGAAAGGAAAAGCCACACACACAACCAAAGCAAAACAAGTAATTTGTGAACCATCTCCCATGGGCAGGCAGGTGTTCAGCCATCCCCAGGAAACCAGGGCTCCATTAGGAGTAACAGTTACTTGGGAAGACAAACGACATCCCATCAAACATAGCCACCTTCCTCCTTCTTCACCTCTCTGTATATGCTGAGCATGATATCATATAGTATGGAACATCCCTTAGGTTGGTTGGGATCACCTGTCCCAGCAGTGTCCCCTCCCAATTTCCCATACATCCACAGTATCCTTGCCAACATGACAGTACAAGAAGCAGAAAAGGCCTTGTTTGTGTAAGCACTGCTCAGCACTAACAAAAACATATCTATTATCAACACCTGTTTTCAACACAAATCCAAAACATAGCCCCAAATTAGATACTGTGAAGAAAACTATCTCAGCCAAAAGCAGCACTATATCCTAGAAGATTCCCAACTCTCATTATGAGCATCTTTGCAATAGTTTTGGTTTGATATAGCACAGATTCCTGTATCTCAATGCTTTATTTTACTCACTGAATATCTCCTTTCCATACTCAGAAATATTATTTTCAGTGAATGCTTTCCTTTTTAAAATGGCACAAAATGTACCAACTCATGTTCTCAAATTATTCTTGTTCATTTTTAAGCAAAAAAACCCTTTTATTCAAATTAATGCCTAATTGCTAATGCTCACCAGTAATCTATAATCTTTCAAAGACTTCAGGTTGACATAAAAACTTAGATAATATATACCACTAAAAATCCCCATGAAATAAAATGTAATTAAAAGTGTGGGGTTTCCTGGGTGAATAAATTACACATCTTTGAGATTTTTTTCATCAATAATTCATAAAAAGTGGTTTTGCATGTTTTTTCCACGCCCACCCCCTGCCATGCCCCCAAGATAAGCCTGGAAGGATAAAATAATATAAGAAATCCATAGAAATTTCATGTTCAATGAACGCTAAACACTAGACCACCACCCACAAAAGCAAAGAAAGTGCAGACTTCCACCACATAGCTCCATTCTATATTTTTCCAGAAAAGTTCATTCTGAGTAAGCAGTAAAAGCAATTTCCCCACCAAATCTCACAATCTTCTACCCTGTCAGTCCACTCACTTCTTGTGTTCAAAATCAGTATCAAGATCTTTGCCTCTTCACCTGCAAGAATTCAGTATTAAGCACCTGATTTCATTTTTTCATGCTATACTCCAGAGCTTCCACTGCACCCTATAGGGATATTACTGTGCTGGTTTTCAAGTGCTAAAAATAAAATAAACACATGTCAACCCAAGGACAAAGTTGAAAGAAAACATACTTTAATGTAACTAAAGAAGAATATATTTAGCATTTTGCTACTAAGCAAGGATGAAAATAAACTTGTCAACACTCTGTGTCTAACTGAAACCCACGCCCTACTCAATTCTTTCTGCAGCATTTATTATATATGAAAAGTGGATTTAGTTTTTCTTTCATTTCTCTGAAGAGTGACTGTTAGTACACTGTTACTACTGCTGGCCAGAAAGGGCTTCTTGAACCACAGCATAAAGCACTTCCATCCTTTTAGGCAGTCAGTTTTTCTATCAATTAACAATAATGTAGTCATCTAAGGTGCATTTGGGCAGTGGTGCATATTAGACTTCAATCTGGAATACTTCCAAAACCAAATACAAGCATAGAGCGGGAACTGGCAAGACACTCGCTCCACAGAAAGTGAAAAGTGAGTCCTAAACCAGACTGTTTTCTTTTGTCTTTCTTTCATTATTACTGTTAATTTGGGTTCACCATAAAGCAGTACTTTTCCTGTGTCCCCAGAAATGAATGTTCATCCAAAAACCACGTGATTATACTTTTAAATATTGCCTTTGAAAAAATGTAGATCAATATTTTCAACATTTCAAACTATCTGTACTTTTATTTTTATCACTGGGAAAACAAATACTACAACTGTATACACTGATGTTCATTTTGGAGATCTGGTATTCTAATTAAACCTGATATTGAAAGCAAGAACAATTGAATTTGCTTTATTTAGCCCTTTAAAACACAATGCCAAACATTTATTCTAATATGTTAGAGGGAGTTTTGTGGCATATAGAATTCAAGGCAGAGAAAAGATGTAGATAAATGAGTATAAATTAATGCGGTAGTATTGTGAAACTGTATTGTATAACTGTATGAACATTTAAGAGACAAGAAAAGGAAGGAAACTGGGAAATGCTCTTAGCAAAAAGCTATTACTTTAATCCCTACAGGGCCTGCAGGTTCCTGCATCTGCCACCACAAAGAAGAGTGTCCAGTAGACCAAGGCACTACGGAACCTCCTGGTGTAAAAGAGCCTCTGGCTCCAAGAGGGGTGTTACTGTGGAACAGGAAGATTTGCAATAAAACCCATCAGGTTCAAAGGTTGACCTCTTCAGCATGTCACCTTTTTTCTCCCATATCCACTCAACTGCGAATGATTCCCCTACCCATCAGTGTAGTAGACATTAATGAACTCCATTCTAAACTTAAATATTAATGTTTATTTTAAATATTAATGTTTAAAAGGTTCATTGGTTCCAGTAAACTTTCAAGGAAGCTTGCAACGTCTGCAAAAGGAGTAGCTGCAAAGTACCATTCTGGCAGCATTTTAGGTAAGCATTAATGGAGTTCCAAAGAGATCCTCATGCTTAATAAGGGCTGTTTGACTTCTAGCAGTAGGATTCAAATGGCCCCAATTAGCGTCTAGGCATGCAGAAAATAAAAATTCATCTAAAGCTAAGTATTCTAAAGTTCACAAGGGAAAAACAAAATCCAGCTAATATCCCCCAATATGTATACTGTGGTACCTGCAATGAAATTGCTTAACTTTGACAGTTTGTATGCATCTTAGCAAAGAAAATGAACTCTTTCTTTAGGAAAACACAAACTACTCCTTTCCCGCTCAGATTATTGTAGAGTCACCGTGTCAACTATGGATGATGGAAATACCTCATCAAAAAGTAAAAGACTGGCAAGCATTCATCTTTTTCATCAGGGGCTGATACAAAGTCTGTAAAAAAAACCCAGTCTCTTTATGATTTACAATTGTGCCAAAAGCCACGACACTTCCAGGCAGTAATAACACTTGGAATTTTCAGAAGTGAGAAATAAGCATTGCTGGATTCTACAAGATGTCTTTACACTGATAAAATTATAGCACAAAACCAAAAAAAAATTAGTAACACATATCAAAAAATTATCTTGCAACATGCTGCCATGTGCATTTTTTAAGACTGAATCCTTGTAAAAATAGACACAGGGTAGCTTGGAAGATGTTATCAATTTCTCTATTTCACACATTAAAATTTCACTCCAATTTCTTATTTTCTAAGGACTTACATCCTTAGATTAATGTGTTCTCATACAGTATGAGACATCTGCAAGTATCTATTAAATGCAGAAATATGCCTTAACATAACATTAAAACAGAGGGAAGAGGAAAATAAATTAAAATAATCCCAGAGCATTAGAAAATGTGGAAGTTCAAGAAATTACTCATTTGCCATATTTATCATACAGAGATTTTTAAGATTTATAATAAATATCCACAGATGGAGATTAAAATCAAGAAATAATATTTCAGTCATTCTTTGATGCTGACAATTCAGAGCAAGCACATTCATCAGTCAGCATCAGTCTGCCACATTTCACTTTCAAAAATATATTTATAGCCTTCATTATCAACATACAGTATTATACACATTTTAGAAAAAATCCTAACTACACAAAAAAACTGCAAGATGGCTTAGTGGGTAACTGCTTCTTGATCAATTCACCTCCCAGTTCTTCAGACTTGTCCACAAGTAAATCTACACTGCCAATTTAGCACTGTCTGCACTGGAAGAACATAGGAACAAACTTATTTTGATTGCAAACCTGAGCTTCAGATTACTAACATAATTGCTAGATTACTGGAATAATTACCTAATAACTGCTGACAGGCTTGATCTCCTGGCCTCTTCTACCACTCCCAAATTGCTGGGCAGATCCCTTTGGAAGTGTATAGAATGTATCCAAACCATCAGAAATCTACAATGGGGGCGTTTTTCTAAAAAAACAAACAAACAAAAATTGACATTGTTCTAGTCTTTCTTGCATAATATTGACAATACCTATAGCTAAAAACATCTTCTTTCCTTATGAATGCAGCCCACATAATTTCCTGAAACTTTGTAATGTTTTTCTGCAGAGAATCTTGCTTCAGAAATAATACTTCCATATGTCATCAGAGACATTATATTTACTCACCACATAGGGAAACCCCTGGCATAATAACTGCTTCTGTCATCTTTTTGTTCAGAGTCGCATTGGCACATATTTCTATTAAAATCCACATTGCAGCACTTAAAAAAGGGGAAAAAAATCTACAGATGCCAAGTCACTGTATATATTAAGATACTGTGCAGAATTTGGGGGACAAGCAATTGCCACAGAGAAAAGTGCTTCTACTCTTTCAAGCACGGAAAGAGGAAAGAACCAGCATGATTTCTCTGGATATTATTTAGGGAGGTAGTACATAAAATTGAGGGATTTACGCAGAAAAGTATGATGAATTGTGGGGTGGAGGTGGCTGGAATATGCATGTTTGGTTGGTTTGGGGCGGGGGGGGGAGGGTGAGAAAGAATAAAATCTAATTTTGGTACTCAAACTGCAAACACATAAGAAAGCCACAAACGCAATAACACTGAGACCTTAAGTCTGTTTCTCAGAGTTCAGCAGTACGTTCAAATTCCAGGATCAATCTCTTTTCCCTTTTGCTTTCAATTATATGTGGTTTCAACATCAGAAATTCAAAAAGACCCCACAGAGCGTAGGCTTCTAGCTAAGCACAGAAAGCACAGAACGATATTTGACTTGCATCTCCGGAGATTTAACTTGTTCTACATTTCAGCCTCCACCGGGTACCACTGCCAAAAGACGATCCCTTTTTAACCTTAACTGGCTCTGAAGAGACCCGGCCGTACGTGCAACACGACCCGCACAGATGATGGGCTTCGCATGCACAGATTCAGGGGGAGGGGGGCGAGAAGAGAAAATTAATACCTTTAATCCTGAAACGCCTCCTGGCTCCCTACTCCTCACACTGCGACACGCGCAGTCATCCTCCCTGCGCGCTGCGCTCAGGGAACTTCCCGAGGGGCCGCCGCTCCTGCCGCCCCGGGGCTGCCGGCACTGCCCCGCGCTCCCGCCCCGGAGCATCGCCCCGAGCCGCCGGCACCCCCCGCTCCGGCACCCCCGCGGCCCGCAC
>WBMV01001068.1:707761-726417 GCA_013396655.1 Campylorhamphus procurvoides | reverse complement strand
GAGCTGCCCGCGGGTCTCGGGCACGGCTCGGCCCGAACCGGAGCGCGGCCCGCTGCTCGCCGCTCTGAAGGAGCCATTGCGGGCTTCTCCGGACATAGTTTGCATCCTCGCATGAGGCACGTGACCTAATCAGAGATACGCATTAAAGATTTAAAAAAAAAAAAGTCAATTTTTAATTTATGAAAATGATAAAAATCTTCCCAAAAAATTTAGAATAAATAATAAAAGGCCAACTGCATTCAGTCAGTTATCTCAATAGGTTAAGTGGCATCCTCTGTGTTTTTCAAGGTTAAGAGCCTGATTTACAAGCAGTGAAAGTCACTGTGACATTTGATTTACGCTGAATTATGCTTGCCATGGAAGGAACTGTCATCTGTTATTGATTTCTTCTGGTTGCTAATGCTTGGGTTTTCTTCTGTTTTATCAATTAATTAACTTAATACACTCATACTATCGCATTCTTACATCATACATTCCTCACTACAACATACCTTTAAGATCAGTTGCAGCCTAACCTTTTCTGCACAATCTCTTGGCTAAAATAGGCCTTCCATGGGAATCTCTACAACTACCTTTCTAAGGCAGTTAGAAATTAACATATTCAGTAGGCTTAGTTTCAAGTTTTATTTTCTTTGTGAGAAAGAACTGGAACAGAGCAAGTTGACAGTGTTAAATGATGTGAAGCAAGTATGTTGAAAATTTAATTGCAACTTGATCAGCATTAAGTTTTTTTTGTTCTACTATAACATCTCGCACGGTAAGCTGATATTTTAATAGGAACAGATTGTGGGCTTCTTGCAAATACTAAATTGCTTGTTAAGAACAGAAAGCCACATGACAAATCCTTTAGGAAATTCTAGGAAGATGTCAGCCTTTCCTCCTGTGGTATCAATACATACTTTGGAAAGTTGGAAAGTTCAAGGTTTCTTATAGACATGGTATTTTTCATTGGGTTTGATTACAGTTTACATTGTGGTTTTTACTGATAAGAAGAAATTATTTATTTACCACTCAAACTTTTGTTGGGCTTGTAATAAAAAGAAGGAAAGATATAATTTCTGCCCAAATGATAGAAACTCCCATGCTTGTTTGTGTAGGTGAGTGTTTGCAGTGACAGAGCTAAATTTTAATGATAGAAATCCCATCCTAAAGTGCTGGGATCTAAGCTTGACCCCATGCAAGCATTCATTATTTTCTCACGGCTGTGAGAAAGCTATGCTACAGGATACGTCTAAGGAAAGGTTTGATGCTCTTTCCATTAGTCACTTGGAATGCTGCCACTGACTGCAGATGAAACCATTTACAAGGTTTACATGCATTGCATGTTATCTTTGGGTCAAAGCTTGCTTTGGGCCTACTGCAGATTCTGCCTACTTTGTTGTAGCTGTATGTCCACATTCCATATGTTAATCAGGTCTCTGCACCCTCAAGGGAGGTGCACACCTATGCTCAGTGAATTATATTTTAAATTGGAAAGAGCAGCAAATCACAAATGGGAGTTTTTGATGAGAGATTGTACCCAGCTGTTTATTCTTTCCAGGCAAACCTGGAGCTTGGCAACACAATTGTGCCCTGCTCTGCTTCTTGCAGGCTTTTTGTAACAGCTTTCCTTCCAAGGTGAAGCTAATGCTTCCTTCTTTCCCGAGGAGGACTGGTACCAGAGGGTGTTTGTCTCAGCTGGGAAATCACAGCCTATGATACATGGTCTCAGCAAAGGCCAGAGCCTGCCAGCATAAACTCTTTTTCTCATCCCTGTTCCTGGGAGACATCAATCTCATCCAGAATGTGCTTTAATTGTTGTTTCCCAACAGCAGATCAGATTTACTCTTGTTAATGCCATCTGCATTCTGAATCACTCTGAAAGTAGATAGTACTCACTACCTCCATGTTAAAACATTAGAGCTAACAAAACAGTAAAAAAAACAAAGCAGGGTATTAAATACACAGATGCTTAATTAGGATCATTAGAGTTTTATTTTTAAATATTTTTATTAAGTTTACATATTGAACATTGATGCACTTGAGAACAGACGTGCAAAGATAATTACTGTAAATAGAAAGAGTAATAAAAATACCTTTCACGTGGCATGCAAATTATCTTATGAATGTCACAAATAAACAAATACAGGCAAAACAGACAACCAGGGATAAGAAAGAATTTTTTTTTCTCTAGAATTGCATATTTCTATGAATTTTCTAAGTTTCTTCCTATTTTTCCATCCAGGAATCCGAAGTTCCCTTATGAATGTCATTGTTACAGTAAAGGAATTATAGGGACAATTGGATCAATTCTATCTTTGAGAGAAGGGTTGATGATTTGAGTATAGTTCCTATTTCACCTTTCGCATTACTACTAATATACTCCCTGAATAACTATGAGCACTGTAATGCTATGTATATGTATGTGATCCATCTCAAAGTCAGTAAATACAATGTCTTGAAATTACAAAGAGGATAATGAAATTCTCTAAAGAACACTGGTCTTTGAACAAGGTCAGAAAATAGACTTTGAAATGTAAACCTCTTTCTCCTGCCCACTCAACCACCAGCTTACAGAGCTGCAGTAGCATTCATACGCTGATACAGGCCAGAACATTTGAAGGTGTATTTTACCTCTGCTGCTGAAACAGCTTCTAGCTTCGTGCAACTGTTAGCAATGGCAAATGCCAAAAAGAGTTTAAAAACATGAAGTGTAACAATCATGAAGTTCAAAAGCTTTGAAACACAACAAAAATGTGATAATAGGAATAATAGCTATTCCCACTGTGTTTTCTTCTGTTTGCACAACATTCATCTTAGAATATATTTACTAAGTAGAGAACTATGCTTTTCTGAACAGGTGCATTTTCCCATTTGCTATAAAGCTGTGTCCAAACATAGTCTGTGCCATCATAAACCACCCACTTCCTAGTGTTGGACTAGAAAACACTACCAATGAAGAAACAGGTTCAGCTCAACTTCCCTCCCTATCCTATATATTCCCTTAGGATTCTCACTACAAGACTTCTCAGCCCATACATAATTTTTGCTTCAAAAAGCAACACCCATTTCTTTTATAAGCCATCTGCTCAGTGTGTTAGCAAAATCCATGCAACAGCTTCCCAGCAGCACCAACACCTGCTAATAGGGGATGGTGTTTCAGGCAGATACTGCCAGCCTGTCACAGCTTCTTATCTCCTCTCTCTCTAATCTTCAGAGTACTGTCTGGGATTATCTCCTAGAAATCAAATGCCCAGCAAGATAGCTTGTTATTTTTTTAATGTATCAGCAAACACATTCTTGATTGAGTTCATTACTGCTGTAAACATCTTTTATTATACAGATCAATGTGAATTTACAAGCTGTAACATTATTATATTGACATAGCATAGCATTTCATATACAATAACTTTTTATAGTCCTCGTCACTCCAGACATGCTTTGGTTGAAATTCAGTACTAGTGTAAGCAGATACCATAACACCAAGGGTATCCACAGACTACAGTCAATTGCCCTCAAGCTTAATGGGGCCCCTTTGCTTCAGGCCATGTTTTTGAACAGCTTTAAGATAGGAACACTTCTATTTTTAACCACACCAGATAATTTCATAGCATCTTTATCTGTTTAGTAATCAAAGCTTGGAGGCTCTTTTTCAAATACCTTCAAGTTCCCACCTGCTGTCTCCCCCTGTTTAAGAAAGGAAGACTCTCAGAACTTCAGCAGTTTGGAGAGGCATTTCTTTGTGTTGAGCAGCCGTCAAACCAGTAAAGTATTTTCATTGTATGAAGACTGCAAGATCAAATGAGACATAAGTTGAAGGAAAGTAGAAATTTATATCTGCTTTCAACTAAGTTAATTGGCCATCCAGGAAATAAAAAGTTTTTCTAAATATTCACAAATTGAGACAAGCTCATAGTATATTACTAAAGGCTACTTATGCAATTGCTGGCATGCAGGCCCAAGTGGAAGGACCTGAGCTGCTCCTCCTTGGCAGTTGGACAAAGGAATTAAACCATTATTTTAAGCAATACAGTCAGGAATAGCTTAGAAAAGTGGGAATGAGACTTCTACCCTAGCAAAGTTATGCTGTTTCTCATGTAGTTAGTATGTCACTTCACCATATAAAAATTCTCAGAATCTGTTCAATCCATACCTTACCAGATAACTGGAAACTTTCATATAGGTTTATTGAAATGAGTCTGAAGTGATTGTCTCATTAGTTTCATGTATTGCAATGTTTTTTTTAAGATAGATAATTGGTATCTAAACTTTATGTCCTAAAGAAGCTCTAAATCTTTTAAAGATGTTGATTCAACTGACTGAAAAGCCTACACTTATTTTCATTATGGTCTCTCAATGCTTTGTTAATTTAAATTTTGCCTGGGAGGAAATAATTTTGCATAAGATAGTAGAATTTGTTTCGATAAGCCAGTATACCTCAGAAGCAAAACTTTTATTCACTTGGCAATACCATACAGGAGTTGCTCTGACAACACCTCTATCAGGTAAAAATTATGCATTTCTATTGAGGCAATGGATACAGATTCAAATGGATTCAGTGTCACATCAGCAACAAATTTGTGCCTCTCAGATAAGTACAATGTCAAAAGCCCCATAGATAGCAATCTGAAATATGCACAAGGTTGAGAATAAGCTATTACCAGCATTCATCTAATTTATTTCACACTTTGTGTACTGCCTGAAACATGACCTCTGGAGTCCCTGCCTGAATGAAGTGCACAAGTCCACCCAGATCCCACTCATGCTCAACAGATTAGATGTCCAAGTGTTACAAAATTTAACTTAGTCAAGATTTATTAATTTACAGCCTTGTAATGTTTCTTAATAGTTTAAAATAAGATTTGCATGCAGTACCTTCAGAGTTTGTGTTCTGCAGAGCATTCCTACCATTTCCAAAGACTGCTCTAAACACAAGTCCTTTACATTAGCTAAACTACAGAGAACTTCATACCACAGAAATACAATATTTTTCATATGAAAAGGACTATTGAATAGTTGATATTTTCTTAAATAGAATGAAACAGTATGCAGACTATTAATCTGAAGTCCGGATTTGATTAGTACACACTGCTACAACACTGAAATATTCTAGTCTCTCACTATGTCTACACACAAATTTCTCAAAAAAAGCCCTAGGTGATATGAGAACCTCGTTGTTTGGGCTACCATTGTACCTCAAAACAGTTTCCAAATGTATGGGTAACAGTTTCCAAGTTGCTGGGGAAGGTATTTTTCTTTTATACAACTAAGTTAACTTTGCAGTGGTGACAAACACTTTTTAATGACAACAACAGGATTGTAGAATCTTTTTAGTTTTGTGGGGTTTTTTTTAGTATATATGCTTTATCTTTTCTTATCTCTAAAACAGAAGTAATACTTAGCCTTCTTTACAAGGTAGATAGAGGTATCTGTACAATGTGATACACTGAAGAAGGGATGAAATATTTTCATATTCATAATGATTTCATTACGAGATAGGTGTTTGAGAGAAATCAACATACTGGGATGACATCAGAATCAATACTGACTCCTCTAGGGTAGCAAGACAGAAAAATGTCAATTAACAGCTGAAAAGCCTTCCTAATACCAGTACTACAAGACACACTGGGCTGCAAAATGCAAAAACATCTAACTACATGTTCTGAATTTGGATCCATCAGAGCTTGCTTACTGTCAGATGCTCAGTTGACTCTATGATGCAATTCAGTTTCCTGGAATACCCTCTACAATGCAATTCAGTTTCCTGGAATACCTGTGAGCCAAGCAAGGGGGCAGCTTGAAGGCAACACACATTGCTTCTCACCCACTCAAGCCAGGATGTCACAGAGTAAAAGTGATAGAAATGGTAAGGTATTTCTGCAAAGAGAAAGTAGAAATTATTGTAGTGGGTATAGAGATTATCTATCTGCATTTATAGAAATAATTAAATCTAGAATTATAGCAGCCTCTTTTGCAACATGCAATAAATCCTACCAAGTCTGAGTTTGTGCTACATCACACTAAGCATTGCAGGATCAGAAACTATTTAGATGGGTCAGCTCTGCACACAAGAAACACAGAACCTAAGAAGGCACTGAATGAAAGTACTCACTGTATCTGGGCTATGCACAGCAGTTTTCTACAAATTAAATGAACCTTTAAGACTTCAGATTTGTATTATAAAGATGCAACTTAGCAGAAGGCAGCAAGAGCAAGGTTGCATACTAAGAGAACATGAGGCAAGAGAGCTCCCAGAACACCAGAGAGCAGACCCACAGTACCCAAGCAAGGCAAACCTGGAGATGGTGGACAGGTTCAACCAAGAGCCCATCTCACATGGCAGTATGAGAGGGATGAGGTAGGTCCAAGGTCAGGCCAAGAAGTCAGTCAACAGGCAAGGATAAGGTCCAGTAATTACCAAGCTGATCAATAACAAGACAGGACTAAATCCAAGCTGAAAAGTTACACAAGCCACAGCCATGCACCTAACCAGCACCCCTCTAGCATAGCTACAACAAGAGCTAAGAGCTCAAGGCTGAACTTAAATGGAGCTCCTGAGCCAATGGATGTGGGGAGGTTCCAGCTGAGGCTCATCAGGGCCTTTAGGACTTACTAGTGCCCTCAATGCCCTAACACAACAGGCTTTAAAGGAACCTTGAATTTAATTCATTTACTTTATTTAATTTGAAAATCTGTAATACAGTAGGATCTTTCCTTTAGTGTTATCTTGCACAAGGAACTTTTGTACTGCATATCTTATGCTAACTTAACCAATATTTGTCTAGATAGGCATATGAGATTTTATTTGGAGTGTAGAAGGAACTTCCTTTTTCAGCAATAGAGTTTTGTTTGCCCTTTCAATCAAATCTTGCTTGCTATTTAAAATAGGAATTTCTGATCCTAGAAAAGATAAACAACATAGGGGTTAACTTGCAGGACAGCTAAGAATACCTTGACATAGGTAACATTTCCTATAGGCTGAATAATGTCTATTTGCCTGTCCTGTAACTTTTAGAGACTGAAAGTTTGTTTCTATTGTGTAGCATTCACCAATGGGAACTATTAACAGAGATTATAAAATAAACTGAAATGTGTGGAGTGAGGACTTGTGGAATAGCACACTATGAAATGATCTCACTGAGTGCATGAGAACTTCCATGCAAAAAAATAGCTCATGTCTTGAAACCTGTTTTATCCCTCTTTAAGGTAATGAGTAGGATACAAATGTAGAACAGATAGCCTGATAGTAACCCTTATTCCTTTAAAGCACAGTGCTTTTGTTAAAAATAAGAGTTTTTCAGCCAATGATCCAAAGCAGACAGGGGCAGATTATGGGTTTGCTACAATCCGAGTCCCATCCTACTTCTATATCAGACTAAAAGTCTACTGCAACACAGTAGAAGAAAAATGACACTTCACATTTTATAAAAAATGCACTTGAATCTGCACCTCCATGAAGATTCTACCATTCAGAGTTCCAGCCACAGTTACACAGGATTTAAATTCACCTTCAATTTAATTGTTCTGCATTTTACACAGTTTTTACTCATTTATATGTTCTGGTTACTCTGTTCTCATTTGAAAGACTATGTAAGACTTAAGATGACATGAACTTGGATTACAGAAGCAAAAATTGCTTTCACTTCCTTTTCCTCTCTCAGAAAAACTGAAGGGAAGAATGACATTCACAGAATTCAACCAAAACTTCCAAATAATATTAATTTGCAAGTCACTCTAATAAAGTTAATACTTCAGATATTTTCGTCATCTAATCACAAAACCATAGGTTTTACATATGAAATAATATGAAGTTTTTATAGCTAAAAATTAAGAGGTGTATTTTTTTATCAAATATAAGTTATAGAGCTACAATATTAACACAAAATAAATGGCGATTTTAGTTTTAAATATTAGAGACATAAAATGGAGTTCACATTTAATTTGTTTTCATGTGTGACCAAGTTCATCCGTCTATAGATTTCATTTTCATTTTTAGCAATTATTTCATCAACAGCAATGAAAGGGAGGAATATAATATTTTACAGCTGGAAAAGCAGTCATGTAATAACATTAGATTACTACTTTTAACAATAATATACAGCAGTTATAGTAATAATTTTCTGAAGTAACTTGTTCTATTGAAATACTGCCAGGAGAAGAGGCAAACTAGATAAATCTCACTTTAAAACATCATCTGGGGAAAAAAATTGAGTTCTGAAGTATCAGGGACACAGAACTGCCAGATTGTTTTGTTGTTTGGAGGGGTTTTTTTATTCAGAATTCTGTATAATACAGAACTTGCTGTTTCATATCAGCAAGAATAAGCTTTGAAATATTTATCAGCTAGCAAATATGTAACCCCCCTGTTTGTTATGTCTAATGGTAACTCATATTGCAAAGGGTAACATTTTCACGCTTATTTGAATTTCCCCAGTATTTTAAATTTGCTTTCTAATAGGTTTTTCACCTTTCTAAAGCTATCACCTCAAAAGGCACAATAAAAACACATTATCAGAATAAAATGGTAAGTGGAGTTGTCACTTATGTATAGTCAGGGTATTCTTTCTGATATTCTTCTTCCATTAAATATAAACATTTAATCAGTAAATATTTATATTACAACAGAAATACACAAAACAAGAAAAAAGCTGATGCCAAAAAACATGTTTATTTTTGCCATATATCACAAATCAAAACTGACTCTAAAAGCACAAAGCATTCAAAAAGAAATGTGCAAAGTAAGTGTGTGCACAAGTGTATGTCTGATGCAGGTATGGTTACACAGGATCTAGGATCTGTCTGTCCCCAAATGACCCACTTTTTCCTCAAGGTCCCCAGCTTTTTCAAGACCACGAGTTGTTCCACTGATGTTTGCAGGGGTTGTCCTAGGCAACCAGATAAAACAGAAAGATTTAAAGGGCCCTGCCCTGACTGTGCTATAGTCTCCAAAATCACGAAGAAAGGAACTATTCAGAGCGCCCTGCCTATGGAGTAACACAGCCTGGGGTAGGAGAATCCTGCAAGTTTTTAGCAAATCCTTTGGTACAACTGCTTGTTGTAGCAAAGAAATAGAAGACTACTACAATTACACTTTACCTAGACATGGGGAGTTTGTCCTTCAGACTATGGATTATAATTTTTTTTTTAATTTAACAGATAATATTAACATAATTTACATTTCCTTATGATCTCATTAGATTTTCTCTCTCCAATAAGTGATAGTAACAACATTATTGAGTGATTATGATTTATTATTTCAATTATGGTAGAAAACAGAGACCCCATTCAGAAGTAGATCCCCATTGTGATGCAGCTGTCCAAATATATATTAAAAGATTGTGTCTGAACCAGAAGTCTGCAAATTACTCACCCAGAGCCATCAGGGAAAAGACAGCACCACACATGGAGCAGTCACAGGCAGGGATGAACCTAGACTGTGTGTGTATTAACAAGATTGTAATAAAATCACAGGTTCTCCTAGACCTAAGCAACACTTTTTCTCTCCAGATGAGATAGGTTACTATCTCCTCCTATTTGCTTTCTTAAAAGACCATATTGCATATTTTCCTGTTGCATGAGGCAAGTCCTACAATTCTTCCACAGTTATTTTATCTGTTCTCCTTTCTTCTGCACATCTATGTTCTCCAGTTCTCCTGACTTCATTTTCCTGTCTCCACCATTTTCAAACCCTCTTCTCTTGCGTCCTGCCATGTTTCATTCCTTTGCCTTGCTCTCACCTCCATGGCAGGGTGAAGCTTCCCTTCTCAAAGGGTCTTGCTGCTCTGCCTGTACCTCCTCGAGCCTTTCTCCTTCCTTATCCATTGAGATCCCATCTGCTGCCAGAGTGCTGCTCTCCAAGAGAACTGAAACTTTCAGAAATCTCTTACTTCATCTGACTGTCTAACCCTGAGACTTGTGGATGAAAAAGCACTGCATAAATGGTAAGTATACTACTATTTGTATGTTAAAGGATCAACATACAAACCATTTAACTCCCCCTTCAAACAGACAGTGAATGGAAAAATCCCTCCCTTGTCCTGCATATGGAATGTGTTTTAAACTGAGGAGAGTAATTGCAATGTGGATTTAGCATGTCTAAGAAATTACAGGAATAAATTATTTACCCAAGAGAACCATATCTAGTATGTCTTTTGTGCCCATTCCACATTCCATCTTATGCTAACTTGATGGAATGAATGTGGCTATTTATACTCTTGTCTCTGATAAATTGATGGAACATTATTGCAGAAATGAGGGAAGATGCAAGAAAAGTATTTTCTTGGAGATAATTTAAGAGGACTAAGAGGCACAAAACTAGAAAACCCTCCCAGGCCCAGTGTTACAGGCAACATCCTGATGTCACTGACAGCAAAACTTCATTTGAGTATGAAGAAATCAAGATTTCACTTGAGACTTCACAAAAATATTTTCTCCTCAGCAATGGCTTTTACGGCCTTTGCCCCTGCTTGTCTGTGCCAGGGGGTGAGAAATCTGGTTTGTCTTTTCAGTAATGACCAGGAAGGGCCTCAGCTGATTTAGACATACCTGCATCTTTTTCCAACACTCTTAGTGAAAATGAGGTCTAATGTACCAAATATTTGGAGGAGGCGAGGGATGGCAAACACCACCAAACTGTGCTGCTGAATTCCATTAGTTTTGTGAACTTTTACAAAATAACAACTGTGGTACAAAATCTGCAGTACAGTGAAGGGAAAGAACAAGTAAATGGAACAGGGAGAGGGAATGTAGGTAGGCGAAAGGGATAGAAAAGGGGGAAAGCAGAGTGAGACTAAAGGCATAATAAGTCTTTGAGGTACAGAAAAGGACATTTCTTGGGGAGGAACGGAAATACTTTTTTTAGCAATATAAAGAAGTAAAAGAAGGAGGAACAAAAACAATTATATTTAAATCATACAATAACTTTTATTATGATAAAGTAGAAAGAAGGGAATATTTCTGAGAGGAGATATCAAAGGACAAAAAAGCAGCTATTTCAAGTGATTTACACATAAAATCCCATCACCTCTGAGTTAAAATGTTGCAACTGATCATAACAATTAAGTGCAGACATTATCCTAAAGGGTGTCAGATTTCTATACATCCTCTGTTAGAGACCTTGATCGATTGTTTTTACATGAAATTATTTGAAAGAAATTACAGCATTGGAAATGCTTGAGGATAATTTTTATATATAGACATTTATTGGGAATTGATCTACTCCTTGCACAAAATGGAATGGAACTCTTTCTTGTAAATGTGATGATTAAAATCATAATAGCAATTAAAAAGCCCTGTCTTTCACATTCATGTGCAAAAGTTTTAATTCACATGGTTACCATCTTTTAATATGGATTTAAAAAAATGTTTCACTGGAAGCTCTACATATATTTCAACTATTATTAGAAAATTACCTCAGCATTTCAGATGTGAAACTGAGCTAAAAGAAAATCTGGCTTGGACTAAATGCAAATAGTTGTCAAAGTTCTCTGTTTTGTGAGATTAAAAAAATGCTTGAAAACATTCAACTTCCCTCTTGGTGAATCACTCATGCATCTATCAAAGATACAGAACATCTACTAATATCAAAGCACATTCTGCCAATGGCTTCTCAGACTGTGCAGTTGAGAGGAAAAAGCTTTTACATTGACATTTGCATTACAACTACTTGAAATAACTACTTCTTCTTTGTGCTAATGAGGATTAATATGTTCTACTTCGCTAGCACCATATATATTTCTTCTTCTAGCTTTGTCAGTCAAACAAACCAAAAGCAATCTAAAAATAGTAAATACACTTTATGAATTGGATTCTTGGCTGCTTTTTTTTCATATGCAAAGTGGATTTTACTGTTTGTTTCTTGCATGGATTTATTTCAATAGATTCACACCTATGAATATGACAATATAATTTTTCTTATTATTTCTCCTAATGAAATCTTACTGGTCTAAATGTTCTTTTAGAGATTTAGCTTTCTGACTTAAAAGTGTGAGGAAAAGGCACTGCAGACACATATGATAAAAAGAATATCTACTGAAACCCTCTGAGCCTGGAACAACTCCTCATTCATGGCATTAGCAATAAAAAGAAATCAAAAAAAAACATTGAGAAGAAATTGAAGCATTTAAAGGCTCAGACTCTGGAAATACCAGAAACTTACTGGAAGAGAAGGCAAGAACCTCAGTGTACATCTGGAAGCAGTAAGTATTTATTAAAAGCAAGTCTGTCAGGAGGTTTTCCTTCTGAAAATAGCAAGAGCTGATGCATTTGGCATACTTAACAGTTCTCAGAAATCCAACAGAAGGAGGATATTCAGGAAGCTGTTACAAAAAAATGAGGAGTGTTGCATTCTAAATAAAACCTAAGCATATAAATGTTATATGCTTTGATCCTGAAGGTTTAAAAGTATCTTGCACTTTTTAAGATTGGGGTGACAATTTTATCTGCTAGAGGTGTACGATAAAGCATAACATTAGCCTGCCTTAGGGTAAGATCTAGTCAAGATTTGTGGATTTAAAATAATTAATTAAAAAATTCCTTTCAGCTTTAAAAAGCCACTGGTTTTCAACAGAAAGTGGAGCAAATAATACAGAAACAGACTCCTGGGAGAAGCAGACTCCAGATGAAGCAATTTAGAATCTGCCAAGATACTAATACTTGACTAAGTGTTGGACTGGACAGTGCTCTGAAACCTTAGATATTACCAAGAGCTCAAAATACTGTAAGACAAAGATATTAGAGGCAGAAAAGCACACAGAGCTTGAAATCATAAGCAAGGAATAACAACACAAATAAAGCAGATGGAAGAAGCTGAACATTAAGCAAAAGCTTGTATTTATTTGACTGCAAATGCCAGGGGTCTGAACCATTAACAAACTACATGATGCTCCCTTGGATGACTGTTTTCTTTAAAACAGAAGACACTTGCAGCAAAAGATGGTGTGTACAAAAGAAACAATAACCAAGAGAGCAAATGGGTTGTATTACCTTCAGCTAGGCATATGTGCACAACTCCCAGTATTTCTAGGAACTGTGCTAAAAGAAAATCAACAGGCTATAGAAAGACAAGTGAGGAAAATCACAGGTTTATGAAAGTGATTTTTTTTTCTGTTTAAAAAATAGGCTTCTAGAAATAAATAATAAACCAGGAAAACCATCTTAGATTGTTTTCCTATTTTTATATGGCACTTCTAAAGGTACTACAGCAGAAGAGCTGATTATGCATTAAGAACCTTTCTAGCTAGACTTTTTTACCCAATACAGTGATATGTGACAGTGGGACACGATTTACAGGACATGCACTGGAGCAGAATACAGTAAAGCTTAGATTTAGATATGTGACTACTAGTTTCTTATCATTTCTCACTTATTGGATGCACAGTATATACAAAAGCTTGGTGAACTCTTTGCATGAACTCTCCTAGTTAGAATTAAAATGACCTTCAGTTAACTTAGCTTATTTCACTTCCAGAGTGAGTTAGGCTAAATGGAATTAAGGTCATTTTTAATTCTGAAGAAAAATAGATACCAAAGCACTTAATATAGCTTAGTCTACTTTAAATTAACAGCTGTAATTAACTTGGAGATCTCTGTTGAAAAGACCTAAGATAAATTAAAAAACACCAGTATTTTTGCTTTTAATCTTCTTCATTCTGTAGAAGGTAAGTGATTCAGAGGCTCAATATACAGTAATAACAAACAAACATCAGTATAATATTGATCCCCTCTCAATTATTGTTAGTATGCAGATAATTAAGTCAACTACCCTGAAAGTGGTTTACTATATAGGTCTTTAAACAGCTATGCATTTTTTTAATAACTCAGACTACACAAGTAGTCAAATTTCTATTCAAATCTGTGTGAGTAAACTAGAATCTAATGTCAGACACTTGTATCATCAGTTTTGATTTGTTTCATTCCTTCTATAATGCACATGCAGCAATACAAATATGTTGCTAAACTACTAAAAACACAGGAAAAAAATGTGCAATTGTTTGTTTGTTTTCCTCTACTCAATACACACAAAACCAGTTTTTTGGAAGTCTAGCAGATCAAGATAATGTAAAATATCTTGCTTTTCTTAGGCTGAGCAACCTATCATGGACTTAAAAAACCTGGAACACCTATGTAGAAAAGCGAATGATTTATAGAATCATAGCATTATTTAGGTCAGAAAAAAGGCCTTTAAGACACTAACTTCTCTTGATGTAAATAAGGACATTTTTTAAATTAGCCTGATGGCAGCCAGATACCCACAAAAGGATCACTAAACCAGTATCAGCGACAGGTCAGTATGAAGCTTCTGTAACAGCAATTACTAATTCCTTCTGAATCACAAATTACAGACAGTATCCTCTACAAATATGGAATAATCAGCAGAACAATTATAAGCAACTGAAAAAAGTGCTGCTTGGCTGATAGCAAGAGAGTGTGCCCACCCTGCTGAATGACTGTATGAGATAAAGGCCAAGAACTGAGCAGCTGGACTTGCCCATTAAGGAAGTCTGTAGTTTATCTCTGAAAAAAACATGTCTACTCAGCAGGACAATGATCATAAGACAGCACCTGCCACCTCCTCTGAATGAATATGTAGCCAGCACCCGCAGAAAATTTGATAAAATGCTCTCTGTTGTCAAAGGGCAATACTGACGGCAAAAGCGTAGTACCTGTTTCTTTAAATAAGGTTTAAAACATCAGGAAAAAAACCCACCTTGCAGCTTTAGGGCTCTTGAGAGGTCTGTGGTGAACTGTAGTTAAAAATCAATAAGGGAATACATAAAGTTTTTACTTTCATGTTTATATGGGATTTTTTTGACCAGTGGCTATCTCGGGAAACATATGGGAAACATCCAATGCCAAGAAGGGAAGGGTGGCAGTGGTGGAGTGTTGGCTGCTGGTGTAAACTTTCTTTGGAGCTTTTTGCTCTAAGTGTACCTCATCATATTGAAGGAAGCTCAATTTGCCCTTAATTAAGACTCCCTCCTTTGAACCAAAATGTCCCTCAAAATGATGATGTGTGGAACAGTTTCCTGAGGCTCCAGATTCCATTTGGATTCACAGTTGAAGGGCATTGAAGAACATTTTCAGGAGATCTGGCAAAGCAAGTTCTCAGCTCTAATTTCATCATGGATTCAGGGGCTCACATATTGTGGAAACATGATATCAGACCTTTTACTCCTCTCTGAGTAGGTGGGTCCTCAACAGGGATGAATTTGGCATCAATGGATTTGGCCTTACCTGCACAAGGATGTAGTTTATTGCTGTATGTATAGCTAGTGCAGGGAGCAGGAGAAATTGCTGTACTCCTGCTTTCATCCTTTCCCATAGCACGCCTACATGACATAATTGATGTATTCTTGGCAGGTCTGAAATTATGCTGCAGTGATGAATATTCCTGTTTCTGGGTCAGAAGCTGTAAAATTTGGAAAATATCTTCCATATTCACAAAGAGATACATATGCTTCTTGGCACGTTAGCAACCTGCTAGAAAAACATCCCACGCTGGCAGAGCAGGGGTTAGCTGAGAGCGGGAAATGTGCCAGTAGCCTGGAACAACCCGAAAAGAAAACAAAGAGTTAAATGCCAAATATATCAGACTGTTTAGGAGCAGAGAAAGAAGCTGCCAGGGGTATTCAAAGATGCAGGAATGTGGGATTTTGGGAAGAGCAGTCTGATTTGGTATTCAAACCCTTGCAGTTTACAGGCACTGCTGCAATGGTAAAGCAGGCTGGCCATAAAAAGAGAATTACAACTAAGGCAGGTACATATTCATAACCCAAGCAGAGCCTACACCCTCAGGGTAAGATGAGGGTAAGATGATTATCAGTGCAGATGGGCAAAGCCATCAATCGGTATATGCCAATCCCTTGCAATGCAGGCACACCTTAAATGCGAGAGAAGAAAACGAAGATGCGTAATGATTTAAATTTAGGGACTTGTTTTAAATGTGTATTGAAAACAACTGCTATAGTTGCTACAGAAATGCTGCTATCTCATCTAGAAATCAGAATTATTATGGAGCGAAATGATACATGGCTCCAGAAGTAATTACTGTATGAACAGGTGATTTCTATTAAAAGCACGTGAGTCTTTGATCTAGCAGAAATTTATCTTTTCTGTACTGAAATGATCATCTCAATTTTAGTTCTAAGTCTATGTAGAGTAAAATATGTGAGTTGCTTGAGGGAACTATACCTCTGCTACAGAGTTTTAGGCTTTACCAGAGAAGAAAACTGGTTTTACTAGGACATTCCTAATTGATAGTTCCCTGCAAATATGTAGAAAAATGGACGGAAACCTGCTGAGAGTCACTGAAACCACATCCATCATTAAATGCATACAGTTCTAAAACTGCGGAACAGAGTATAGATATTTTTTAAAATCTCATAGAGATCAGCAAATGCAATTTGAATTTTTTACATTGCAGTCTTAGTGAAATATTTTAACACATTCAAACAGAACATTTTTTGTATTTGCATGATTTGATTTTTTAACCCATTGTACTGAAAGAAGACAAACTACTTTTATATGAGCAGTGATATGAGGCATCTCAGCATAAAAGGATTTTATATAAGAAAATTAAGGCAACTGAAGAGCTAGAATAAGAGTTGACAATCTGAACACTAAGTAATTATACATCCATAACATCTGTAATCTTTACTACTTTGGTATGATTTGCAATTAATCAATGAATATTAACTTGTTAATACAGTATAACTTGTGTAAGCGGTGTGAATGAGAATAACAGATGTCCAGCAACAACACCTTGTTTCTGTTATCTTTGCCTAGATGTGTAATCCCAGGACTGTGGAAGGGGTTCATTTATTGTTTCAAAACACTGTTGACTTATATTTGTTACGGTTCAGATTAAGAGAGCATTTGGGTATAAGGATTTATGCAAATCCATCAGTGCTCCATGTGCATGCAGAGCATGTGCTTATTTAAGAACCAGTGTCATTGCATTGGTGCACGTATATATGTGGTGCTGGACATGCATATGTAGGGTTTTGCTGGAGTACATGCACCAAAGGGCATTTATAACTATTAGACCTTGGTGGATCCCCACATATGCAGCCTATGCAGCATAATTTGCTAGCGAAGGGATGAGCTGTAATGCCAAGAATATGCTAAAGATGCTGCAGCATATCTCATTTGTTACTGATGCTGCTGCTCTCTTCTCAAGGATATCAAAATGCCTGTCAGCACCTGGATGAAAATCAGCTGACTCAGACTCAATCTGGCCAAAGGGAAAATGATGATGGCTGGAGCAGGGAAAATGTTTAAAACTGGGATAAGATCTTTACCTATCTGAGACAGCATCTTCAGATATTTATTTAAACACTACAGCACCTCAGATTTCTATTTTATGCCAATGTATGAGTGATCAAGATGATAGGTGACAAAAGTACCCTCTCCTTTTCCCATGTTCAACTTCTCCTGGTGCAGATCTGGCCATTACAATCTACATGCTCTTCCTCGGCAGAGTGAATTACAAGCAACTCACTGAACCTCTAGGTAAGGGCCTAAAGAACGCACAGATTCCAGCTCTGGCAAAATGAGACAGCCCTCTTCCCTTGCAGCAGCTTCACCGCCTCCAATGGATTGCAGGTTACTTCCTCACTGTGTCTAAGTCTTCCTTCTGATCTTCAAAGCAATAAAGGCCTGGCTTCCTGAGAGACTGCTTCTTTAATCACAGAAACACAGGTACTCCCCTGAAGCAAGCAGTATCACACAGATAAGGATAATGCAAGTGTAAAGGTGAAGAAAATCAAGAGAAAGTCCCTTAACTGAAAAGTTCATTGATCGAACCTCAGCTTACAAAACACCAATTCCAGTAAACGTTCCCAAAACTTTGCAGCTCTATAATCCAGGCAGCTTGTACAACACACCAGCTAAACCTGCCGAGTGTTCACATGCAATGGTACTCTGCTGCAGTCTCGGGAGACTGGAAATTTGCTAAATGTATCTGCTTTATTGTGCATTACTATATGTGTATAAAATCCTGTCTTAGCGAGTAAGGGAATTCACTATTAGGCCGTGACAGCATGTGCTTCACAGGCAGGCAGCCCACGATGTTGGGAGAGGATTTTGATAGCCCCTCTGTGAAGGATGGTAGCTGGGACAGCTACAGCCACAACAATTCCTGCAGCCTTGGGGAAATAATGCTGCCAGAAAAGGCTGGGTATCACATACATTGGCCTGGCAGAATATATAGTTTATGATCCATAAGATTAGCACTTCTGCTCTCCACTCTCCTCACTTTAAGGCACATAAAATAGAGCCTTTTTTTTCATAAGCATTTCCTTCCAGAGCTAAAACACTCAAAGCATTTCATATGGTAAATATATAAGGAGAGCTATCATCAACTTGAAAGTCACAATACCGCTTGAAAATGCGTAGCTGTAGCTATTTATGATGGGCGGCAGCTAAATGGGGGGGGAGAAAAAAAAGTCTTTCCTGGCAGCCCGCTTACTTTCTACGTTTTTCTTTTCCTATAGTCTGATGAGCCATGTAAAAACAGTCAGTGAACAGGCGGCAAGTGCGAGTTCCCTGCCGTCCGCCGCCGGGGCGCAGGCCGGGCGGGCGTCCCGGGGGATGCTCGGGGGCGCGGGGCGGGCACAGCCGCAGGGCCGCGGCCTCGCGGGGTCACCTTGGGCACGGCGGGCTCGCTCCCGCCTCGG
>WBMV01001068.1:662837-707460 GCA_013396655.1 Campylorhamphus procurvoides | reverse complement strand
GGTCTGGGGGGGCCGGCGGGACGAGCCCGCCCGCCGGGGCCGGGCTGGGCCGGGCTGTACGCGGCTGTCCCGCAGCAGGTGTCCGGCCCCGGCGGAGGAGGAGCCGCCGGCGGGGCCGCGGTGTTGGCGGGCAGGTGTCGGCGCCTCCGCCAGCCCCGCATCCTCGCCCCGGCCCGCTCGCTTTCCCCACCCCCAAACACACCCTGCCGGCGGGGGAGGCCTCGCTCCCGCCGCGCTCCGTCTGCGGCGGGAGGGGTTTCATCTCGCTGCGGGGAATGTAGGTCAGAAACTCCGGTGCCCGCCCGGACCGTGCGGCCCCGCTGACCCCGCGGCCCTGCCCGCGGCCCGGCCACAGCCTCGGGCGTGTTTACATCGCTCGGGAGAGCACTCGGCACGGCGCTGCTCTCCTGAGCCCGGGGTAAAATGGAAGACAAAAGCATTGATCTGAACTCGCCATGGCAGGGAGCTTTTTGCTGGTGTTTCTGTTCGTTTGCTTGCTTTGTTTGGGGTACGTTCCCCACCCCCAACCCCCCCCTACCGTCTAAGTAATTCAATATAACTTTAAATTATTTAAAGCCGATTCAGTTGTTTGAAAAAAATAATATCTAGACTTTATTTTTAGTGAGTTAACTTCCTTAGTTCGCTTCTAGTGGAAAACTTTGGGTATGTGTGTGATGCATAAGAGGAAAGACAAGACTGAGAGCAGGCAGTTGTGCAAGCTCAGTGTTCTGACAACAATACCCCTTGTTACCGTAAATTCCTTGGGCATTAAAATGGAAAAGAACTTTAAACATTGAAGTTACTTTTTTTAAATTTGTTTACTTTCTTTTTTTTTGTGTTTACTGTTGAGGTCTGGGAAGAACTGGGTAGCCCGATTTGCATAGGCCAGTGCCTGCCCACACAGCATTCCTCTGGCTTCCCAGGGATCCGCATGGGTGCCTCCAGCTGTGGGGCCGAGGCTCTGCTTGGCCGACCCACTTCTGATGCGTGATTTAGTCTTTCAGTTCTTGTGTCTTATCTCACTATTATAGATTTCACAATTCAAGTATGTTATGAGTATTTGACCATTATTATTCAGGGTGGGATTTTTTAAATTTATTTATCTGAGTGCATATTTTTGATAGGAAGTATTTTAGCCCAACTATAAAGATAGGTGTGGAGAGAGTGAATTGTTTGAAGTACTTCAGACGATAAAACACTGCATTTTGTACTTCTCAATAACTGTACTGCTATGAGTTTGGGCAGTTAAATAACCCTATAACAAAGTGTTTACTTCCATTTAAATTCTTTGCTCATGCCACCTAATACAGTGATTTTTTTTTTAAGTTGCAGAAGGAGTTTCTTTCAGAGTTCCATTCTCTCTCCCCCTTCGTTGTAACAATTTAAAAAAATTAAATGCTGTTAGAGACATCAATCTCAGGTGTTCAATTACTCAGTATATTTAGCAGAAAAAGCCCCAAAATGATACAGTTTCTGTAACTAGAAGAAAAAATTGGTCATCAGTGACATACTGCTGGGAAAGACCAGGATTCACTTACTGTGGAAAATCAATAATATATGAAGACTATACACATAATAAATTATTAGATGCAGTGTTTGGTTTACTGTCAGTGACTGTTGATTGTAATTTATTCAATGATATATGGCAGCTAAAAACTAAAGAAATATAAAATTTGTGGAGCTTTAGTATTTCTGATATATATTTGCATTGTTGAGCCAGTTCCGTTTTTGCATGTTAAGTGTCCATAGTAGCATATATTCCAAACTTCAGGACACTGAAAATGAAGTTGTTTGAAGTGGTAACAGAAAAATATCCAGGTTTGAATTGTAAAGGTGATGTTATGCCCTTGATCCACGCATAAAGCTTATGGTATTGTGTCGATCAAGGACATGCTAAGGTCCCTGAAAGAACAATGAAGGGTAACACAGCTCCCACTGATAACTATGCTTACTAGTTCATAAAGTGTAATTTGAGACCTCTTTCACTGTCTGGTCAGCACAGTTAATGCTGTTCACCTAAGCACGGCCCTTATATTCTTCTTGTTTATTTTAGCTTTCCATGTGTATTCAAACATATTTAGTACTTATTTCTTTACTCAGGGTATGAAGTGGAATAAAACCAGTTGAATGTGAACACTAGTATTAGACTGGAGTAGATGTTTTGGAGTATTTCTGGGCAGAAGTTGCAGGTAAATGAAATCTGAATGCTGGTGAAGTTTCTCAAGCTTAGCCACCAAGAGAGTGAATCGAACTTGTGTAGCCAGGAGGGCAAGAGACCTGTGTGTACAGAGAAGACAGAATGCTTCAGTGTAATCTGTTAGGGCTTTCTTTCTGTGCCCTTCTATTCCAGGTTCTCCTAATATGCCTGGGATTTTGATTTGGAGGACCAAAATTGAAACTTATCCTTTAGTGATGAGAAACTTAGGCATTCTGTACCCATTTTAAACAGCTTCATGGTTTTCCAGCCTAGAAATTATTAGAGTCTTTTAGAATAGTAATATAAGTATCTATCTTCTGAAATTTGAAGACACAGTTGTCAGTTGCCATAAAAGTTAGTCTAAGTTTGATTCCTCATCCTAATATTCCTTTAATTATTCACTTGATTATTTGTTGGGGGTTTTTTTTATCTGCTCTATTTACAGTAGTTGAGAACTTCTTTTGCAACCTAGAAGTCAAAAATGCCAATATGTAGCAAATTATATTTTTTAAAAAAGGCCACAGGGAGTCTACGTTGTTGCAATTAATGTAGGAACATGTTAGCATTATTAATTATTTTGGAATAATTTGTTCAAGTAGCATGAAGCATAACTGCAGCACATCTGAGGTTTAAAAATGGTCACAATAGCAACTTTTTAATTCAGTAAGTGAATCTTACTTTTAAGATCATTATTGATTTTACATGAAACAGAAATGCTTAAACTTTACTAGAGCTACTTTCTAAGCTAGAATGAATGTCAGCCCTGCAAGTTGTATAGTTTGTAGAAAGTTTTGCATGTGTTTTATTTCAGGTAACTTAGTAATACAGATTTTTAAAGAAATTATTATACATGGCCCTGAATTATTTCCTCCTTTATATATGCAAGATAATGTCATACGTGACAGCAAAAAGTTTGGCTATAAATTAATAGTTATCCCACTTGGTGTTTTGTTTGTGTTTTTTTGTTTTTCTTCTTTTTTTGGTCTCCACCCCTGACTTGCCTCCCATCCCCTTACCCTTTTCAAGTGTACTTAATTGTGATATTGTCTGTTTCTTTGTAATTACCAAGCTGGATTAGAGACCAGGTGATTAGAATACACTCTTTAGTGGCTGGATGACTTACATACTTTCTCTTCTTCCAACAGATCTTGAAAATGTACGGGCTTGACTTCTGAGTTCTGTTTGGCAGGATTCAGATGGCCCTTGCTGCATTTTCTGTAGCAATATATGGTAGCAAATTGCTCTTAAAATGTATTTTAAAAATTAAACTATACATGATTGTCAAAGCATAATTCTTTATATGTATCTTCTTACCTGATAGCCAGATCTCCAGCTTCCAGTGCATGGGGAGTTTATTAATCCAACATGATTTTACTAACTTTGACTTCTGTGGTCTTTAAATAGCCAAGTACAGTGTGTGTGATGTGTATTCTGCATGTGAGTTTTATGTTCATTCACTCCTCCTCCTCCTCAAAGTGTTCCCACTACAGTATCTTCAGTATGGCAGAGTTCCTATTATAGTCAATTCTTTCTTTTTTAACTCTTGTAATTATTCTGTAAGTAGTGCTCCTTTGAAGTGTGTTTGACAGGAAGATGCAGCCGCCTTCTTTTTCTTTTCCCAGTAGATTTTAACCTCCCCAGGGTATATTTCTTAAGAACTGAGTTATTTTTTCTTATTTTTCATGTGCATTGTGTGCTGGGTCATTCTGCTGTATTTACTCATAGAGGACTAAAAGACAGCACACGTTTGTTTCCTGTAAAGGCTGGATGAGGCAAGGTTCTGTCACTGCTGACTTTGATTAGATTAAATTGGGGAGGCAGAGGTGAAAAAGCTCTGTATCCTATCCCAACATTATTGATTCTCTGTTGCTTTTCCAGAGACCCTTGTTTCAGTGTTTTTGATCAGAGTGTAGTTTTGTTCAACAGAGCCTGTCTTTTTCTTTTGCTCATTGTGTTTATGCACTCAGGTTTTGAAATCGATAGCTTTTGGAATCTTGTTTACACATTTTAGAACATCAGCTATAGTATGTATTGTATGAAGGGTAATTAACAATATATATTCCAGTGATTCTGGAATGGTCTGCATGGCTAATATCTCTGCATCGTGTTTTTAAAGCTTCTTTCCCAGTGTTTTTAGGCTTGTGTCATCTTACTATTGGTCAGGTAGGTTTCAGCAATAAGGAACTCCATCATCTGAATATCAGAAGTAGTTGCAATTACTTGCTGAAGAAATACCTGAAAATTCCTTTGCTATAATCATCAATGTAAGACTACCAGTGTGCATCATCTGAGAGTTCTGCTTTGGTTAAAAACAAAATACTTGCAGCTTAAATGAGCAAAGAGAGAGGTTATCGCTCAATAAATGATAACCACATGGTAGCATCACAAAAGATCAGAACCTCCAAGTGATGAATTAGTTTGTGTTTAGCTGTTGTGGTTAGGCTTTTATTACAGGCTCAGACTGCTTTAAAGACAGACTGTTTTAAATTACTTGACATTCCCTTGTTGCTGGGTTTCTTTAGTGTTTGTTCCTTTAACCGTATATCCACATTTGTAGAAATGACACAATCAAAAGTAGTATCCTGAAAAATACTCAAGATTTCTCCCATTTTTGGCAACAGTCACTTTGTTCCTTAGCCTAATTAAGGCTATGCTGCAAAAATTAACCATCTCACTGGTACAGGGAGCAGCATGTGGACAGAGCAGGCTGTAAGGGTGCAACACTGCAGGTTGTGGTGTGGTGAGGGCTGCCCTGCTGTAGCAGAGGCCTGTGCCCCACACCATGTTAGGCTGTCAAGGAACCTCCTCCAGTCAGTGAAGTTCTTCTGGAACTGACACATCTCTCCTTTGGACAGAGCTGTGGAAAGGCTTTTGGATGGCTGTCAGATTTTGTGTTTTGCTTGCATTCTTACTAGACATCATGAAGGACTTGGCCAGATGATTTTTTTCCTAAGCTACAGCAGTTGGTTTAATAAAGGATATTGTTTCTGTTATGCAGCAGGTGAGTTCTAGATCGGGTATGAGTGGACTGTACTTTTTTTTTTTTAATCAGTACTTCTGGCATTTAAGCTTGCAGAGTTTTCAGTGTTGGAAATCTTGAGTCAGTGGGGATTTTTATTATAAACTTCTGAAATTTAGGGCTAGAACTTGGTAAAAAGTCCACCCTGCAGTGCTGCTCTCAAGCTTTGTCTTTGTTACAAGTGCAAGGTGCTATTTCGCAGGATTTTCTTGCAATTGCAGTTCTGCTTTTTTATCTCCTGCCACTTGTTTTCTTGCCTCTGTGCCCTCAAGTGTGCTGGAGCAACTATTTAAAACAACAAGGTGAACTGAACTTGAGATTGATCTATGTTAAAAATAACCCTGCAGAAAAGGGAAAGCAGTTAACCTGGATCAGCTTCCCAATCCAGTTCACTGCAGCTACACAAACAGTTGTACCAGTGCAGGTGGGTTATAGCACAGGGGAGAGACTGGGTTGCAAGCACTGAGTAGGGGCTGCCTCATGTACTGCTGTTGCCAGAAGGAGAGCTGTGGTGCTGTGGTTTCAGGCTGTGCTGCAAGTATTTTCTTACTCTGCGCCGTTTCTACCCCGTGAGATAGAAATGCTTCCTGAGGAATGGGAAAGAGAACAAAGTAGCAGTGGAGCTGTGAGAAGGTAAGTGAAGTGAGAAATGTGTTGGTTTCGAGTTGCAAAACTAGAAGATAAAATTACTTTTTTTCCTTTTTTTCCCCCCTCCCCGCTATAGTTAAGAAAGGACAGCACACATTTCTCTATTTTCATTTATTTGCGTTATGCTGGTGTTTGTGAGTTAGGACCCCATTTTGTTTGTACAAATGCAATACAGTTTGTTCCCTGAAATCCACGTGTTCTGTTGTGGAAGATAAGGTGAATGCAGCCAGATGGGAAATACAAAATGAAAGAGAGACTCTTCGTTTGTGTAGCAGGAGAATTGGAATACAGCAACGTGGAGGGTATGCTGTGCAGGGAGCTAAAAGGAAGATACTGGGGTAGCTGTGCCTGTAGTGTTCACAATCAGCAGTGGTAAACATCAGTCTCCTCAGTGCTTGTTTTAGCTTTTCTCTTTGGCACCTCACTTGCTGTTTCTTCAGCATCTCAGCAGAATAGCGTCCACTAAGAGTAAGGTTTCACAAAACAGCTGAGCCCATCTGGTGACTTGCACTGTTGAAAAATCCATTTTTATTCCTAGACTCTTCACGAGTCACAATTCACATGTTTTTCCGATCCATTGTTAAGCTGTTTTACATAGGCAGAAAACTATGTGGGTTTTATCTCTTTGGGTTATCCATAATTATTTTGCATGCCAAATCAATTCACTGAGGTGTCAGATGGCAAGAGACAGATTTAAAGGAAGCACTGAAAGCACTGTTGGCAATGAAATGGTCAGGTGGCAAGGAAAAGGAGTCTATTTTCTTAGCATTGCGCTCTTTAAGACTTTACCCTGCTAACTTCTTGGAGAAATGATTACTACGGAGTACCACTTTCCATCTGCCCTTGTTCATATAATGAATTGTGTCAAGACTTCAGGTTTTCATTGAGGGGTGTTAGCACCTAGCAGTTGGACATTTAGAGCTATATGAAGATAGAAACAAGCAACGTTTTGCTCTGTTTTTCTCTGTCTCTATAATTTTCAGATCTTTAAGACAATAATACTTTAGAAAAGTTTTTTTTATTTTGTATTTAGCTTACTTTTTTCTCAATTCCATATTCAAACTAAGTACCAAAGTTTTTATTTCTTCCATTAAACCATTTTCTGCTTTTTCCTGCCAAGAAAGAAAAAGGGCTTGGTGGTTCCTGATAAAATGAGTTCTGGTACATATTCCTTGGTGTACATGTAGTAAGGGTTAGGCTAACTGCTTAACATTTTGCCATGCAGTAAAGGGGTGGAACACCTTGTTATTTGGGGTTTTGACATTTGTTTTGCAGGGTTTTATTCAAAGGCACAGTTTTCGTGTCTTCAGAATAAGCAACCAGTTCCTTACATTGGATATCATGTGTCTGTAGTTCTTAGCAATAGTTTTGAAATTTTTTTCAGAAAACCAGGTAGGTGTATAAATACGCCCTGCATGTTAGAGCCAAATGGCAGTTCAGATTCTGAGAAAGCATCTTTTCTGTGACATAATTGTTCTCTACCAGAGAAAACCTGATGAGCATTTTTGAGCCAAATTCTCCCCTTAGTAAGGGCAGAGAGGTGCTATTCTGCCTTGCAGTGACTTTCTTCAGAGAGATACGGTATCTCTGAATAAACTAACACTGAATAGCAAGGTATCTTGCCCGTGATAATAAAACAAGAGACACAAAAAAATCCCTCTTCAACACATTGCTAGATGAAAGAATATCTAATCTGTTGGGTGATTTGTAAAGGTAAGCATTCGTTCTGTTATTCCTCTGCCTCTTGTTAACTTGTATCCTTTTGTTAAAATATTGTAATATTTAAACAGAGGACATCAGGAACTTTTTGTATACTTTATTTCATTCAGGTTAAGCTGCTTCCAGGAAGTATGTATTCATTAGCCTACTGCACTTGCTGCTAGCACTTGTCTGTAAACCCACAGACATCCACAGCTGCTGCGTGGCTCAAGAAATTAAAACAAAGGAAAGTGCATTTCTTGCACAAAGATGGAAACTTGAAAGATAGACAAGATTGTTACTATGCCTGTGCTCAGAATCTGTTTGCTTTTCCCTCTCATGAAATGACATAATTAAGGGTGTATGTACTCCAGTGCATCAGCAGCGCATTGTGATAGTAATTAAAGCTAGTTTTGATTACTATAACATTAGGAAGTTTGAAATTCTTTGTCTTGTAGTAGGTAGCAGTAGCAGGTTTGCTGTATATGTAAATTCTGATTGTTAAGCATATGATAATCTAGCCTGACTTTGCACAGGGTGAAAATGTGACTTAACAGCACCGAAGTCTATCATTAAGATGAAGTTTTTCATAGAAATTACCCGTGTTCAAGCATTTTATTAACTGATACATAGATTAATGTGGAGGATGAAGGTTTTAATCAGGGTTTGTCCTTGGAAAACAGGGTAGGTGGTGAGAGAGAAAAAGCATTACATAGCTAAAATCATGCCAAGCCCATTTGAAAAATAATGATATTTTCCTCTAAGAGGTGTCATCATGATGAAAGGAGATATTTTTTTGTTGACTTGTTGAGGACTATTTTATATTGGTCAGTTTTTTAAAAAATCAGTGCTTCAACTGTGTATTTGTTCCTTGTGAAAACTTGTATAGTGGAAAGCGAGGGTCTCAATGAAATCTAGGGCTGTGCGTGCACTGCAGATTCCAGCACTGGGCCTCTGCTTGGGGAACTATGGGCTAAGCACTCTAAAGCAGTAGACTGCAATGGTGCATCCAGTGGTTGAGCTAGATTCTCTCCATTGGCTGAAAACTCTGCATTTTAGTGGTATGTGTTTATGTGAACCAAACTTCAGAGTGAAATTATGTGCTAGATCATTTAGCTTAATTTAATGGCCTATATGAATATCAAATTGCAAAACAGGTAAGTTTTGCAATTTGTTTAAGTTTACAGCAGCTTCATGGGATGAGGAATCACCTGGGAGCTTGAGGGTGTGTAGTGCTTTGTAGTGGTTCTTAGGGTGTCTCCTTGTTCTTTTGCAAATGAATAAATTTCTTTTTCCTTTCTGAATTTCTTGAAGACTAATGATGAGATGGAAAATTGACACAATCCAAAATTAACTTCAGATTTTCACATGGATTGTGCTAGTACCTAAAAAAGTTCCATTCATATCTAAATTTGGTCAATAGTTATAACATGCTTTCTGTGAAAAGGTTGCTCTTTTGAGTCCACCTACATCATTTTGCAACTGCTCATTTAATATTCAAATGCAGAATTTATTTTATTTGCATATTAACTCAGTTTTTTTATATTGAACTCTAAGGTAGTACATTCTTAAACTTTAAGTGACTGTGTTCATAGTTTGGGGGTTTTTTCCTCCTGTTTTAATTGTTAAGCAACGTGTATTACCATTTCTTGGTGACAAATGTCAAACGCCTTGCATCTCAAGTGAACACTCAGGAAAACTTTGGCAAGGATGGAAGTATGTCCACGTGACGGATTATTATGTAATTGCTACGTAAGTGACATCTCTTACCTAGAATGGTTAGTTGACGTGATCTGTAAAACTGTGAGACATGGGAAGTGAGAATTGTCCAGTGCTTGCTTTCTTCTTGTATTTGCTGAGCAGCTACTTTGAGTCACTGTTTCTGTTGACTTTTTCCATAGGAACAGATACCAGTTTATTCCCAATAAAACATTAGAGCCTTCCTTGAGAATGAGCAACTACCGGAAAAGAGGATGGAGAAAGTCCAGGCAATAGCTGGTAAATGGAGTGCGGGTCAAGAAATGGAAAATCAGGGAGCCAAAGGGAGCACTAAGTGGAGTATGGTCTGGGTCTTGTCCCTGTTCTCCCATCCCAGAAAGGGTAGCTGATGAGCGCTGGCCAGAAATGCTCTGCCTGAGGAGCTCAAACTATGTACCACAGGTATCAGGGTGTCTTGGAAAGTTTCTTCCACCTAGTTGCAGCTTGGTCAGAGCAGTGGAGTTGATGAAGAGATCTTGCATTACATAGAGCCTTAGAGGGTAAATGTANCCCTTAGTATATTTTATAGTAAAATTGCTACAAAGAAATCTTTCTACAGCAGAGTTAAAAAAAAAAAAAAAAAAAAAAAGGTGAGCCAAGAGCTTCTTAAAAGAAGTTTTGGAGAAGCTGGAGTAAGGGTTGCCATTTGGTGCACTTGGGTCATGACACGTGTATCCCACCTTATCTGAGAGGGAACTAACCCTCAGGACCCCAGGAACATCATTGTGGATGTGCTCCTATCTTTAAAGTATTTTTCCTGGCTGGGCTCTCGATTTAGACCAGAGTACAAGCTGGTCCGCATGGCAGCATGCCTCTTCTGATGGCAGGAGATCCCGTCCCCTGCTGTCTAGGCAGGGCAAATGGTGAGAAGTGAAGTATGAGGGCATAGTGGAATTTTCCAAGATGAGGTGTGAAGATGAACTGGATGCCATGAAGCCTACGGAAATACTGCATGGAGAAGGCATATGTATCTCACAGGACAGCAATCTTCTGCTGGTATTACACTTCCCCCAGTCTTGTAGTCAGGAGTTACACTGTTGCTGCAGAGGTGGCATTGCAGGTCAGGGCACTGGTGACCGACTTCATGCCAGATGCCCAAAGCTATGTTCTGTATTTTTGTTCTGCCACAGGTGCCCGGTATATTTGGCATGTGCTCTAGTTTCAGCCAGTTGTGGTTTTTGGAGGGAGTTGGTGTTTTCTGGTTTTGTTTGAGGGGAGGGAGTTGTTTGTTTGGGTTTTTTGTCTTGCTTTTGTTTAATGGATGGAGTATCTTTAGAAGCTTGCTGTTTTCAGGATCTGAAGTGGTATTATTGAAGTTGTTCCCTTCAGAAGAGTTGGGATTTTTTGGCAGTGGTGGGTTTTGGGATTTGTGTGGTGTTTTCTCTTTGTAAGCAAGTGTTTGAAGCTATGCTGTTTATTAAAGGAAAATGTATGCTAAGTAATAGCAGAAATATAGAGCATAACTTGGCCAAATAACTGTTGTGCTTTTCAAGCATAGGACAGTGTTGTATGATGATTTTGTTGAATTCCTACGTCAGTTATAGCTCCAGTTACTTGTTACTGTTGCTTAGAGTGTTTTTTTCAGGACTTCTTTTAGAACCAACTTTATAGTTTCTGGTGTGCAAGAGTTTTCAGAGTAGAACCTGATTTTTGCTGGTATGATGTTTTTTGAAAAAGGCCCAAAACATGTTTGTACTGTCTCCAGCTTGAGGTTTGAGGCTATAATTATGAAACATTCTTCCACTTGCTGCTTGTGGAATACTTACATGACCAATTTTCTTTGGCAGTAAAGCTGACATGAAAAATCCCTGCCCCTATCACCCCTGCTGCTCTGCTCATAGCTGCAATTTGCTGCTCCTCCTGTGCTGATACAGCTGTTCAAGGACTGCTCTAAAGTGTCACCAAAATGGTTAAGATCCCTTGCCCCCACCTCATCCTGTTGTTTTAACCCTTTAATTTCATGGACCTTTCTTAAAACATTGCCCCACCTCGTGCTGGGCTGATAAAAAGGAGGGATATGAAAAAAGGAGGAAATGCTGTTGCCAGTGGATTTTACCATTGAAGAAAACCATTAAGAGGTGGTTTTTAATTTGAATGACTCTTTGGAGCCTTCTCTTGAAGCAGAGATGCTGCTGAGTGACTTTGTAATGATATGCATCACCATGCCATTCTCAAATACTATCAGCCACAGTTGTCCCATTTTTGCTTACAACTCAGGCTAAAATAGTATTTCTATCATTTTAGTTCTGTTAAATGTGATTAACCTCATGGTTGTCAGAGCACAATTTATTTTGACAAAGTTTGACAAAAATCACTAGCCTTCCTTTTCATACTTTTAATTGCTCCAGAATGTACTCAAGAATTTGGTAGGGCAAATAAAAGTGGAAGATGACTAATACATACATACTCATTTTAGATACAGCATGTGAGTAGGGAGTAACAGGAGGAAGGGGAGATGTACGGAGCTGTGTAGCAGCACGATGGGATGTGAAAGAATCCAATGCTGAAGTTAGCCTAAATGATACAGTAAGGCTAGAGGTATAAGCACTGCACATTTAGTGTGGTCTTTGATAAAACATCTCTTGCGTTTACCTTTTCTGTAGTTAAACTGAATATTCCACTTAATGTCGAAGATACTGATTTTCTGCAAGATGTATTTTTCATTTAAAGTGAAAGTAAAGTTCATAACCTTACTGTCCCTTCTTTCAAAAGATAACTTGTGTCAGTTTTGCCTTTCTTTGTGTGAAAATAATTCCAAACGGAAAACAGTAGTTGGCTGGTTTTCCACAGTTCTTTTCAGAACACTATAATTTTCTCCACCAACTAAATTGACTCATTCATTTCCACTAATACATACAAACTTACTTGTCCTGCTGCCAGTCTTGTTGTTGAGAGGGCTAGCCCAAAACACAGTGGCTGAGGAAACAGAGTAGTAGATCTTCAGTATGGAAAGCGTATAAGTGCAAGCCTTTCACATGCAGACCTTTTGGACTTGGACATGAAGACAATTTTTCACAATTAGAACTGTCATCCATTTGAATAATCTCATGGGGAAAGTGGGGGACTCTCCAACAGTAGGACACTTTTAAGGTTTGACTGGTGCTGGGCCATCTGGTCTAGAGCATGCTTTTTCCAAGAAAGATTGGACCAAATGGTCCTTGAGGTCTCTTCCAGCCTGGTGTTCTATGATTCTATGATGTGTTGTGGGGAAGCTGAGTAGGGCAAGTTTGTTGAACCTGAGATTGTTTGATACTTGTGCAGCATTAGAGAGGGGTTTACAAAAAGTGACTGCAAGTTGGGGAGGACAGAATAAATAAAGATCAGGTACATTTTTAAGAAATAAAAGCATAGTGAAAATTTGAATCAACTCAAATGTTGTGATTGTAGTTGGATAGTGTCAAGAGGGCAAGAATTGTATGAAAAGTAGTTTTGATTTCTTGTTGAATGTACGTCTAATAATGAAAAAGAGAAGGGTTGGGGGAAAATGTATGCTTCGGCTGCAGAAGCATTATAGCATGAGGCATATTTTTCCTCTTACGGAATACAGAAGTGTACTAGTGTTATGCATTTAAAAATGAAAAAAAATCAGTGACATATCTCTCAATGTTGCTCTTCTTTGGGACATTCACTTCCTTTCTGATGAGCCATGGGACTTTTACTTATACTCCCAAGATATGGTGAAACACTGAATCTCCCTATTTGTGGCTACATCAAGAACCATTGAATGAAAGGTAGCATTAAATTTTTTTCTGGCATTTCATCACATGGCAGAGCATATTCTCTCATGAAAGATTAAATTGCAGATGCTACTGACATCTGTTATTGTTTGGGAGGTTCTTGTTTCTTTGTGTATTTAAAGGAGGGTTATCTGAATAAGAATTACTCGGAGCAGCAGCAACGACTTTGCAGTATCCTCTGATAGGAGACAATACGTAACCACAACAAAAACAGTGTTTAATTTTTATAGATGTCTGTACTTATCAGGGTGGTTTTGTGGTCTAAACATGACTTAATTGTCACAGCACTGGATAATTTAGAACTGAACTTAGGGGACTGCTATGTGAAGTACTAAAATACTGTGCTTAGAATTAGACATTGTTGCTGTTTAAAAATGTATTTCCAGCTAATCATTCTGCTCAAGTACTTCTTCACTGGTGACAGTACGTAAGAAGGGACAGCAAAATTAGAACAGTTTTGAAAGATGACCTACAACCAGATATAAATCTGGTCCCTCAAATGGTTAACAAGTTAAGAAGGAAAAAATGTAGTCATAACAGTAGCATAATATTTATAACTTTTTTATACTAAAATATGCATATACTGTATGTATAGATGGAATTCACGTAACTGAAGGGCAAGCTCTGAACATGGGGAAGAGGAGATTTTTCCACCACTACCACTCCCTGATTTTTCAGGTTAGAGAAAGTGAGGAAAAGGATAACGGGTTTATTACAACAAATATAATTATGCTCTAGGCAATATCATTGTTTCTAAACATTTTATTGTATTTTGACAAATACTATGTTTTTGAGTGATACAGTGGAGCTGAAGTTAGAAAAATGGGAAGAAGTGGTAGTTAATATATCAAGAGTTGAATTTTAAAGCATTCACATATTAGTAATTTAAAATTCTGTAATATACATGAATATTCTGTAGAGCTTTGTGAGATATAGGAAACTGGACATCAGTTTATCTTTTTACAGCTAAATGCACAAAAGAGTGGAGAGGATGGTCAGTTCTTATTCCATTCCCATCTTATCACAAATTTTGGTAAAGCAGCTAAAATAAGAAGCCTGTTTCAAAGAAAGTTCTTTTAATATATTGTGGTTTGGGTTTTTTTAGGCAGGTGCATTTGATTTATTTATATAAAAAGAAATAAAGTGTATTTGAAACATTTATTATCTCAGAGAATTTTTTTTTATTCTCAGAATGGTGGGCCATATTACTGTTCCAAAAGCAGTAATTTTGATCTAAAGATAATGATATGTATATAACCTTCTTGTGAATAGGCCATAAATCATTTGCAGTCTGATGGTGCTGGTGTGGTACTTATATTTTGAATTTGGGTGTCTGGTTAAGGGTAGAAAAATTTGGACTTTTATGGTCAAAGTTGAATTTTCTAAATTATATCATTAATAAGTAAGGGATCTGCTTTTCTTCTGTTGGCACTTGCTCATGCTAGTATGGTGCTACGAACTTTTTTCTTACCTCAAGAGATTTTAAGCATTTTTAAGAAGACTCTTGACATTAAGAAACTGAAAATCTTTTTACAGTGAAATCTGATGTCCTGGTCTTCTGTTACACAATAAAAGTACAGCAGTTTCATTAATTTGAGCTATATGTTGCAATATTACTTGGTCATTTATTAGCAAAGAGAATATATCTTAGGAACAAATTAGTTTATGAGGATTGACACAGCTTGTCTTAATTCAGTATTTCTATTTTAGTACATGTAGCAACATAAGAGATGTGAATATCTTCTTTATTGAAGAGTATTTTCTCTTACATTCTTTACACTGAGTGGTTTTAATGACAAGCATTATTAGGATTCTCACAAAAAGAAAATACTTTGAATTTAGGTTGTGTCTTTCTTGCCAGCAGGTGTTTACACACGTGTCTGTCTCCTGTTTTGTCTTTTGTCTTCTAAAGTCTAGTATAGAAAGTACCATGGGCTGCCAAGATTGTCATTCTTATTGAACTTTACCCCTCAAATCCTGTACTTGTTTAGGTAATCAGGAATACATTTTTACTTTAAGAAAGAAAATGGACATGTCCATCTTGAAACAGGGTATAATGTGGTACTTTTTAACACTTTGTATTTCAAGAAGATATTTTTGGCTCATTTCATGGAAATAATATTGCTTTTAATAGTAAACAGTGATGTTTATTGCAGATTAAAAGCTGTGCATTTTAATATTTTTAGCTGCTAGATAGTAGTTAAAATTTCCTTTGCTTAGATTACATTATTTCAGTGTGGTTTTCAGTATCTTAATTGGTGAGAGTAGGATTATTCAAACCCTTTTTATACTGCCTGTTCTTACTATCACATTTGTGACGTTATGGGTGAGATAAATTTTTAGTGACAGTGAAGGATGGAAATGCAACTTTGCTGTTCTTGATAAATCCAACAAAAAAATTCTGAAAATTCAAACAAGTCAAATTAATGTTTTCCAAGTAAAACAAACCAGGCAGCACTCTGGTGAAATACCTCAGGAAAGATAACTACAGCCCTTGTGTAGCTGTGTATCATTTGGTAAAGATGTGTGTGTGCACATTTCTGAGCGGAATCAAAGACAAAGCAAGAAGGCCTCAGAGAGAATTGGAGCAAACAGTGGAACACAGCCCGTGAAAAACAGCAAGGTATTTCTTGACAGAGCATGGCTAAAGAAATCTTCTTATGGACTCTACATGTTTATTTCTTTGTGGAGGTAGAATGTTTTACATTCTTTGTAAATACCCACGATGGAATCAAGATGATCTGCAGAGAGAGTATCTCACCTATTTCTGTTCAAGTGATGAGTGGATAATGGAAACAAGTAACAACTCAGGTCAAGTAGGTAGCAATGTGGATTTGTGTGAGGAGCGTGGCGTTCTTTTCCTGACTGACAGAGCTGTAAGGATATGTACTATCCCAAAGATACTTTTTTTTTTCAGCTCTATTATCTAGTTATGTTTTTTTGTGTTCATGTTATGGTTTACTATTCCTATCAACAGGCTGAGATGTAAATTTTCAACTGATATGTTGTGTTCCTTTCCTGGGTAGTTAAATACCAATATATGCTTTCTCTATAGAAACAACTTCTCAGAGTTTGTGATCACAGGCCACCAGATATAAAGTGTATCAGTTTATTTTGCTAAACTGATGCTTTCTTGCTGCTAAGAAAGTTTTTAATTCTTATATAAATTTATAAGCTTTAAAAAAATGCTGGTTCAACTTTTATAGTTCTATCAGACCTTTATTGTTCATTAAAAAGAGTCAGCTTAAAAAATTAATTTTTGTGGTTGTGTAACTCTGATTACAATTGATGGATTCCTTGTGTGGGCAAATTAAAATCACTCTCGTGAGGGGGACAGGGAAGGGTTTTATTAAGGAACTGAACTTCTCTTATTCCTATGTGTACTACTTACGATTCCTCTTGTAATTAGCATACAGACACATGCACACACCCTCTGTGTTTATTGCACCCTTTTTTCAAGCTGTCTTTCTGTGTAGGTCTGTTTTGGGCAGATTAGTTTTATGTCTCTGTTATGGTTTTGTTCAAATTGGAGTTTGTACAGTCATGTATACACACACATCATTTCAAACTATTTTCTATTGAAGTTCTGTGTGAAAGTTACTGGATTGCTTACCAAAAGTTTAGCAGTGCAGTGGGTGGATAATAAAATAAAACCTCATTTTCCTCTGTGCTTATTTTCTTACTGTTCTAATAACTTTATTTCTTCTTCTTTATGAAATAGGCACCCAAATACCATTTGATCATTGTGGGGATAAAAAAGCAGCAGTACCTGCAGCTGAAAATAGTGTGGTTTAAGTAACTTGTCACAGAGCAAGGATAGTGTCTACTCCTCAAGGATGGTACTCAGCAGCCTTCAGCAGCAGCATGTCCTGATGCTGCTCAAGGCTACTTCATCCTGCTCCCAGAGTTGTGTAGATCTTTGCATCCTACACAAAGGAGCTCAACAGATACGTTTCCTTCACTGCCTAGTCTCGAATGAGGCCAGGGTAGTTCAGTACACTGTTCTGCCTGAGGTACCAGTCTGTGGAATAGTAAATACATGACTACATGTGTTTTGTAACAACAGATACAAAAGAGTATCATGCAGGAGTTACTAAAAGGATACTAATTCTGGCTTTTTTAATGCCTTTAAATACCAAAATATGAAATATAAATAATGTCTTAAAAACATAGTTTTTTGTTTATGTAGACAAGTACTTGTTTATACAGTTTGATTTGTAGATGTCTTCCTAGGAAAAGGCAATAACTTTTACTAGGCAGTTATTGTCTTTATTAACGAGTATTCATAATTAGTATGACAGTAGGTCAGTAGCAGTTTAGTTCACTTTATCCAGGGTGAGTTGAATTTCTGGTTATTTTTAGAATGTGCAGTAAAGCTAAGAGGTAATACAGTAGCTTTTTCAATGGCAAAGCTTATAGCTTGTATGTTTTTACATTCCAGTTAGAAAAATTTTATTAACAATTTTGAGAAGACTTCAATTTTATATAGATATTGCATCAAGTTTAACAAAGACAGTTTGGGATCATGAGAAGGGAGTAGGTACTGGAGATAAGCCTTTGCTCTCTGAAACTCTTAATTTATTTTTTCAAAACTCAGAAGTGTTCCTAAAAACCCCATTAAAACCCACCCATCTGTGTTTTGTAAGAGCAACAGAAATATGTCAGGCTATGGTATCACAGTATGAGAATTACTTGTAGATGCTATTTGACTCTTATCCGAGGTCAAACCACGGTATTTGTTGACCTTCCTACTTAGGCTTGATGCACTGAAAATCTGGGCTGTTAAACTTGGGAGTCATATGATTGTCTAAATCCTTACTTCTCATTTGCAATGTTCCAGAAAAACAAGGCAGAGGCAATTCAATCAGGCTTAACAGTCCTATGGCTTTTAACTATTTCTGAATTTCTGTTAGGGGACGTACAGCTTCTGGAAAAACAATTAGCTTTTAAAATTAGTTGGCTCTATTAAGCACCTTTCATCTGAAAACTGGCAAGTAACTGCAAATATTTATTAAACAATTAACTCTTTAGAAGATCCAGGCATGCAGCAATACAGTGAAGTGACTTCTTATAATTGCCACAGGCTTGTAGTAACGCTTCTGGTAACTTAAAATAATGTGTGTCTTCATTTTCTGCTAGTCATGCATTCAAATTGGCAAGTCTGTTACAGAGAGAAAACTGTCTTATTTTATGGCAATTAGTGTATCAATTTACTTCACGTTCTCAAAGTGCTTATTAATTTTAGCTCAAAATAGATCAAATGTACGACATGTGACTGCTGTATCATAATACTACTTATCTATTTTTAAATCTAAATGGACTCTGGGAAAGTACTTTGCAAACTTTTGGCATCTATTGCAGAGCAGGTTTTCTCTGTGTTCCCGAGTAAGTGCTTCCTAATGGGGTCCTGTAGTATCCATTGGTCTTTCTGGCTATGTTTCAAGTTTTTATGTATGTTAATTAAAAAAACCTGAAATAAAACTCAGGTGAATTGTGTAAATCCTTTTTCAAAATGAATAAGCTGGGAACACTCCATCTACTTAATTTCAGTCCTCAAAATGTTCACATGTTGCAAAGGAAAATGAGATGTATGCTGGAATTCATGAGCTCACAATCATATTAATGGTATCTTGTTTTATGTTTTCTCTCTGAACTTACGTTCAATACCAAAGAAATAATTATTGTTTTCCTGTATGTTAAGTTACAAGCTTTTCAAAACTTAGTGTCTCTTCATAAAAATGTATCAACTATTGGAAGACAGACAGTCTTCACCCTTCTTGCTCTGCAATGACGAAGTCATGGCTCAAAAGTTATGGATAAGTTAATATTATTTCGTAATCGTCACCTGGGATGTCTTTATCCCCACTGCATGTGGTCCAAGTTAAATGTTAGGACTTTTCTATCAGGATTTCACATCACCAAATTGTCAGTCATGAAAATGGGTGAAGTAAGAGAGAGTTGCCAAGGCAGTGAAGAATTTTATCATTTTCTATGATGAAGGCTGCTGTAAGATACAACAGATAAATCTAAGGAGAGCAGATGAAGTGCTACTAAACTGGTTAGTTCCATGATTCCATCAGAGCATACAGTGATGTCCTATGTTGACTGTAATTTGGTTTTTGAGCATTAATATGTGTAATTGTTGCTTGTAGTAACTCAGTCTCAAAGACCAAAACACCAATGATGAGCAGCATCATGGAGATACCAGTATTTAACAAAAGATCATAAAGGAATATTAATTGTTTTTGCAGTCTCAACTGTATCATAGTTTGGGATCCAGGAGAGTACCCTTATGTGACAAACACTAACAAATGCAATCCACAATAGACTGTGGATGTTTTGTGTGATTAGCCTATGAGCCAAACAGCAGTAGTGCTGTGTGGGTTTTCTGAAGTCACTTCATGCTGCATTGTTAGCTCTGGCTGAAGAGACAGAATGCCAAGGTCAGATTTTTTTATTTTCTTTATTTCATATGAAGACATTAACATATTAGTGGTGCTGCAACCAACAAGTTTTACAGCTTGAATGTCTTACTCAGTATC
The DNA here is from genome assembly GCA_013396655.1 of Campylorhamphus procurvoides. Taxonomy (NCBI): domain Eukaryota; kingdom Metazoa; phylum Chordata; class Aves; order Passeriformes; family Dendrocolaptidae; genus Campylorhamphus; species Campylorhamphus procurvoides. Next base: position 687,861 of record WBMV01001068.1, on the reverse strand, counting down.
TGTAGTGATACCAGGTATAAACGAAGAAGTATAGCAAAACAGATTTAGCAAACGTTAGTGTTGGAGAAGTTCATTTTCTCAGCATGCCTGAAGTATATCTGTTGTTTGGTATTCATATTTGAGTCAGCTATTACCAAGTCAGAAGTTGCTAAAATATAGAAGAATATTAAAGAAGTGGGTGTTTCGTCTTTCTTTTATGCCCAGTTGGCAGCCAGTAACTACATTAAGTTTTCATTCAGGTTGAGAACTTAAATGAAAAACGTTGAGATAATGAGATTGTGTTAAATAAGTTTTTGGCCTTTGACCTTCTAAAATCAGTCTGAAACTGATTTAAGGGTGGAATTGTATATAGACATGGAGTATTGTCTACTTTAAATGGCTGAAGAATCAGGGCCGTGAGGGGTTAGGCTATTTTCTTCTCCATCAACAGTAATATGCCAGGCCTCTTTTTATCTGGAAAAATTTTGCCTGTGCTACGCTCTTGGGGGCTTGCATTGTACAACGTATTTATATATATTACTAATATGAGAGAATAAAACTATTCTACTTGTTTGAGACAATACTGATGAAGGCATTTTTTCCTGCTGTTTAACTTACCCTCAAACTTGGGTTTTGCCTCCTTCAATGCAGAGCCCTCATCCTGTCCTTCCTTAGCTCCCTGTTTCAGTTTTACCTCTGCCTGTTGTCAGCTCCCTGGTGCAGTCTTGTGTCAGGACCTAGTTCCTTGCCTTTTAGCCCTTTCTCTGCTTTTTTTTTTCCCTTCCTCCCCCTGCCCCAGTTCTGTTGCGAAATTTTAATTTTTGATTGAGTGACCCACTGGTGTATTCTAATATTACGTTCTCCATATTTGTATCATGGTTGTTTCTGAAGTGGACACTTAATGACAGAGAACAGGAAAATACTTTAATGTTGAGTTTTAACAGCTCGCTAATTACTTATAAGCAAAGACGTGAGCCTGGTTTCCTTTAGCATTCATATTTCAGCCTGTTGTATCAATGATTAATCTCAGAGTTGCTGGTGTAAATATTACTATCATGTCTTTAAAATATCTATTTCACTCAACATATTTTCTTAGAAGGCTCTGATTTGGGGTTTATTCGATTTAGGACAACAATCAGACCTTATTAAATGTGTCTTTTTATTCTTTGTACTTTCCTTTCTCTTAATCTGTAATATGTCAATCAATTTAAATTGTTTGCTGTCAGAAGTCTGATGTTAATCCATCTTCTTGTCTGATGCAAAAAAAATTTAACAACTATGTTTGAAGTTGAGTATGCCAATTTAAGCATATGAAACACCAAAATAAGTCTTATTTTTAATTTAAACAAAAACCGGTCAATTTTATTTGAAATTGTTTCAATGTGTATGGCTTAGTTTTCTATTAAATTTCAGGCTACTGATTATTTTTAGACTACATAAATTGAGAACAGATGGAATGTATGATTAGAAATTTTGGCATATTGAGCAGTCAGGCTGAACTGAAAAATACTTGAATGTATAATATGTGGGACAAAATTATATCAGAGAGGTATTTGCAAAACCAGGGGTGCAAAAGGATGCTTTGAAGAAAGGCAGAGAGAACATCTGAGCTCGGCCCTCTCTGCGAACTGTACAGGATGTAAGTGGCCTTTTGTCTCCCAGGTGGCTGTGTCCAGTCGTGTGTCTGTATAACTGTATCTGTACATGTGAATTCACTCCTTTAAGGGTGTGAAACAAATAATTTCAATAAAAACTGACCAAATGATGGAAAGAGGAGAGAGATTCTGCTTTTCAAAACACTGCATAACGTATATATTCATGTAACAATGTTCTTCTGTATGATGTTTGGAATTAAAATATTTGCCAAGAGACATGAATTGCATTTTTTAGTAGTATTGAGAAGAATTTATCTTTGTAGAAAAGGAGTAGAGTTAAAAGGTTCATACTGAGTTTGTTGCCCTGCTATTTTCATATCTATTCTAGGCGACTGCCAGCATTTTATTATCAGAGTGGTTAGTTATGGTTTTGTTTGGGGTTATACTGGAAGTATTCTTATCTCTATGGCTTGAGCTGGTTGCTTTAAGTAGAACAAAATTTGTACCCAGGATATCAGCCTTTCTTAGAGTGAGTGTGTACTTTCCTTAGAGCGAGAAAGGAAGACAAACCTTGTGTTTCAACATGAGTGGCTTTGAGGCTGCAAATCTTCCAGCAATGCATAAAGATTTAATTTCCTAACTGGAGTTGTTGTAATTAAGTAGTAAGTGAAACTGATTTTAGCTTAGATTTATAAACCTTTTCTGTGTAGGCTGTGTAACATGTTAGGAAGGAGCTCAATAAGCTACATCCAAGTGAATTCTTATGATGGAAATATACGAGGTATAAACTCATTTGGGATTCTGTATTTGCTTTTGGAAAATTTGCTAAGTCTTATTTGTTAATTCTATGAAATAATACATTGAGAAACTAGATACGGTTTTAAATGCTACGGTCTTGGTGGGGAGTGGTGATGAACATTAATGATGTGTTTTTAGTAAAGACTGTTCTTGAATGTAGCTTTTCCATTATGAGAATATGCTACTCTGTTCCTGGAGCTCATGCATTGGGTTATCCTACAAAAAGCGAGGAGACAGGATACCTTCAGAGCTTGACATCCATATGGTATATTTTCACTGGATTTAGAATGCTGTTCTCCATCTCTCCAGAAGCTGATGCTGCACACAGACTACTTCAGTTGCTGGTGAACGTAATGCAGAGTTAGTGAAGCAGTCATCACTAATGGAGTATGGATTACTGTTGTATTTAATCTACTCTTAATTACCTCATGGGCAGAGGTTTTAATGAACATATACCTAAAGATAATAAGGGTAGAGAAATGTAGTTAATCCAGTAATTGTGATAAGTGAATCTTCAAAAAGGACTGGAAGTGAGCAGGTTAGAAAATCGTCTAACGCTGCTTTTGTTTTAGCTAATGGAAGAGCAGCAAAATTTGAGTTAAATAATTTCCTTCATAATCACCTTCTGCCTATTTCTTCCTTTCCATATATACATTTTAGCCCCATGGTGTTGTAAGCAGCTTCATAGGTTCCAAACTGGATCCTTAAGGACTAAAAAGTAATATTTTGGGGTGTTTTCCGAGATCTATCCATTCTACCCTCTGAAAGTTCTGTAAGACACTGTATTCAGTGTGCCTAAATAGTATTTTACGTTGGTGACTGTAGTAGGGCTTGCATAGATTTAAGGTGTGCCTGAAAAGGTAATTCAAGTGTAGATTTCAGACTGAGCAGAACTTAGAATCACGTTCAACATAGAGTCCCAAAATCCTTCACCTTCAGAACCTGGCCATGTTTGACATCCAGAATGTGCAACAAGCCCTCCAGGAATGAGGCAATTGCATTACACAGAATATTAGCTTGCACAACTTTTCAGAAAAATTAGATATTGGCAGCATTTTCAAAAATTACAAGCATACTTTATTTTCCTTATTTGGCTGATAAATCAGTTGATATTTTCTCTTGAAAGTATTGACTTTACAGAGGCAAAGGAATGGAAATGTCACAGTGGGTTGCCTAATAATACATAAGCAGTATTTTTCACTTCAGATAAGTATTCATTTAGGCTTTCATTTCTGTGTAATGGAAGTATTGGGTTTTTTTTTTTTTTAATAAGAAAGATGAGGACAGGGCTCAGTTACTGCAATATTACTAAGTTCTTTATTTTGATATTTCACTTAAATGGGATGCCATGTGTTTCCTTCCACCCACCCCCCCAAGAGTGGAGGAAGATGGATCTTATAGTGGAAATAAGTTTAGAAAAAATTGCCCAATGTATTGCAACTGGTACCTCATTTTGGCAGTTTTCTTGGGTAGAGTTTAACTTGAGAGGAATTGGAAGAAAACCAGAACCTTCCCACATGCCATGTGACTCCCAGAAATAACAGCTCTGTATTGAGCTTGTTAGGAAGAGTTATGAGCATCTGAGACTGGCTCAAAGTGAAACATGTTTGTTCTTCCAGGAGGAAGAAATGAAGCTTCTGCCTAGTTACGAACTTCTAAGCATTTTTGTCAAAATGGTTCGAGTATACTAAGATAAACTCAAGAGATAACATGTCTTCCAGCTCTGCTAAATTAGAGGGATTTTTCCTTCCCACAAATTAAAATGGTCTGCATAATGCTATCATGAGATAGACTTATTCAAAAGAGGAATATTCAAAACTTTTGGAGTAATCATGATTTGGATGGCCTATGCTATGATGTGACCACTGCAAGATTAAGGACAACATTGCCAGTTATTATCAGGAACCTGAATGCTAAAGCCTGTGTAAGCAAATTATCTGGTTTCCCTGTGTGCAGTCTGCAGTGGGGGTGTGTGCTGAAGCACACAGTGGTGTGGAAAAAACTCACAGTATCCCTGTTCAGGAGGGTATGGGCCTGATTGTCAGTGCTTTGAGGGGACTACTGTGAGAAGCTGTTTTTAGTGACAACTCACAGTATGAAATACAGCAATTTTCACAATACATTTTTAGTTATTCTTTCCTCCTATTTCTCTTTATGGAAAATTAAAGGTAAATACAATTAGAACTAATGGATGTTCTTGTATCTAATTAAAAATAGCTTAAAGAATATTTAGTGTGGTTTACCTGTCAGTTAAAAGTTTATATTACATTTGGTTTAAAATTATTTCTTTTCCACAGTTCAACAATATTTAAATAAGTAAAGTTTACTTTTTGTGAAATTTAATAAAGTGAGCTCTATTACAGCTAGTCAGCATAATGAAAACCTGCTTAAAAGAAAGAAAATATTTGATTTTTAAACAAAATGTAAAATTGTCAAACTTCTTGAAATTGTTATGTATTACCAAGCACTGGTTTTTGCACTATAAACAAGCAAAAATTTTATGTTCAGCACAGCTTTATGTTCTCTGTAAGCTGAAGAAGGAAACACTAGTTTCTTTTGATCTTGCTAAAAAAATAATCTTTTATAATTTTGCTTTGAAAGTCAAAATACAATTGAAAGGTTGAGGCTGCTTGAGGATACAGTATTAAGGAATTCTATCTTTACTGACATTCATACTGCATGCAGACCTGATGTGCCATGTGAATTGTTTGAATTTGTTCAATTACAAATTACAAGTAATGGTCTATTTTATCCATAGAAAATAAGAGAGGAAAGACTATTCATTTCATCTTGTAGGATTTCTATCCTGGAAAATGCTTTCTGCTTTCCCTGTGTTTTTAAACAAATATAAAAATAAACGTATTTGTAGTCACATATTTCTCTCATTCTTAGTATAAGAGTATAAGATGGATCTTCTGACCGTTCTACCCATCCAAGCTTTAGTTGTTTAGGGCTTTATTGGAAAGTAAACACTTGAGAATGCCAAGTGACATTGTGGATTGAGAAGTAAAGGCCTGTTGCTTACTGATAGCTCGAAAAGACATTTCATAAATAGCAAAAGGGAAATGTTTTAAGTATTTTTTTAACTTGATGAATTATTCATTATAGCCAAATGTAAATACTATTTAAGAATATATTCAGACTGCTAGTAAATAAATTCACCTTATATGAAACAAACTGGATATAAATGATAATTTATAAATTAAAACCCGTTACGTATGGGGCGGGGAAGTAAGATCTATGTGCTTCGCTGCTGCCTCACTACAAGAAGTAGCCAGTAATTGGGATGTTGGTGTGTGAATTATTTCCCCTCCAAAAAATCTGATATATTTAGTTGTATTTATACAATACATTACATATGAATGAGTGAGCACTTTTAAAATTTACTGTTCAGTATTAGTTTTTGTACCTCACACTTTGTTTGGTCTTGAACAAGCAGATGGCATTTGTTACTCCATTTAAGTGCAGACTAACATAAATTTTGTAAGCACAGTGTAATTAACTTCAGCATATAGAGAAATCCTGTTGTCTGAGCTGTACTTCTGATGGCTCTGCATTCATGCAAGTTCCTGTAATTGAGATACTGCTTACTTAGCCCAATGTGTATTAGGAGCATATAGCAAACTTTGAAATACTCTCTTACACATTCTGCAGCCTCTTGACTTACGGCCAGCAGCATCCACTCTACTTCTCAGGGACTTAATGCCAGTTTTCTACTCTAGCTGCTGTGGGAGACAGTGCTTCAGTCGTTCCACTGTTTTGTAGAATATCTGAAGCTGAGCAGGCTGGTAGGAGTGGAGGAACTGGGGTGCTCCCTAGGGCAGCCTGTAATCTATAGGTAAGGCATTGGAATACAGGGACTGTAGTGGTGTGCTTATCTCTACAGCACATGGCCAAATGTTTTGTACTTCAGACTATACTTTAAGAAAGTCACTCCTGTATTCTAATTTGTACTCTATACTCTTGCATTCTATGGAAAAGCACTATCCCTTACAATGGAGTTACTTTGGGTTTGCTTTCTTTTTTATTTTGATATTTTTCTAACTGAACCTAAGCGTCATATAATCAAAGAACACTCCAGTTTTGGAAGAAAACAAAAGTATGAATCGAAAATACTTATCACAATGTGGAGTCAGGTGTTTTGTTCATTTTTTTTCTGTAAGAAGTATGCTGGTGATTTAAAATGCAGATAAGACTTCCTGAAAGAGGCGTGAAAATGGCTGGAGTTACTCAAATATTTAGCATTCTGGTCTTTAACTTGATAGTACAAATCTGATAGTAGAGTATAGCTGCCGATACAGTAAATTATTTTTGCCTACAAGATTTTAGTTTAGGTAAACATTTTAATGCCGTCCCTTCTCTTACTTCCTCCCACTATCTCATATCAAAAATTATCTCTAAACATGACTCCAGATCTCTCAGAGTTAGTAATAATTCGTTATGGGAGGTTTTCAAACCCACATGTTCCTCATATTGGGCAGTTCCTTATACTAGCAAAGTGGCTAAACCAAGGAAAGATAGACCAAACCTGCAGATTCTAGAAAAAGTAGAGCTCCTCTACCCAACGCTTCCTGTAGCCAAGATCTTCTCCGCAGGAGCTGCTCACCTGCAGGAGTCTTCACGGTTTCTCTGAGAGCCAGCTCTTCAGCAGCATTGTGCTGGGAGAACAGCCAGAATTGAAGCAGGTAGCTTCTCCTTGAGCTCAGTCAGATATTGGGCAAAATGTCCGTGTGGTGGTTCTAATTCAGGAATTTTATCTTACTCAGTTTGGATCAATAATCTATTAATGCTCACTGCTAATCAACATTAGTAATTGGTTTTATGTAAATTAAGTGGACCAAAACCTTTGTCTGCTGTTAGGTTTTTCAGAGAGACAGAGGTACTGAGGTCATATGCTAAATTGCTTCAAAATCTAACTTTCGATTTTAATTTAAGTAAATCCATACACTTGCATGTTTTTCCTAGACCTCATTGGTCCAAAAGCAAAAATATCTTTCTTACTCTTGGCACACAAATATTTTATATAACGAAACTCACATAAGTACTTTCTCTTTTGCCAAAAAGTAACAAGTTTTGTACAAAACTATTTGTGTGTCAAACTACCTTAAATTAGACGAGAAAGTAACTATGGAGCATTATTTGAGTAGCTTGTCACATCAAAAGGCCATGGACCAAGAAAATTTCAAAAGTCTTTGATTTCTCGTATTTACGCGAAAGCAGCTGTTTCAAAGATGGTTCTTGGCTAACCTTTGTTTTATTATGGAGCGATTGTGTAATTTTTATTCACATTCTGAAAACATGGATGTCGTAGTCTGAACTGTTGTAGTGACAATCCCCAGTGAGCACAGCACTTTGATGGAAGCTCTGAGAAAAGTACCAGGGAAGGTGACGTTTTGGGAGAGAAATCCAGCTCTCTTTGGCAAGTTTGACAGTTTTCTGGAAGATTTGGCTTTTTGTAAGAGAGGCTTCTCTGTCCCCTTGTTTTCTGCACTAGATTTGGGACTATGACCACAAGGTATTTGATTTCAAAAAAACCAGATAATACTTTGATAGAAATGAGGAAATTTGATCTGCCATGCTATATGTACATGGAAAATAGCATCATCTTTGATGATTTGTCACATTTTGACAAGAAAACTGATGAGAGTAAGAGCTCATAGCTTGCATATGAAAAATCAGATGCTGAATTTGACTTTTTATTCTTTTTACCCCAAGTTCTCACTTATTTTTTAATTCCTTTTGTATCATGGTGGTTAACAAGCAAATGATGTTGTTGGACCACACAAGCTGAAATGCATGTGTCCCGATGAGATCCGAAGGTTCAGGGTGTGTGCTGCAGTTAACCGGGTGTACAGCAGATGCCAGCAGAGCCCTACTGAGTCAAAATAGAAATATGACCAGCGTTCCCATAGCAACAACTTCCTCCTGGCAGTCCTATTTATAGCAGTGCTGCAGTCCCAGCCTCGGTGCCGCTCTCAGAGGGACTCTCTAGGAAGGGTTAACCTTGTTAGGAAAAACGTAGGCGTAAAGGTACACCGAGGCTCTGTGGGTTTGTTTTCTTGTGTTTTATTAGACAGTGAGGTTGTCAGTGGTGTTTATTTTCTTTATGTTCATTTGGAAAAATCTTTATTTCAAAATGGAGAGCCATTAAATCTGTGAGCTCTGATCAAGTACAGCTCCTCCTTCCGCGTGTTTAAGGGGAAATGCAACCTAGTGGCATCGTGTTGAATGTGTAGTGAAAATCCAAACATCTGCTTTTTCAAGAGCCTTTTTCTGCCTTTGTTTCTACCCATAATTCCTTCCAAAAAATGCATGCCTGGCAAGACTCAAAATGGGATTGTGTTCAATTACATAATTTCTGATGAAAATGTTGGGGGGGTTAAGTTACAAAATGGCTATTTGTATACTTTGGTTTACATCCTTTTCTCTCAAGGTTTATATAACAACTAGAAAAATACCACACATATTGCCTCAGGCTTATAGCAAAGACACTCTAGGTTCTTTAGTATATCTTTTGAAACAAATTTGAAAGTCATTAAATGCTTATAAACTTCTGTATTTTCTAATTCAAAATCAAACAGTTAAATTGTTTTCTTTTTATGAAATGTGTTGGCTGCATATTTCAACCTAAAAATATTTTATTGGTTAATCAGATACCTGAAAAATTCAACAAGGCCCCCAAGCTCTTAAAAGTGGATGATCCCTCACTAACACTTTCTATCAAGTAATTGCTCAGTCCTTTTGTAATAAATAATAAATACCAAAGTTGTATTTTCATCTTTCGTTTTTGAAGTAACTGATGCATAAAGGAAAAGATGTGTTTCATCAAGCCATCAATTTTTAAAGCAAATAAATAAACTTTCTTTAACCTCTAGGGAAAAAAAAAATTCTTTATTGTTCATTTATAAGGTTTCTTTAAGCTATTTTTTCCATAGACTACAAACAAATAAATAGGCAGAAAATGTCAGAGGATGTCTTTTTTAATGCAGATAAAGATCTCCTGTGGAAAAAAGAAAATATGTTTCATATTTAAAATAAGAAGATAGAAAATAATACTTTTATTTAGAGAAATAAAACATGGAACCAGGAAAATACTAAGTTTCAAGATTTGGAATTAAAACGTAAACTTTAGTTAGCTATAGGTGATCTGAAATTTCTTTTGCATCTTTTGGATTTCTTTTGTAAATCCATTTTTCAAGGTTCTATAAAGGAATACAGTTAAATGTCTTAAAACTCCTGTTCTTAACTGCAAGATACTCAAGATATTCAAGGTATTAACCTTCATTAAATACTAGAGAATGGCCTTATTTGCACAGTCCTGTTTTGATTGAATATAGAAAAATGCACACATTATCATTTAAAAATATTTCAAATGTTTTCCAAGTAAAATTACGACATATGGTAACATGCTGTTACTCAACCATCTGGGTCCTTTGAGGAAAGGAGGGTGCTCGCTTTCTTAATCCTTCTCTTTTAAGGCTTGACTGGTAGGGCAGAATTGCTTCCTAGAATTTGAGAAATGCAGTTTTAGCAGGGGGTTGTTAAAAATAAGTTGTCCATGTAGCTATATGATTCCTGTTTCTTTTTCAGCAAGGAGGTGAAAGGTCTGTGGCTGGGTTATAGTGCTGTGTGTCACCTGTTACAGGACATTGGCCCCTGGGAAATGTGCATGAGGTTGTGGGTTGGCTATCAGGAAGAGAATAAACGGCTTTGTTGCCTTTATCAGCTTAGAGGACCGCAGTGTTAGCCCTTGTCTATGGCTATCATCATGTTGCTTTTTATTAAACTGTGGGAGAGTGTCTTAGAAGTTTTTACTGAAATAATATTTAACAGAATACTGGAACTTGCACATGCAACATTGGAATTCATAGTTGGGTCTCTTACCCATTGCTCTGAATTTAACGTGTTTTTAAATATTACCAAGATTCAGTGGCTAGAGTTTAGCAAAACTAAATTTCTGTCTAAAGGAAATTCTAAACATTCCACTGTTGACTTTGGCTGCAAGAAGTTGGAACTTCGTTACCTCTTGTAGAACAGAAATTTTAGCTTCTATTTTGGATTCCATTCTTTATATATAGAATATAAAATACTCTGAGCAAATTAATTGGAACATCAGTGTCAGTAAGATGAAAGATTAAGGAAATAGGAAGTTCCACCTTTAAAAATCATGGACTTCTTTTGAAGACATTGAAGGCCATGTGGGATGTGGGTTTCACATAAAATCAGTGTGGTGGTATTTTGTATTGTCATTGGGCAATTTCCTACGTTAAGGAAGTGTATTACTATCTGTGAGAGTATGACCTGCACTTTCTTTTCAATCTTTACATGTGCACAATTGCTGTAACTGTTTGCTGGCAGCAATTTGTAAAATTCAGGCTTTCTCTTAGGTTCTCTTCTAACAATTTCATTTTCATAACATGCTTTCACTTAAACTAGTTAATTTCTGTAATCTCAGAAGATGTGTATTTCTGATTCCTCTTTTTGGCACCTAATTCAAGTGTCCAGGTTAGTCATTTGGGTCCACTCAGAGCTCTGAATTTTACTGGTCACATTTGCTATGTGGCAGTCTCCACATCTCTCCATGGATTCTAGATGGCTGACAGACTTTAACTTTTGTAATGGGAAGCAATGTGGATTTTGTAAATTTACTCTGTTTTAGATCAGGGAAACAAAATGGTGTAGTTAAAGACCGGTGCAAAAGATAAGATGACAGTAGTGTAAAGGCTCAGAACCATGGGAGAGGAGAGGGGCAAGATAAGCACGCCATCATACTAGGTGTCTCTGTTTATTGGAGAAGATAGACAAGGTTAGAAAGAATATTAGTCTCTTGGAAGGATTCCCTTAATGCCAAAAGATTGGCAGTGAGCTACAAGGGAGAGCACAGCTGTATGGTTCCAAAGGGGCTCTTCAGCCCTGCAAAGTGCACCAGGCAGGGAAATAAGTATCTTGATGTTGTCTAAGCACTTCTTATATTGCTGTATGGAAGGTGCATAATATTACTCTGTCATAAAGTGTTTGTTTATATAAAGCATATAATATATCCCCTCTGCCTATTTGTGACCCCAATAAGGCAAACAGATCCCTCATGGTTTTCACTAGCTCTCGTTTATGGCAGCAAAGCCTTGAACCAGTGGGATGTTATGGATGTCATAATTGATCTTGGAATGGAGCAGGTGAATGGCTGGAAGGCATAAGGAGACACATGTAATGAGCTGGTGTCTAGGGAGGTTTGCACCACTAGACCCTGACAGGAGACCAACCTTGTCACCAAGATTCTGCTGCTCGCCCGGATTTGCAAATGGCTGCATAAAATGTAAGCATTTAGACAGTTGGTTCCAAATTCTGAACAGGTGATGGAGAAAGGAGTTACGTTTCCAGAGTGCCTGGAGCCTAAAAGCAAAGTGTACTCCTGTGCCTTGCACAGAGTCTGGAAATGTAACCTGTGGCATTGGCCAAGGCCAATCACAAGTGCAGCCGTGCCCATTACAAAGGACGTGGACAAATCTGTGAAGTCTGTCTGTTGACATTTTTTTTGTTTTACCATTGTCATGGGCAGTTTGTCATCATGAGTTTTTTCTGAGGCACAGGGCTGTTATGAAATGGTTATATAATGTCCAAGGGTGGGTATCTGCTGACATTTGAAAACTATGTAGTGAGAAGTATGGTAGTGAAAAATGAGAGGTATGTCTTTAACACGTGTTGACTGTAAGGCAGAAGACAGATTGTGGAAAACTTACTTCAATCTTTCTTAAGAATAGCCTAAATTTTTACGAAGCCACATCATAGATATGCAGAGGATATACTAGAAAACCTGTCTAATGTATTTGTTTCCATTTTCACAAAAAGCAATATTTACTACTACCCATTGTAAGCATGCAAACTTACATAATTTGCAAACTAATGTTAAATACAGCTTTCAATTTATTCTCCTTCTGTTTTATGCCATTAAAAATTGTGCTTTCTAGACTTACTCCACAGTTGAAAATACTAAAAAATACTTAAAATATTGAAAGTATTGAAATATTAAAGGAAGTATTAAAAATACTCCTTCTTATGAAAGAGTGAAATCTTATTCTGCAAATAATTAAATGCATTTGGTTCATTCTTGGAGTAACTTGAACCAATTTTGAGAAAGTATAATGCAGTTTTGTTTGTATGTACAATAGAATTTAACTTCTTCAGACTGATTTTTCTCAAAGAAAGAAGATAATACCTTTTTCCCCCCAATAATAAAAAAGCAAGTTGCGAGTAACTTCTGTGCTTTGAAAGTATATTTGTTGAAAGCATGAGATTACTAATTATTAGATTCTAGATGATTGTTTGCTATGGTGATGTAGTACTCTGACTTAGTAAGAAGGGAGGAACTGCAGAATAAGTCACTTTCAGTTTTTTTCCCACCTGGTTGTGGTAAATTAAAAAAAATATATACGTACCTTCTGAACAAGTTGTTTATATTCCAACATAAAATTTATATTCGAATATAAAATGCAAAGCATTAAAAAGTTGTGAGAACATATGCTACAGAAATTAGTGCTTTTTTTTTTTCTTTTTAAAACACAAAACACTTAAATTTACATGAAAGGAAACTTTTCACAGTATAGACCAGTACATCATAGAGTTTCTCTTAACAGGAAGTGGAAGAGAGTAGTGGTTAGCGAATGGTGCCAGCAGGAAGCTTGACACATGCACAGCTCTTAGTGGTGCTGGGTTGTCCAGCTCCCTGTAGATGTTTTCTCTTTTGCTTTCGTAAAAGTCAGTGGTGTGCGTAGATGGCAGCGCACAAGGCGTGTAATCAGTGCACGGGAACAGCCACAGCTTTGCAGAGACTGGAAGGTTTTGCTAATCGCCTCTTCCATAGGCACTCCAGGAATGGTGCACATGAGCAGAAAGCAACTCAGGAGCATGAGGGCCAACATTGCTCTGAATACACTGCCCAGTGGGATGCATCGAGTAAGTAGTGGGGGTTTTGTTTGGTTTACAGATACTTGCAGTTCAGTTTGCCTCATAAGTGAAGAGCTCGCATGTTTGTAGCCAAGTATGAATACTGATGGGTGATACATTCTGGGGCAATGTTACAGCTCCTTACCTAAAGGTATTAATGTGAAGAACAGCACGTTGCATCAGACAGATGAACGTGGAGGCTGGTTCATGGACTAGTGTCTGGTGAGAGAATTTATCCCTTGTTTTTTCTTTTCTTTCAAACCATAGTTGACTTGTTTTGGCAAGCCCTCACCCCAGCTCTTACTTCTAAAGTACTTCCTTTATTTTCAAATTAAATCAGCGAGTTTAGCAGAAATAGAAAACTGTAACTAAAGGCTGTAACGTTTAATCTTTGGAATAGGTAGACATTGCTGCACAGACTAAACTTCTATTTATAGGGTTTTTCATCATTCACAATTTTAAGGGATATATACATTAAAAATGCTCTATATAGTGGTAAACAGTATAAAATAGTGTTTGATTTTAACTTAATCATTAATTTAGTGTGGGAATACTGGTTATCATTAGATTTAATTTCTAAATTAGTGAACAATTTACAGTGTTTGTATGGCTTAAGTTTTTATGATTATCTTTTGGGTAATAAAAGAGATTGAAAAAAATCAAGATAAATTGGCATTTTGTTTTTTGTTCTGTTGGTTTTTGGGGGTTTTGTTTTTTGTTTTGAGTTGTTTTTTTATATTTTAAAGCCATGCAGTATTTTGCAAAGCAGTTCTTGTCTCTGGTTAAATACTCTTTTTAAAATGTTACAATATGGTAATTTATGATAATTTTGTTCCAAATTTCAGATTCATTGATGGATTTGAGATAGCACAATTATTTCAGTTGAAGATAGGCTGTGTTGGAAATGCTTAACATAACAGTGTTGCCATGAAGAAAATCAGTGTTTATACATCTTGCTTGCAACTTAAAATATTATATGAGTAGGGAGTGAATATGTTCTCAGAGGATACGCAGTAAACATGGAAACAAAAAGGTGTTAATGCATTGACCTAAAATAGATTAAATCTAGGTCTCCCAAATGAGATGGGAAAGAATTGATTCGTTTTGTTGGAAAGATAAATGATGAAAGTGCATAAATTCTGAGCTTCCACTTCTCCAAAATATTTTCAGCCTGGTAAAAATAGGCACATACTTGTGTTTATGTAGAAGCTCTTTTTTATGTAAATAGCTATTTGAAAAAATAGCACTGAAGCATTTTTGATTATATAACATGAAGAAAAAAATGGTATTGACCTACTGACACTTACAAATTGTGACCTGTTTGTGTACAAGTCTCTACTTTTTTCCCCTCTGTTTAAGGCAGGCTTCCTCATGTCACATGTTTGATGAGGAAATGGGCTGTCGTGTCTCCTGATAAACGTGAAAATGGCTGTTCTGTGCATGTTATTTTAAGTCATAATTAAGTAGAGTGGTTGCATGCAGTTTTCTGAGCTCAAGTTGCTGAGCTGGTAGCTGAATGGTGGGTGTCTATGTAGCTTTGGGTTTGGGGTGATATTCTGAATCTTTATCCTGAAACTTTCAATTTCTAGATTATCTTAAAAAAATAATAATTTAAATTACTGTAGGTACCCATTAATTAAGTCCGCATTTAGCTGGAGTGATAGAGAAGATAAAGAGTAGTGGGAAGGGAGTATTTCTGTCTACTCTTGACTCTTAGTTAAATCTTCAGAAAAATACATCATCTGTGAAAATTCTTTGGGAAACATGAAAGAAACAAAGTGTTGGGGATTTTTTGTTTGTTTTGGTTTGGGGTTTTGTTTGGATTTTTTTTACATGGGAGTTCAATGTCATAGAATTGCTTGGTGTCACTGAATTCAGGTTGTAGATTAATTTCACAAAAAGTTGAATGAATAAGCAGCGTGTTAGAAACATGCTGGTGTTTGTCTTGTAAGGACATTTGAATATTCTCAACTATTCTGCCCATATCACTGCAGCTTTGAAACGTTAGTGTCAAGTTTTAGATGGACCTACATGGCACACTGCATGAATTACTGTTGAAGTTAAAGCAAAAGCACTCTTAATTCCTGGAAAAAGTTTGGGAAGTGTCTGCTCAAAATTATTGGGTTTTTTAGGCTTCAGGTAGAATCCATTTGAGAATAAAGTTAATATACCTTATGCTGTAATGAAATACAGTAACAAGTCTGTTTCAGTGTATGTTCTTTTACAAGCAGTGTCTGCTGAAGTTTTGGGTTTGCTAAAGGGGAAGGAGCTGCTGCTTGTTGGGTGGACTCTGTGTTGTCAGCTGTCTAGTGTTGTGGGTTTAAGTACATTGCCTTGTGGCCTATGGCCTTAGGGGTTTTTCAGTGGTTGATTTTGAAATGTAACATCATTGCTTTGTTATTTTGATATATAAAGTGTACAGTTTCTCCAGTGTGCCTTGGATTCTTGGTTAATGCATGAAATAAATGTTTTGCAAAATCCTCAGTCCAGCAGGGCAGAGGTGACTCAGGGCACCACAGGCCTTGCAATCTGTTTTAAAAAGCTGACTGAGCACAAGTGTGATTGTACAGCCTGTCCTGGTAACCAGGTCAGTTGTGCTGCACAGCCCAAAGGTGACTGGGCCATGATGGTAGCCATCAGAATGATGCATTTCATTCTCTGTGTAGTCGTGACTGTGACCACTTGCAATTATGTAGAACATACATTGGATATTTGGTTTGTTTTCTTAGTTGCTTGTTGCTCTCTGAATGATTGAAATGGGAAAGGAAAATGAGTCTGCTTGATTTTTAACATAGAGCCAGTAAGATGAATGTGAATCTTTTATTCTTGAATGGATTCAAGTATATTCCAAATCTGCATAAGAGAACATATTAGCAACTTGGATAACTGAAATGGTCAGGAGGGTCACCACAAGTGTATCTGTCATCTTCATAGTCTCTAAATTGAAAATGGGTGATGATGAACAGTCAAGTATTATTTGGTCTCTAACTGATTCAAGGTAATACCAGTATACTTCCAAATACTGCAGAATGATTTATAGAGATTTAGCTGAATAATTACTATATATGTGTGTGTGTGTAGACAGAAAAATGCATGTGAAATATGAAATAATGTGCAGTATGAATTGCTTAAAGCTTTAGAATAACTACTAGTTGGGTACAAGTCAACAGATAATTCTGGTCTAAGGTTGCCATGGAAACAACCAGTGCTTGATATAATTGAGAACATCTTAAACCCGCCTGGTGTTTGCATGCTTTTTTTCCCCTGCCATTTTGAGCTGCTTTAGACATGAATAGGTAGTGTTGGTCAGAACAGTAGTAGTTAATGAGCAAAACCAAATACCCGTGTCCTGAATATTGATTTTGATATTCTACTGGTATCTTGTGCTTCGTAGTTTTTTTGCATCACAAAGAGCTCATAAGGAAGAGCAGCTCTCTGGATTCTGTGTGCTCTCTTTCTAGTTAGTGTATAAGTGTAGAAGAGATTGAAGCACTGATTTGGTAGAGATTAACATACTTCATCAACTGTTGGATTAATACTAGGAACAATATGTTTCTGACAACTAGCTCTTCAGCATGAATGGTAAGTCCTTTCTATTTCCTTTGACACTATTTTTTTGTTCGGTCTTCACAATCAGGAAAAATCTACCAGGTTTCCCTTTCTTGTCTGCATAGCTGCATCGACTGCTGATTTCTTTGTTTTTGTAATCGACTCACTGTGGGTTTCTATTTAAAATTGCTAGTCTTAAAGATTTGCGGTTTTTTATGAAGCTGTTGCTTTGCATAACAGGTATTTAGTACTTTAAATTTTATTTTAAAGCTCTCTTTTCGAAATAACTTACAAATCAGCAAGGCACAGAATCTGTATTTGAAAATTTTATAATTGAATATATACATGTTGGTTCACTTAATTTTCTGTGTCACTCATAATAAATTATGTGAATTGATACAAATCAGAGAGGCCTTCTGAAATTATTGTAATCCTTGCCTAAAAATTCCAAATAGGCTTTTGTTGTTTTTCATCTGAACCGTCTTATCCTTCTATGAATTTTAGTCTTCTAAATGCTGGGATAGCAGAATAGTTGAGGTCATTCATGGAAGTAGGGGAGGGGACTCTCATTTGAAATGAGATCCTATAATAGATCTAGTAAACTTATCAGGCAGGTATTTACTTTCCAAAACCACTGCGACTACTTATTATAAGGTACTTTGAATATAATGGAATCATGAAGTGCTATATTCTTACTTCGAATATATTGAAAGTTGTTTTTAAATATATGAACTCTGTACATTTGTTTCCTTAGAAAAAGATAACCTTTGAAAATTGTTTGCCAAAAGCCTAAATATGTTAGTTTTCAAAATTATGCCTTTGTGATTCAAACAGATAGGCTGGATCTTTGGAAAATGACTTGAGGCAGGGATTTCTTGAAAAGAAAGAACAGTTAATCATGTGTATGGGGTTTTGTCTCTGTGGTTTTGCTTTATCCTACAAATTCAAAGGACCATTTTTACAAAGGTTTCACTTGTGTACATGGCATGACATAAAGAGTGGGAGGAGTTATCCTACTGCCTTATCTAATATCAGCTTGTCTATACTTAATCTCATACAAATGTGTTGAGGTCATCTTCCCCAGAATGGAAAGTGTGGCTGTCATTTCCTTGGTGTGCAAAGTACAAAATACAAATGTCAAAACCGGTACAGTTATTAAGACAGTGTTCCAGTACTTTGTACATACATGATGGAAATTTGTGGTACAGCATCATTCATGGCTGTTTCAGTAAACTAAATGCAGGCTGTCTCAGAATGTGGTGTCCCAGACTTCGGTGTGTGCTCCCCACATCCGTGCAGGGATGCTGGCAGGTGGGAGCCAGGCAAGGAGTTGGTGGGAAGCTGGTGTGGCCACACAGGTCCACAGCTGGCCTGCACTTGCCCTGCAGGGACGCTGGTGGCATCCCAACATCCCTGCCACCACCTGCCGCTGCTCAGCCCCTGTGGGGAGCAGGGGCGAACCAAGAGCCTCCCTGCACTTCCTCCGTGTCACACAGGCGCCGTCATCTGTTGATGGAGAGGTCTCTCCTTGGGCCAGAAGGTCTCTGCTTTTCACCAGTTACCAGGCTGCATTTTCCATCACATTTTCCTCTGTTTTTCTTACAGTTAGTTTGTAGCTTTCTTGGGAATTAAGGTTTGTGGAAATTAGCTCTATAAATTCTGAATTTTGGGTGATTTTGATTTGGGTATTCTGTTATGATTGAGTCATAAGGAATTAATTTAATACAATTTGGGTAAAAAAGAAATTACAGTTGCTTGTAACCTCAACAGTTGTGTTGGTTTTTTGTTTGTTTGAGGCTGTGGGTTTTTGGGGTGGTGGTGGTCAATTTAGGGTTGCAGTTTTTTCATTTTCCTTGGAGGTTTATTCTGCATTCTGCATCTGTAGATTTCATTCATCTTGATGTCCAGACTCCCAATTCCATTAAAAATAGAAATAAATAGCTACAACTTTTACCAGGTGTCAGTTCCCAACCAAAATTGTCTATAAACAAGTCTTACTTTTGACAAGGAAAACGTGTCTTATCTTCTGCTCCATTGAGATTAAGTCTTTGCTGTAAACATTTCCATGTTTAAACCATTTGCACTTTTCAATGCACTTTTGTGGCTGTCTTCACTGCAGCAGTGTTACATTATACCCTGTCAGCGGATAAAATCAGATGCTTCCCTTGTGAAAGATGGCCAAGATGCAAGTGAAACCTTGAAAAAGTGGTATATTTCTTCAGTTGGAAGTACAATTAGCTAATTTTTTTCTTTTTTTTCTTTTTCCTTTCCAAGAAAATCTCCGATTATATGATTAGATATTTTTTTCTCTTGAAGGACTCAAGGAAAAAGCTGTTTTTCTATTTCTTTGGACTTGGGCTTTTGTTTTGAACAGCAGAACATCCTTGAGTAGATAAAATCCGAAGACCAAGTAACTTTAGTAGCCCCAACTCCCAGGGGTGAAGGGTGTTATTCTACTAAATCTTCTGTTCCACTAAGAGTAGGCTTAATGCTTCCAAATATCACTGAGTACATGATTGGGCTACTCCTATCCAGTACTGCCATTAGAGGTGATGGCTGATACAAAAATTTGCACTCATGAGATAATACTTACCAGATGTGTGTGGAGACAGATGGAGCAGTATGTGTAAAAGGCTTGAGCTACACTGATAGACTACTGAATTATTGTCCAGTTTTGTGCACACCGGAGAATAGGAATGTTACAGGAGTGAAGGGTGAAGGGAGGCAGTATAAATATCTTAGCTATGTGCACTGGGAACATTTTTAAGGACAAGGGACAACAAGTAGCAACTGATTAGTCCCACTACTGAAAAGACTATAGAAAATGGAAGGATCCCATGGAATTTCCAGATGTCACAACTATACATCTTCCTATGTATATCTCATGGGGCTACTGCTTTCTTCTTTTCAAAACCTCCCCAGTTTTACCTATTAGCCTCTGACACTTGGGTGCGAACTTGGGTTCATGTTTTGTTCTGCTTCTTGTACAAAATATTTAAAAAAAGGCAACACGAGAGTTGCTGCATTGACGTAGTTCTTAAAATGCATCCACACTGTGAACAGTCCCTCAGGGTGCTTGGTTCGGGATAGAAGCAAAAAAATGTTCATTAAAATTGACATTTCTTCCAAAGGAGAGGTTATTCGGTATGTTGTAATCTTGAACTGTGACTTACTCTAGTCCCCATTATATTACTTACGTATATGTTGTTACAAGAAAATTTTTTTTTCTTTCCTTAGTTTTTCATTTATATCTCAGATTGTTTGTTGCTGGTTCCTCTAAGAGTTGCTGCTGGTCCTGCTATTGCAGGCCAAAGTTCACAACAGGAGTTTCCCAGCTTTAATTATTGAGGTTCTTACCAGCAGTGTTGTAACTTGCATAGTGGTTTTGGTGTTTTTCTTTATTCATTCTTACTTGTTGACAGATGCTGTAGCCCCTTAAAAATTCACTTGATTTAGTTGCTTTAATTTTTTTGCATGTTTTACGGTTCACTTCTGTGCCAATTTTATGTCTTTTTAGACAAATAAGTGCTGACTTTAACCAGTTTCTCTCCGAAGTCCCATTCTCTATCAGAATGGATAGTAAAAACTCTTACCTATTTTTTGCCTTCCTTAATCCTGAGGCAAACAAAAATTTGTTATTCGTTTGAAGTGTTGAATTGTGAAATGTGTTTATTTACATAAGACTTCCTTATTCAGGAAGTCGGTCTCTGCTATTTAAGGGTATAAATGAACTTCTGCTTGGCTAGTTACTGCAGGCAACACTTTCCTGTAAATATTGAAAGCATGTTCTGCAGGAGATCTCTCAGTGCGGAGATGTGTCAGAAGCTCAGATCTCGTGAAGAGATGAAGATCTATTTTGCTGATTTACCCTGACAGCTGCAAAGACATGTCTTGCCAATCTCAGACCATCTCTATGAGAATTTGTGAACTTTTGTTAATGCAGGGGCTGGGACATGGCAGCTTTGTGGGAAGTGCACTTAGACATGAGTGCACATAGACCAAGACTGGTGTATCTACTATAATTTTGATTCCTTCTATGAAATACTTGAAAGAAAGAAAAAGCAACACAAGAGTTGTTCTTCTCAAGTAACTTGTTAAATGCATCCATACAGTGAATAGCCCCTGCAGTTGTTTAGTTTGGAGGAGAAGGGAGAAATTACTTTAGTAAAACTTGCTTTCTGAAGGAAAGGGTATTTTTGCATGAGTGTTGGTATTAATCTAGCTGTAAAGCTTTGTCTCAGTGATAGCTGCCTGGTAGTATGTTACCCTTTTTAGTCACTGAACTTTAACAAAGAGGAAATGTGGGACAGTAATAGGGAGAGGCAAGTTGGTGATAGCCAGGATCCTAATGGTACAGAGGGCTTAACTAGAGGGAAGCTGCAGCAGGTGCTGTTAACATTTTGCTTGGTAAGTGGTTCTGACTGTAGGAGGAAAGTCTTGATTAATTTGTCTATTTGTACTGAGTGCTAGAATTTGCTAAAAACCTTTGCTCAAAAATGTGATGCATTTACAAGATACCTTGTAGTAGTGGCCTAGATGATGTTATTCTTGGAACTCATTCTTGAATTGTATTCTTTTTTTTTTTTCCCACACGGTAACCATGGAAATATATGCACTGCAGAAACAAAAGATTTTGAATTTTCACAATTTCCACCCAGTTTTCACTTTTCCATATATTGTTAATATCGGTTATATTTCACACAGGCAGGTGGTCTTTTAAACTGTAGTTCCTGTGGCAGTTGCAACACTTCAGATTACTTGTTGCATAAAGTTCAGCACGAACTATAGAGGGTGGTACTGCACAGCTGAAATGTAATTCCTGATTTCTCAAAAAGCACATCAATGTATGATAATTGAGGACATTACAAGTTAAGATTGTTCACCTAGCCTTTTCTGCATGAACTAATTTTATGTGTAGGGCGTTATGTACTGCATTTGAAAATAATTGTATTAAACATACAATATATTAAATTTAAGTTAATAGAATTATTCAATACAATGATTGAAAACCAGTAAGTCAAAATTACAATTATTTCTCAGAAGCCTTTGCAGCAGTCCAGTGCTGCACGTTCATCCTCTCGTCACACTAGTACAAACTGGCACGCTTTTTCAGGAAAGGAGCAGTTCTGCCCCCCCATTTTGCCTGTTTCCACCCCACTTCTTCCTTCCCTCACCCCAGGAGAAGCATTCATGGGATGAAAAGAAGTGGGAGGCGCTTCCCTGATCATCCTCTGCTTTCTGTCCATTGCTTTTTATTGTGAGCTGGTTCCCTGACCTGGCTTGGCGGTCAGACACAAAGATGCTTTTCTCTTTAAAGGAAGGTCATGACAGGCAGGAATGGGTGACTGGGAGGACAGGACTGGGGTTTTGTTCTCAGCCCATACTGAACACTGAACTGTAGCCTAACAAACCAAACGGCTGTTTCTTGGACTTCTAAGCCTCAAATTACATGGATTGTTGCAAGAGAGGAAGCAAATTTGCAAATGTGTTGTGTCCTTCATGAACACTTCAAGAGCAGGAAGAAGGTATAAGACTCCTTTCCTTAGCCCAAAGCCTAGTTTTAACATATTCCAGAGCTAATTAAATGCCAGTTCTAACTGGTCCATTTTAGAGAATTGAAACAAAACAAAAAAGGAACTCCAATCACCAAAAGTTTGTTAATAGCACTGTAATTTTGCAAAGAAAGTTTGGAATTGATAAGGAGATATGCCAGCCTGAAGGACCAAAATAGCTGAAGGTGGGGTGGGACAGCTCTCGCCCACCAGGAATCTGCGGAAGACTTCGGGTCATGTTATATGCTTGGAAGTTCAGATGAAGATATTCTGCCTGTCAGCATTGAGGAAGTCTCGCATATAATCAATAATTTAGGATTTGAATAATAGATCCCAGGTTAGATCCTAAGTTTTGGTTGGCTGCTGTGGGGGTTTTTGCCATTTATCTTCTTCTCAAGAGAGAAGGTCACTCCTTTAAGTATGTTTGTTTATAAATTTTGGTGAACATTGGGTCTGAATTCTCTTTCAGATTAAGAAAGTAGTTTTTATCTCATCTGTATTTTTTTGGTGGAAAATGGTTAAATTGGGACGTAATACAACTCTACTGAGCAGTGGTAGCACAAGACTTGATTGCATTTGTGACTGAGGAACTTTGCTGATTGATGTTACACATTTGGAGGTTTTTAAACACAATTTCAGGGACTCACATTTTAAGTGACTCTTTTCCTTGGATTTGGTCCTGTCTCCTCAGAGTGGCCTCTGTTACATTGTACTTCTGGCATTAGCGTGATTCACCACCTCTGAACCAGTGCTTTGGTATTTAAGAAAAGAACAAAGGAGAAAGACTGCACGTTGGATGTGGAAATAAAATTAATTTTGTTATTTCTAATAAAAGTAGAAGGAAGTCAATCTGACTGTGGCAGTTGTGTGCAGCAGAGAATTCAATAAAGATTGGTGTTATCTCTGGTAGCTGAAAACCTGGCTCCTGTTCTGGTATGTCTGAATCTGTCACATCTCTTGTGCAGGCTGTTGCTGTATAGCCAGCCAAGTAAAGAGGTGAACATTAAGTAAGACTTCAGCTTCAATTGGGAGCTTAAAATTATGTTCTGTAGCACTCAAAACTAAACTGGGTAAAAAAAATAAAAAAGGCAGCAGCTGGGTTCTTTACAGAGCTCTTAAGTGTTGCAAATTTGCTTTTTAAAAATTGACAAAATACTGTTTAGCTCAAGAATTCAAAATTGTGGACAGGATTAAAATAAGATTTTGCCTGTGTTCCAAGGTAAGGGTAGTTTGTATTTTACAATTGCTGCACATTTTAAAATTAAGTCCCAAATGTGGTTCTTTGAAGATCAGATTCTAGTGCTCTGTTCTAGTCTTAGGCACTACAGTTGTAACTGGTCTTAATTTGCAATTTATCTTGTTCCCCTCCCTTTTTCTCTGTTTTTTGTTATGCCCTTCGCTTTTCCACTTCTTAGCAGTCCTTTGCAGTATTCCATAGAAGTGTTTACAATGCAATCTGATAATTAGAGCTTCCATTTAAATAGCAAACTTGTATGCAGTTAATAATTCTTACATAATTGTGCATTTACTACGAACTTGTAAGTTTTCTGTTTCAGCAAAGGTGCTCTTTCAGGGCTGCTTCATGGGTTTGACTTTTTAGTTTTGGGGAGTTTCGGGGTTTGGTGTTTTGTTTGGGTTTTGACTGAAGGAAGGTTCTTACCCATTGCAGCTGGTAAGTTGGCTCTATTTTTGTCATAATTAGTGTTTAAACATAAATATTAAATCAAAACCTTGCTCAAAAAGTCAAAAACTTGATAAGTGGGATATTAAATTGATGCAGTTCATTAATCGAGCCGTAGCAGAAACAAGACAGACTCCTCCTCCTTCATCAGCTCTTCATGGGAGGACCAGTGAGTGTTCCTCACCGCAGCGTTCAGACAAGATGGACTTGCCCTCAACCAGGCTTGTATCACATTGGACCTTTTTTCCCCACTATTTTAATATTGTGAGAAACAAAGCATTTTGGTTTTGTTGATAGTCTGTTTCAGTGACACCATTTTAGTTCGTACTTGGAAGTGTTTTCCAGCCATTGAATGTTAACTGATGCTCACACTGCTTCCTCTGAGTGTATAATAATACTTAACACTTAGCTGTGTTCATTTTGAAACACTTGCCAGGGTGGAGAAATCTTATTTTCAGCCTTGTGATATCATTCTTGTTAATCAAAAGAGAAATTAAAAAAAATTAGGACAACAAGTTAATGGTCTAATGGACTTAGAAATGGAATCAGCAGCTTCTCACTCGCTTCTAAAATGTGGTACCATAACCACAGGATTCACTGTGACATCCAGATACATATTGATAAGGTTTAAGACTATAAATATTTTGTTTATAAAAATGAAATATGCATATACGTTTACCAGAATCTCTTCATATATATTCATTTTTCAATTAAATTATTTAATTAAATAGCCAATTTAACTCCAGATTTCAAATAATTATATTACAGTTTTGGAACAAAATTTGAATTGTATTTTGATAAAGGCCATTTTAAATACCAGGCAGAGATTGGCATTTAGCACAGCAGATGGGGTTTGTAGTGTTGCCCAGTGTTTAGTCTTAATCAGTTTAGTTCTTGCTTTCTTGCTGTAAATCCTAGCCAAATACCTC
>WBMV01001068.1:574166-662816 GCA_013396655.1 Campylorhamphus procurvoides | reverse complement strand
CCCCCAAATTAAAATTTCTGGCTTGCTGGCTCTTGGGGGAGATGTGATTGAGAATAACAAATACAGTGCATGTGGGAGGTGGGATAAAGGCAGAGTAACTCCTGGTAGCTCTCAGGACTGCTCTATCTGTGACCCCTTTCCCTCTGCCGTCATTGCAACCCTGCAACTGAGAAGTCCTCACCCCTGTAATTTTTTTCAAGAATGTTCCTCTGATTCACTTGCTCTTAAACTGTTTTAGGGCAAAGTAGTCAATTGTACTCATACACTTTGTTAACTTTTTTTTTATAAGCGTGCTAACTTTCCATACGAAAGTTAATCGATAAAACAAGCAGAAGTATTGTGAACTGTGTGAATATACTGAGAGAGAGCAATCTCCTGTTCTTTGGGTGTGGGTTCAGGGGTGTTTTGATTTTTTTTTTCTTTTGTTTGGGTTTTGTTGGTTTGTTTGCTTATATGTTTTTAATACCTCATCCAATGCTGGCATTACCTAGGAACCTCTGGATTTTGGGTTCCCCTTCCCTTAAAAGTCTGTTCAGCAGACTTTCCTGCTTATCATCATGTTGCCTTGGTTGAGTACAACTCTCCGCAGGCCACCTGTGATATGCAAGGGGGACAGCTGAGATCTTGTGTGTGCACTTGTAGCATTGCTTCTGACCAGAGCTTGAACTTAGGGAGGCAGAAGATAAAACTTTTTCAAGTCTTGCAGTTGTGGCTGCTTGGCCATTATTCCATTTCTTACTACCTTTTTCTGAATCCCACCGGATTTCCTCCTTTAGATGTTGTGTTGCATAAAACCTGCCTTTCCTGCCAATGCTCGCACTGGCTGGTCACAAAGAGCTGGGTTTGTGCTGTGTGTTTGTGCTTGCCTAATCTCTGGACTGCTGATGTATCATCTCCGTTTCCAGCTGCTCTTCACCCCTACTGTGGTCCTTGTGCCAATTCTGTTACCTGTGCTTTGCTGTCTCGTTCCAATACCTTCCTTTCCTGAGCGACAGCTTTTCCTCCTTTGGTTTCAGCCTCCTTCGCTCCAGCTTCTGCTGTATCAGTGAACCCAGTCTGAGTAGGGTCTGTTGCTGGTCTGTGCATGCGCTCCTTGCACCACCCTCATATTTACTCAGCCATATGCAAGTGATCCTTGCTCTTCCATGTTTATGGGAACCTTATCTTATCCACATATCTTTCCTGGGTTCTTTTTTTTTGACAGTCTTAGAAAACTAAATCATACTTGTATGGTGACTGTACCAGATCCCTGTATGCATTCCAGTCTGCATACAGCAGCTTCAACTGTGCAGTTTAGAGTTTTCAAGCTGCTGTTGGGTTATGGGACTGAAATTCGATTGTGAAGTTTTATTTTTTTTTGAGACTGCTTTCCATTTCTGTGCTATCCACCACATGCCATGCAATTCACACATGCTGTCTTCTGGAACAAAGTGCTAAGTAGTGGGAAGATCACCCAATTACAGGTTTTATTGTGATCCAGCATGCTGTGATGAAGATAGATACACTTTTGTTAGCAACAGTTCCTTGAATGTGTGTGTCTTGGAATAGATTAATTATTAAAGATGCCAATTTGATCTCCTGAAGTTTTGTAAGCTGTGCTTATTTCTGTGATGCATCATCTTTTTTCATACTGAATTTAGCTGCCTTTGGTGGTTTTTTTTTATTTCCTTTGCTCAAACATTCTGTGATTTAGCATGAGTCATTCTGTCTATGTGGGAAAGGGCTGGTTTATTACAGGGTCCGTTCTTGAGCGGGGAGGGGAAAGGGTGGAATGTATTTGTGTTTTCTATGTGTTTGTTGTGGAAATGCATAAAACTTTTTTTTCTTCTTCTCTTTCTTTCCTCTCTTCATCATCTCATCTGTGTGGGTGAATGTTCCTGCAAACCCTTGGGGAACCTATAGAGACATTTGGTATGCTCATTCCTTCATTAGTGCCCAAAGTCACAGATGCTAGGTACAGTTTAGACAGAAAAGCAAACAAGAGCCACATCATCACAATGTAAGGTGGCTAAAAATGTGCACTTGAGGAAAACTTCTAAGTCGTCATCTAATATACCGATTTGTTTGCATCATCAAACTAATGCCAATGGCCACTGCTACACAGTTGGTGTAAATTTTGGTTCTGTGCTTGAAAAGTAGAAATGAAATGTGTTCTCCTGTAGCAAGAGCTACTGTTTTGTGATTGAGGTATAATTTTCAAAAGTACCTACCCTCTTTCAAGTTCCAACTCCAATTTTGAGAAATGACTAAGGTGTTTGCACTTAAGTTGCCCAAGTTCTGTTGGAGAGCACCTGCTGAATTGTGTTGAGGTGTAGGAGCCCAGGTGACCTCTGAAAGTGAGAACCAGGCACAATTGGACCCACTCTCTCATGAGGAAGAAATTGTAATTCTAATAAAACACATCACAAAATATGAAATGGCTTTTTAAAGATAGTGATTTTAAGATAAGTGAGTACCATTGGGTAGTTTTATTTTAAAAATACGTGTTCAAAGCTGCTTTCTAAGAAAATAGAGCCAAAGTAAAGTAGAATAAATAGAAGTTTTGTTGCAGGAGAGCTTGTGGCTTAGTGATATTCTAGAAATGAGAGATTTTTTTTTTCTCACACATTCACAAATTTAATATTTCCAGCTGGATTGCATTTATTTCATAAACAGCACTCTTTATTCCATAAGTAGAACAGAGACAAAAATCACTGTATAAATGTCATAAATTGTATATTTTTATAAATACTGAGCAGTCATATTTCAGGGCGAAGTACATGGAAACTTAAAATACTTCTTTATGAACAATAGAGATGGCATGCAGGATATTTAAGACATATGTACTATAATAATGTGAAAAAAATAAGACCAGCTAATTCACGTTTTGGTTGTGCTATATAGTGTTGATGTTCACTTCTAAGCTACAGCCACTTAAGTTTGAAGGCTCAGCTTTTTGGTAATCTTACTCATCTTCCTAGATCTTTTCTTGTCATTCAGAGAAAATAACACTTGTGCTACTTTGACATAAATTGATGTTTGAAAAACTTTATCAGTAGTCATCACTTGATCACATCGTCTCTGTTCTCCTAATGGAAGAAGGATCATCAAATGTGAATTTGGGCATTGCTAGTTTCCCTTTTTTGTGTTGAGAAATTATTTCATGCCACAGGAAATCCTGTCCTTTTCTCAAATTAGGATCATTAAAAGTCATTACATGAGTAGCCTCTATAATTTAAAAACAAAGGAAATATTTTCCACACACAGGATAAATATGTCAAAATTTTTCACTGATTCGCCACTAAAATATTTTTAACTCTCTACGAGTTTTAATACCATTTCAAAATAATTCCTTTGATAGGAACTATGTTTTTATTGCTCGACTTAACCATAAGTTTAGGATACTGAGTATGTTCCTTCTCTGATATTGCTCTTAAAATAATATTGAGTGGATATCATGCTTTAAACACTTTTCTAATGTTGAGGTCTGCCAGAACCTTTGACAACTTTTCTGAAATTTCCATTATATTTGCTGCTCCATCAGAGCCAGTGATGGTGGGAGCCATAAACCTCCCTAAAGTGTTTTGTGATAATCAAGACTAGCACACCCTAGAAGGGGTGAAAAAGGAAAAAAGAAATTATAATTCCTGGCCAGCCTTCTGCAGGGCTGCTCTTGTTTTTTACTGCTGTTGGAACTTTACTGGTAAAGGAAGAGATTTTTTTTTTTAAGCTTTCTTTGTCAACATTAGCATTCATTGAAAAGTATAAAGAATGTCTGATTCATCAGATGATTGTTTACAACGTGTTATAAACCTAATTTTTTTTACTATCAAAATGCAAAATACAGTTGCTGGAATGCATATTTCTAGATATTGACCAGAATAATTAGGCATATTGCTGTGTGTTTGTAGCAATTGCTTGAGGCAGAACGTCACAGTACAGAAAATCCACTGTTATTAACATTGTATTATGTGATATGATTCAGAGAACACAAGACCAGTATGATATTTTCTTCTTCGTTCTGTGACTTTCAGAACCACAGCAATGCCTGAAACACCTCCCTTTTGTGACTGCATGAAGTAATATGGACTGATCTGGCTGAGCATTGATACTCAAAAAAAAGAGAGAACAGCTGAGATGATCTGAACAAAATATGTTGGTGCACATTTTAAACAGTCATCCAGAATTTTGCCATTATACATTCCTTCAGTTTCAATGGAAAATCAATATTAAAACTGCATATTCTCTGACTGTGGGCATGCTTAATGTGCAGTGTCGTTGTAGCCCTGTGCTTTATCTTTGCTTGCAGTATGCTGTCCATTTGGTACTTGAGCTTGCAAACAGCTTTTAAATAAAGGTGATGAGGGGAAAAAGCAATGAGATTGACATTACTCTCAAGCAGCTGAAAGAAAATGCAATGTTTATGTAACACAAGTAAATAAAAAGTCAATCTTTGTGGAATGGCTATTTATAAAACCAGGTGTTTGGTTTTTTCCCAGTTGAATTAAGAATGTCTAACATCACCTTAAAGCCTGCTTGCCTATAGAGTATTGTCAGTTTTTAGAGTTGGCAAAGTTTAAGTAATTTGTGTAGAATGATGTAGTTACTCCAGATAGCCTAGATACCACATAGCGATATGGTAGAAGTTCTAGAGGCATTGATGCTTGCTTTCATATGTGGTGAAAATAGCATATTATGAGTTCAAGAAAGAAGTTGATAATGAAGTTTACATGTTTTGTTAACAAAGCATCTCTTGCATCCATGATGAATTATATTAATTAAAATGTACTCTTTTTTTGTGTTTTCAGTGAAAGAGTTCCTAGCCAAAGCCAAAGAAGACTTTTTAAGAAAATGGGAAAGCCCCCCTCAGGTATCGCTCATTAAAGCATTCAATAATTTTCTGTATTGCATTTTTTGATAATGTTATCACTCTGTAATGACCAGTGCAGAAAACAGAAATAATTGTAGTGCAGTTTATAAAGGAGTTTCCATTTTTCATGTCAGCTCTGTCACTGAGGTTCATCAGCAAAGACTCTCAGGTCTTCTCTGGATTTGAGCTGATGAAATGTTCCTACTGAACAAAAGGTTTCTCTTATGAGAACGTTGTTCGCAATCAACATGACAAGACTCAATCTTATTGGCATGCTTTAGTTGGCTTTTTTTATAACAAGAAGCATTGACACATCTGTAATTTACCATGCTAATAATTCCCCCTGTGGTAGCAAGGGGAATTAAAGGTACTAAGACTACTGCATAGGGCTTGGGGGCACATTAAGGAGCTTGTTACAGAGAAATCTTGTAAAATTTTAACCTAGTGGTTTGGGATTTTGAGGAAGGGTCATTTTTTTTTGTTTGTTTTAAAGCAGCATTTGAAATGCTATGGCAATGAATATCTGAGAAAATGTACTCAGTAATATTCTCTCCATGTAGAACTGTCTCTAGAGCTTGGGTTTTTTGGCTTGTTCTAATGTTCTTGTTTGTGAAGCATGAGGGGGTTATTTATCTGCATGTTGAGTTCATGATCTGTTGACTGCTAGATGTTTCTTACTAAGCATGTGTCATCTGCATGGACAAATTGCAGAAATGTTGATAAAATTCAGTTAAGTCTTTTTCTGTCTTAATGAGTGTAATGTAAAATCTCTTACTAAAATTTGACAGGCATGAAATTGTAACAACAATATTGTTTGCTGTAATTGTCTTTGATAAATATAATTTTATTCAACTTTTTTCATAAATTAATTGATACAGTTAAAGTTGTCTTTGGGTATGAGGTTGTAAATAATGGCATTATATCTTTGTACATGTAGAATACTGCTGGCCTAGATGATTTTGAGAGGCAAAAAACCCTTGGAACAGGATCATTTGGGAGAGTAATGATGGTGAAACATAAATCTACAGAACAGTATTATGCTATGAAGATACTGGACAAACAGAAGGTTGGTGTAATTTATAGTGAGTTTTGTGGTACGAAAGAGCTTGATGTAGACAAAGATGTGGTAGCTGTGGCTGAACTGTGTTGCACACACTATGCTTTCTCTTACCACGCTTGGATGCCAGTGATAATTTAAACACCTGAGTTTCATTTTTAGCCAGTAGATTCAATTGTTGGGATTGTGCAGAGTTCATACAATGTCCAGTAATGTTAACAGCAGGCCGAAGAGGCTCTAAGTAGTATCCAAGCCATTAATAAAATGTTATCAGGTAAATTCTTTGCTTTGCTTATATAAGGTGACCTATATATTCTTCAGCAGAAGCAAAATGTAGTGCCATAGTTTAAATAAACAAATAAAGAAAGAAACTTCAGGGTAACTCAAAACTCTGGAAGACCCTTTGGATCAGAAATTCTCAAAAATTTGCATTTGTGAAGCATAATTGAAATTGTTTGCACAAATAATTTCTTTTCTATTCTTGATCCCATGAGGTACTGCTTTTTGTATGTATAATTCTGTAATAATCCTGTTGGATCTGTGGCAACTACATAGATAGAACAGTAGTCTCCTTCTCAAAACACTTGTCACATAATGGATATTTTCTGTGTTGAAAACTTCAGTGCTGTGGTCTGGACCTGTATGGCTGCTCCAGACTGGTTTTTTTCATTTTTTTTCCTTTTTTTTTTTTTTTTACAAGATTACACTCTTAGATTAAGTAAGCAGTGTTGTTTGGTAAATTTTAACTTTTAAATAAAATTAAATAGATTAAATTATGTAAATAATTACATAAATAGGTTAATTAAATGCAATTAAAATTTAAATGGAATTCCAGAATGCAAATAAGTATTTTAAGGGAATTTATCAATACAAGTAGGTTTTAATGGGTTTGACAAGTTTTTTGGAAGTGCATTATTTAGATTAGTAAATTCAAAGGTCCTCAATGTAAGAGCTCTTCTTACTTTGTAAGACCCTATACATAACTTTGCTGCTGTATAACAGAAATCATATTAAGAAAATATTAATCTGGCAAAGAGAACTTAATAATCAGCAACTAACAAAATCAAAGTTAGTGGTTGCCTTAGTGTCGACTCTTGCACTTAGGTATTATTAGATTTCTGAGTAATTTTATGTAATGGAACTATGACAGTGACATATCAAACTGTTTTGCCTAAGTTGCAGTTCCAGTATTCTTTATATGTGGTTTGGGGTCCTGGACCTTGAAAAATGGTTCATTTAGTTAAGGATTACTTTGTAATGATCAGATAAGGAGAAACTAAAGTAAACTTTTCTATTAGTGTCAAATCTAGCATTATTTCTTTTACTTGGAAAAGCTCAATTTTTTGCAACTAGAGCATTCTTCTCTAACAATAGTTTCTAACTTAGATTTTTTTAAAAATCCAGTTAAATTAAAATTTATAGTCTCCTTAGTTTTCTCATTAGTGTGTGACCAGTATAAAATAAGTCTGTTTACTCCTGTTCACAGACAACAAAATTCGTAATTAAATGTATCTGTCACAGTATTGTGCCTTTCAATGCAAAGTACCTAAAAATGAAATGGATTTTATTGAACTGCTGCAGAAGTATCTTCATTTACAAGCATAAGCAGTTCTTAAGAAAATGCAGAGAGGTTTTCCTTACTGACTTCTCTACTCAGCAAGTAGGAAGAAACGCTGTTTATAGAGTTGTCTGCCAATGTATTGCACAAGTGTTACTCTTTAAAATGTTGTTAGACTTTAATCCTTTCTTGGTACTGTTACTGTACTAGTGATCCCTAAGGTTTTTCATTATCTGTAAAGTTACAAGTTTGCTTTCAACTAATTGTTCAACACTGAAAAATTTATCAACAACTATAAAGTGGCACACTTAAACTGAGTATTTTCTTCTCTTCTAGGTCGTCAAACTGAAGCAGATAGAACACACACTGAATGAGAAGAGAATATTGCAAGCGGTGAACTTTCCTTTCCTTGTTAAACTGGAGTATTCTTTTAAGGTAATAGTTATTTTGAAAGTACTTGTTGGGTTTCGGGGAAGTGTGTGCTTAAACTTGTACTAAACATCTTCCCTCTCTTCCTTCAGGTCCCTTCTGCACCATTCTGTGTCAGAATCTCACTAATTATCTTTATTCAGATTTACTTTAAAATAGACTTCTTTAGCTATATGATGTTTCTTCTGCAGTTTTTCAAGAATTTCTACTCATGTTGCTTTATATTTGTCAAGGTCACTGTATGGCTGCATTTTTTCATTTTTATTCTTTAATAAAATACACACTATGTAGGAATTACTGAGACTATAGCATGCCTAATGTGTATTTGTGTATGTTTACTTGTTTCCTTAGGACAATTCTAATTTATACATGGTAATGGAGTATGTTCCTGGTGGTGAAATGTTTTCACATCTAAGAAGAATCGGAAGGTTCAGGTAAGGGTATTAATGATATTATTCCTTTAAAAAGTCTTAAGTTGCTTATTTGAGAAGAGGATTTTAGAAAATTTGTTAGCAATGAAGAAGAAATTTTGAAGGGTTGAGTGCATTTAATCTGC
Source organism: Campylorhamphus procurvoides (assembly GCA_013396655.1). NCBI lineage: Eukaryota > Metazoa > Chordata > Aves > Passeriformes > Dendrocolaptidae > Campylorhamphus > Campylorhamphus procurvoides. The sequence goes on along the minus strand of WBMV01001068.1, from coordinate 654,367 downwards.
CTCTTTTTCAGTGGACTTAAAATTAGACAGGCAGTGAAGAACTTGTCATTATTTCTTATTTTTCAATTAGTTAATACAGCCATTTGTGTTCTATGCATTACAGAATCTTGGAATTTCTGTGTGTATTGTCACCAAAACTGATAATTTCTAAAAGTAAAATTTGAAGTCTAAACTCTGTATTGTGAGATAGGTTCATCTTGATTTGCATGCATATTTTAGCTGCAACACTTTATGGAATGCATGTATCAATTCTAAAACATTTGCTTTTGCTTTATTGTTTTACACAGTAAAAGAACTGGTTAAAAGATACTCAATTTATCTATTCCTGGCAGTTGTGTGGTTGTTTCAGTACCTTAGCATAGCATTGAGGTACTTAATACTCTTTTAATTCTTCACAGTGAACCACATGCACGGTTTTATGCAGCTCAGATAGTGCTAACATTTGAGTACCTCCATTCATTAGACCTCATCTACAGAGATCTAAAGCCTGAAAACCTTTTAATTGATCAGCAAGGATATATCCAGGTATGATATTCTTCATATATTTAGGGAGTGGAGTCTTTTCTTACCATGTAGATTTAGGTAATTCTAGATAATGTGTTTAGAATAAATGGTCTGATGCTGTTTGTCATGTTAGCCTGTTTTGAGGGACCATACTGCTTAGTAATGGTTAAAACCACTGGGTTGTCGTTCCTCTGACTAAAATTAAGTATGCACAGTGGAGCTGTCTGCAGTTGAGCCAGTTGTCAAGATTTCCCTTGGGGTCTGTGGTGAGAATTAGGTGATTACATGGCTCTGTTCATCTGACCTATTTTATACGTCTGCCCTAGAACAAGATGAAAGGTGCCCTAAAATGGCTGTTTCTCTGCATTGTCTGTATAAGTAGTTTAGGAAAACCAGCTTAGATGTTAACACTGACACTGTAGTGCTTAATGTCTGTCAGATGAATCCCACTCTTGGAGAGTCCTGGCCCTCTCAGCACGTCTGGAGTAAGAGCTGAGTTGAGGTCAGATCAGAACTGCAGTGCTGGAAATGAAGACTTTGGTTTTACAACAGCCTCTCACAGCATCTTCTCATCTTCCTCTTAACTCTTATGTTTTTAACCTAAATGGCAAATGGGAAGGCAGTGTGCGGCAACAAGCACTCAGCAATGCTGGGCAGCCCTTAAACTATGGAAGTTCTTCATTCCTCATTGTATTCTCTTTTGCAGTAGCAGGATCTAACAAGAAAACACATAATAAAAATGTTTGAGAGAAGCAGAAAGGAGTCATATCTTAAGTTGTTTATAACTGTAAAATAATTTTGCATGGAGACTAAAATAATACTGTAGGGAGAAGATAAATACAAGTTCCTTTAATGTAGTTGGAAAATCATTAATGTAAAGCTGTGATTGGCTTACTCCAGAGTTGGCAACTCTCTGTATGCAGCAGTATGTTTTTGTGGTGGTATGCAGAGGGATATTTGTGTTCATATGTTGATGCTGCAGCTCCAACTTCATTTTCTTTTTCCATTTTAAAGCCATTACTGTTTGTCCTGTGTCTGCTTTATATTCTTCTTACATTGTGATGTGCATTCCCAAACACAGAAATGACTGAAGCGGGTCTGTCGAGTCAGTACATCACCCACTCCATTCAGTTCCAGCTGTTGATGCTGTTGTTTCTACCAAAAATGAAACAAAAGCTGCCTTGATAGTTTGTAGCATGGCTTCTTTAATTGTGACACTAGTGCACAGGGTTTACTGTATAAGTAGCAACAATTCTCACTGTAGCACAGTGTGTTTTCTCAGGGAGTGTGTTGAAATTGATACCAAGAAGGAGGAAACAAAAGATACGGATCCCCAAACAAGCATAGACTCGATAGTTTGAGACACTTCCCAGAATTTCACATGTAACTGCTGGATTCTGTATATATTCCATAGTACAGTCCAGGAAAGATCACAGAAAGTTTAATATTGCATACAGAGTTCTGAAAACTTAGTGCAGAAAACATGACAAGTGAAATGAAGAATTTATAATGGCCAAATATTTGCCATTTGTGAATACAATTACTGCTGCATTTTCCCCCCAGGCTTCAAATAAACAAGCTTGACTCTGATGATGCTCTCAGAGATACTCAGAATTAGAACTTACTGGAAGACCTCTTTTATGTTGTCTTATTCCCACACTAATTTTCATATAACCTTTCTACACTTAGGCAATAAAATTCTAAATTTTCAAGACTTGCATATCTTGACCCTTTTTGTGATTCATTTATTTGTTAACTAAAAGAAAATATAAATATCTTGTTCATGTTCTTTAAACTTTAAGCAGTACAAAGTCTGATGTGAAAAGAATAAGAAAAATGAATAATGTAATTGCACTGCATATGTAAGATTAGTAAGCCATAGTTCCCACTGATTTTTTTAAATTATAGGTAGAAGCTTGTGTTAGGTGATAATACCTATTTTGTGTTCTTTATTAACTGTATAATGAGGAACCTTGTATTTATCGAGGACTGACTACTAAAGGTACATCTGACTATATGATACTGTGTGATCTGAGAAATAAATTTTTCCTCTATATGAAATGACATTCCAAAATACTTCAGTAGTTAATTTTAAATTTCTTTGTAGCAATGCACTTACAGTCAATTTATTTCTTCTGATGACAGGTCACGGACTTTGGCTTTGCAAAAAGAGTAAAAGGAAGAACTTGGACGTTATGTGGGACTCCAGAATACCTGGCACCTGAAATAATTCTCAGCAAGGTACTTTGTCTTGTTACTCAGCCATGCATTTGATGCAGTTAAAACTTATCACCTAATTATTAAACTCTGAGGGATAAACAATTGCTGATACTTCCAAAAATCGAATCTTGACTAATCAATTCTGTGTGAATTACATAAAATACAATCATTGCATTGCAAATGTTTTTTATTATGGTAATATTTATAGAAATTCAGGAATTTTCACATAACTATACAGTACTTTCTACATATGCTTGCCATGTAACTTGTGAGGGGAAAAAGATTTAAAGAACCTATAGATAGGTTATTTAACTAACATCATTATCAGACCAACAGATCTGAATGATTATATTCCGAAGTGTTAACAGACTAGAACAGGAATCCAGAGATAACAGGAATCAGTCGGTATGGAATCAATCAGTAGTCATTACCTAACTAGCTACTAGTTTCAGGTTTAAGCAGTTTGCATGACATCAGCCATGACAGTCCAGTGGTTTTACACATGCAGTACATGCAGGCTAAGCTTGCTGTTTATTAGTTTGTCCAGTACTTGCACTAAGTGTTTGGACATAGGAGTATTACTCATTATATAGCTGTTTTACTGTAGCCCTATATATTTTGCAAGGGGAAAATATAGTTTATAGAGCTGCTTCTGCTATAAATAATTGTAATGCATAATGTTAAATTGTGCATTTAGTATGTGGTTTAATTAAATAGCCTTAGCAAGTCTTCAAAAATAAATGTTTCTATTTGGGGGAAACAAAATGTTCTTTGCACCATTTTTTGGCCCACTGCAGCTAAAACAGCAGAAGAAATTGCAACGCATCTGCTGCAAATTCTTCATAGTAAATCTTTCAGGAAAGACTGAGTCTGAGCTTTGTAAAAGATCTCAGGGAACATATATGAAATTGATGTGTTTGGTGGGGTTTTTGTCTTTTGTAATACTGAATAGGACCTACTAATGATTTAATGTACAGGCTTTTAGAACCATATCATACATTGCTATAACAGCTAATTAAGTAAACTTCTAAGCTCTTGTAGCTAGTTCACTGAATATGAAAATGAATTGTTCTGAAATATGGATAATCAAGCAAAATGATGGCAGTATACAGTCCAGGAAGTCTTCATATATTTAATTAAATGGCACTAAGCTTTGAAGAATTTTGAATCATTCTGTAACAACATTGTTTTGATTTTAAATAAATAAATTGTGCCCAGTTCTGTCATTTAGGGAGTCTTGTCACATCAGCGTAGACACCAATGACGCTCATCACATGAATGTATGCAAAATGTTTCACTTCCATCACTGTTTCACTGTCATCACTGTATTAGGTTTAAAGTGTATTGCTGTTGGAATCTGTGACTGCAAGTTTGGTTTGAATTAGATTGTGAATTCTGTATAAAACAAAAAATGTATTTGCTTTCTTTGTATTCTATATGTACATACTGAAATTTAGTCTGCGTTAGAAATGGTGCTAACAGTGATATGTTTTTATCAAGGGTTACAACAAGGCAGTGGATTGGTGGGCATTAGGAGTGTTAATCTATGAAATGGCAGCTGGATATCCTCCATTCTTTGCAGATCAGCCCATTCAAATTTACGAGAAGATTGTGTCTGGCAAGGTGAGTTTGTGTGTTTTCACAGACGCAGTTGTTTTGTCTTTGCAGAACTTGTTTTTTTTTGGTGGAGGAGATGCAGAATTTACTGGCTACTAGACAGCAGTTTGGAAAGAACAGAGGAAAAGTGTGTAATGTCCACTTCTTAAGTACAGACATTGTTACTTCAAAATCAAAGTCTGCTCCCTGCCTTCAAATTTAAAATGCAAATTACTGAATTTACAGATATTATGGTATTATAGCCTTTCATCCTTGGATTGAAGGGATCTGACTATTAACAACTCCTTAGCTGTATGCTTAATTTTTTCTAGCTGTTTTTTAGAATTTTTTCGCAGTTTTTGAGAAGCTCTGAGGAGTTTCCATCATTCCTAGTAGGTCTCTACTTCTGCAGTCATACAGTTTGAGACATGTCTGATGTTCCGTTTGGCTTTCATTGTTACGTAAAATTTTTGAAAAGTGTTTCCAATGTTTCCCTTTTGTTTTTCATTAATATCTCTTATCTGTGGTGCTGAATAGCACCAAAATATAATCATTCTTTGGTCTCTCCTGCTAGCCAGTGTTGTCTCTGTGTTTGTGCTCACTTGATTTGTTACAGTTATTTTCTTCCTTGTCCCTACACAGACACGTGCTGTGCTGCATCCCAGGTACCTCTCTCGTTCTAATCAAGGGCAGTATCTTGGTAGGCCTGTAGTGCACTGCACTGAGATTGATTCTTTCTTAAATCAAGAAGGTAGTTGCTTTTCAAAAGGTTTTAATATTGTGAACATTCAGCTGTCTCCATGAATATATGAGAATTAATTTACAAAGATCTATTTTAAAGAAGTCTTTTTCTTCTAAGCTAAAACAAAATAAAATTGGGCATTTTTTGCAGTTTTATCTATTTGGCTTGACATCTGTACTGTTAATCATCTACCTTTTTCATTGAGTCCATGGATGTATGGCTGCAAAAACAGCTCTGGACGTGAACTCTGGAAACTCTTAACGTTCAGTCTTCAGCTAGCAGTTCTTTATAACCTGAGATCTTTCATTCTTCCTCATTCTCTTAGTTTTCTACTTAAATTTCTCATAATGTACAGTCAAGCTATATTGATAGGTAAACTGAAATGGTGTCCTTGATAATTGGACTTCTTGATTTCACAGCAGGTTTTTATGCTAAATAATTCCATGTTCTGTATGTACATCCTAACTGATCAGCAGAATATAGGGAGTGTCAAACACTGAGACCGAGATGACAAATACAGCGTTCTGCCTGTTCTTTTTCCCTTCTCTCTACCATCTCAAATGGTGTCAGTAGATCATTTGCTAGTAAAACCCTTTGTAATTACATCCCAAGAATCATCTTCAGATATCCTTTAGCCAGGTTTGAATGAATTGCAAGCCACTCGTGCGATCTTCGAATAGTGCTGTGTTAGTTATATAAGACTTTTCATGCTGGTGCATTTAGTTATCAGACAGACTGCAGTACAGCATAAAGTTCCAGGCTGACTTTCATATATGATTGCTGAACGCAATCATATATGAATACATATATTTATATGTATTATTTATGCTATATTTCACTCTGTCTCCCATGTGTGCATGAATATAGTATAATCTAAAAATTTATTCTTAGAAAATAGTTGAGAATATCTGGAGGTAATTATGTGTTTGGAGACACTAAGTTAAACTTGGCTTTTATATCACTCTTACATTAAATTAATATTTTGCCCACTAGAAACTTTCAGTTCAAGAAACGGTAGATGGACATTACATCACTATTGATAATGCTCTGTGAAACAGAAACACATGTGCAAAATAGTCTCTCTCTTCCTACATTCCTATTTGATTTGGTTTTAGAGGAAGGATAGAAAATGGGCCCACTGTTTTCTCTTGAGTGAAGTTGTTTCTCTTCATAGGGAGAAGAATCAAATTTGTATAATGTTTTTTTAATGTTGTGGGTATATATTTTAGGTGAGGTTCCCGTCACACTTCAGTTCAGACCTAAAGGATCTTCTAAGAAATTTACTCCAGGTAGATTTGACCAAACGATACGGAAATCTCAAGAATGGTGTAAATGACATAAAGAATCACAAGTGGTTTGCAACTACAGATTGGATTGCCATTTATCAGAGAAAGGTAAGATCCTTCCAAATCAAAACTATTACAGGTCCTTAAGGGGTTGAAGTAAAATTCTTTAATTACTCTGGTTTTTAGGTTTTTTTTCTAAATCTGTCACTTTAAATTGAGAGAAGGTAAAATCAGTTTAATCCTTTAAGACTCCAAAGGATATGTATTGTTTGAATTGTTTGTTTCTTGTTGGTATTCTATCCTGGACCTCTGTGTATGTTCATGTTCTCTTTAACACCTGTTGTGCTTTAGTCTATTTCTGGATTATCTCAGAATGAGCTATCTCCTGCCTCTCTTGCTTTTTATTTAACCCCTGCTATAGTGGCATCTATAAATACTTCACAGCAGAGAGGAATCTGTTTTCCTTTCCAGCCAGCTCTTAGCAGTCAGACTGTGCTTCAGTGTGCAGAAGCTCCAGCCAAAGCTAGAGCTTTTCTGTTTTTTCCTAAAGGAACATGCTTGTTCCCTCCTTCTCCCTTGGAATTTTTGTCTCCTGACACAGCACTTTAACTGACTGCAGTTCCATAAGCTGCAGCAACAGGAAGTGCTGAGCACCTTTTTTTTTTTTTTTTGCTGGCATTTTCAGAGCGGTTTCTAGTTGCCTGACCAACACAACTTGTACTGGGGTTTTTAGAAAATCCATGCCCAGTCTGTGCTGGGCTTTGGACCTGCATAAGAACAAAAGCAACAGAGACAATTGGGAATATTTTCAGCGTGTGCAGCCATTAATACCTCAAGTTAAAGGGGACCGCATTTGTGCTGCTAGGATGAATGAAGCAGAGCTGGCAAAAGGGATGAGGATGATGATAATTCAGGCTAGGTTCCAGTAGCTCTAAAGCTCCCTCTCCCTTTGAATGTGGAGGCAAAGTTAAATATTTACAGATTAGTGAGTTAACTTGAAACAGACTCCTAAGAAATTATTTGTTCTCTTAAAGGCAACCTCTGAATTCATAGTTTTTCAATAGACAACAATAGAAGATTAAAAGAACTTCATTGGTGTTGTCCCAAAAGACTCAGGTGGAGAAATAATTTTGTGTTTTGATAATGGAAAAAAGGCTAGAGATAAGTGATAACATTTTAAAAAATTGGTTAGAATTTGAAACATGAACAGTCTTGACAACAGAAGCATGAACTTGCTGCTTGTAACAGCAGTATTTTAACAGCCAAACCTAAATACTTACAATAGTTTATAAAAAGAAACAGGTTGTTTGTCTACACAAACTGACAGTACAGTTGTTGAATTATTCACTAATGTATTAATTACTAGTAGACATGGTGCAATTAACACATCCTGTATTCCTTGCAGTAAGTATAGATATTTTTAAGAAACTATTCCCCATTGTAGATTTGTAATTATCTGTTCTTTGCTTTCTTAATGCCTGTTTGCAAGGCAGATTTATATGCACCAAGTTTCATTTGCTGTTAGGCTATTTGAGGATAGCCAGGCCCCATAATATTAAAACTGTGCTAAATATTCTTAGCATTGCTAGAGTACTGCTGTAGAGAATTACTTTTGCAGAAAAAAGAAATACTTTAAAATGTTAACAAGTAGTACAGTCAGAGTAGCTAATACTAGATTTAAAGAGTTGTGAAAACTGATGCTGAATAAGTTTGAAGCTTCTAATTATAACGAATAAATCCTGTAAAACTAAGGATATGAAACAACAGCATGGATAGTAATATCATTTAAGTAGTCATAGAAATACAGCAGTAAACTTTGGGCCTATACTAGGTTTTCACAGTGGCTGTTACTGCAGCATGTTTTCTTCTGAATAAACAGTGTTCCTTAGCAGCTCATGTCATGTGAATGATTTTTTTTTTTTTAAAGTAGTGCTACAGTCATAAGTGAACCAGTCAGTTACTTAATATTTTGGATACAATTAAGTCTTGTTTTCTATCTGTTTTTGTGTAGCTATTTATTATCATACTGCCTGATAATATGTTTGTACTTAGGGTGAAACAGGTATTTCCACTATAAACTGGTGTTACCTCCTGCAGTCTCTTTTTAGCAATTTCCTTAGTGAAGATAATAGGAAATGGTCTGATGCATCTCATTTGACAGCATTCTAAAATTTCAGCAGTAAATTAGATGTTTTCTGTGCTCTGAGTTTTGTTGAAATAGAGTAACTGAAAAACACTTTAAGAAGACACAGACAGAATTCAGATAATGGTAGATGTGTGGCTTTATTGGGTGACTGTGTACACACAGGCTATATGTTTGGTCAGGATAAATCACTGAAAACGGTATATTCTTTTAGGAACAAAAGAAGACATACATGAAAATTACACCCACAAAGGCAAAAGTTACTGTTACATGTTACTGTTACGTCTTAGGATGTGTAGTGTTATTGCCCAGTCAGCAGAGTATAATTTGTATTAGTCTGTGCTGTATCTCTTTAATTTACTGATTTACACACACGACTCATCCTCACCATCAGTGATGTACCGGGTTGCACAGTGTGATGTGATCTGCTGCCTCAGCTGGAGTGGAGCTGTGCCTGCCCTGCTTAGCTGTGTCCCCACCGTGCTGCCTCTGGCACACTTACTCCTTTGGGAGAGAGATATTTGTCTGAGTACTCTGTGTTTCAAGTTTAAATTTGCATCCCCTCCATAATTTTGCTTACCTCAAGGTACAGTCTTTGAGTGATTACAGTCATTGTGTCTCATTGTGGCCTAGTTTAGAGAAGGCTTTCACTTCTCACTTACAATTAGGTCCTAGGAGGAACTTTGTAGGAGAGGCAGAACAAATTCTCTTATACTCATATTAGGTTAGTTTTTATTTGGAAATAGAGGATTGTTGGTAAATAGGAGGGAGGGGAGTTCCAGACTATCCTAGGATTTTTGTGTAGTCTTGATGTCAATCACTCTGCTCTGCTTCTGCCATGACTGTGCTGGGAACTGCATCACAGAGCTGATGTGCTGAAGGGAGCAGGATTGCCTCTGCAAGGAGAGAACTAAACTTTGTTTTGAAGTGGAAGTAATTTTTTTAATGAAGTTTGTCAGCAAGATATTAGTGGTTTTCAACTTAGATTCACACACCTAGGCCTGTACCTTCTTAGGCGGTTTTTACTTATGTGCCACAACTTTAGCCTCTAATACCTGATTTCGTGGCAGGATTTGGGGAGTAATGGGAGTATTGCTGTGCTCATTATCACAGTGCTAAACCTATTGGTATTAGGCCAGTAACGTTTCCTGCACTTTTTTGTGTCTCCCACCAATACAGGTAGAAGCTCCATTCATACCAAAGTGCAGAGGTCCTGGAGATACCAGCAACTTCGATGACTATGAAGAAGAAGATATTCGTGCGTCTCTAACAGAAAAATGTGCAAAAGAATTTGCTGATTTTTAGTAGGAGTAAGAGGACAAGATGACATCAGGGCTCACATTGGGATCTTTGCACTCTGTTAACAGATGAGGTGGAGCTGAGACCATCATATGTCAAAACAGTTACCTAGTTACTTCATTCCACAAAGCTGACTGAGGTCTTTATTGCCATCTTCCATGTGTGCAGTTTGCACCAACCCTTCTAACTAGGCACAATTAAGCAAGCACTGTTTGTGCAGTAACACAGAATAATAGACCACTTTCCTACTTAACTTTGGTTTCTGTCGTTCTTTGTTTCTGTGTATTGTTCATTTTCCCCCTTTGAAATGAAGTAGTTTTTTACCCAAGAATGCTCCATTTTATTTTGAATAATGTATTATTTGTGTGAGTGAAATGGAAGGTGTTGCGGCTAGTGTGATTTAGACTGAAGTGAAAGATAAATGTTGCTTCTAGTCTGTGCCAGCCAATAATTCATGTCTGTCTTGTGTCTGATGCTACAATTTATAATAATTTTTTAGTAGCTCAGACTAAACCTAGCCAACATTTTTAGCATTTTTGCAGGTAGTATTTATCGCCATATAAATGTCTGCTAAATTAACTTAAAAACATTTCTTCCTGGAGGCTGACCAAAATTCAGTAGAATCAATTGGATGGCTTAAGTAGGGGACAGTAGCTAGACCCCGTGCCTTGGTTTTCTACATCCCTGCAGTTTTTGTCACTGCCTCCTTCCTTCATATTTCCCACCTAGGCAGTAGGTAAGTTGCCATAACCAGACTGTACTGTCTCGTACAGTCTTGTGAGAGGGAGTAACTCCACCTGGTCTGGATTTTGGACCATATTAAATCAAGTCAACTTACCAGCATTTCAGTTGGCAGGTATGAAATGGCCTTTTTTTAAGATCAAGAACCCTAAACTCTTAAAGAAAGTTTTGGTCAGTATTGTGGAGAATATGATTCATTTTGATTCACTTTTTTTTTTATTATTTTATTTTTTAGTAGCCAATGTCTGGCCTCCCAGAGTATTCCTTGATTCAAGCCTTTTTTCATTAAAAAAGGCATCCATTAAAATAAAAACCATCATGCCACAAAAAGTAAAATGCACTCTGCCATTAGCTATGAAAAACAAATGGTTTAGCAAATGCAAAATATTGTTCTAGATGCATCGCTGGATGAACACGGTTATTTTTGTTAGCTGTTAAGAATAAGAGGTTATTGCCAAGTTTTTATTCTGGTATACTATATTAGTAAACTGAGGATGGAGTACTGCTACAATCATTTTCTTTTTAATTACAGCACTTCATTCATGAAGAAAAAAGATAAAGTTTAAAAACTGCAACAGCTGAGTTTATTTTAGTTGCGTTGTGTCTTCATTTCTAACCTACTTTCTTTCAATCAACCAGAATGTATGGTCACACAGATACAGGTATTTGGGTTTAATTATGTTTTGTATACTCTCACCAACTGACTTAAAAGATACTGCTACCATGTGCTAGCTTTGGGCACTTTTACACATTTATTTCAATGTTAATAATCAGCGGCTCAGCACTTTTTTGGGGGTTGCTTTTAAACTTACTCATAGTAGTTTTATTTGTACACTTGGTTCTGGCTGTCTCAGTGACCTGTCTTAAAACAGCACATCTAAACAGTTTAAACTAGACTCATGTTTTATGATCAATTTACATGCATACAAGGATGAATTGTTTTTTAAAAAACTGAGCTATATTGGTACATAGCCATTGTATTTGTTTGAATGCCAGTGCAGATAAACGGCTGGCATTCCTTCCTTTTAATCTGTACGACACTCCCTAAAGAAAAGCCTTTGTAGACATTTTACAGAAGAGTATGAAACGTACCACCCGACGTTCTGTATGTTTAGGTTGTTGAGCATTTTTGCACAACGTCATTAGGAGGCTGACACTGAATGCAGTCTTTGTCCACCCATATTTACATACGTGCAAGAAAAGTATAAGATACTTTGCTGTAGCAAATTTTATGTAACAAAGATATATCGTCACATTAATAAATTTAAAGAAATCCTTTGTATGAAAATGTTAAAATCTTTTGTATTTCATTTAGACCAAGGACATGCTGCTGTATGCTAGCTGTATGCGATAAATTCTACAGTAACTTTGTTGTCGTTTATGAACTTTAAAGATTTTAATAAATGTTGGAGATCACAATTTGATTCTGTTATGATTTTAATTTTTAATCATTACATTTATAATTCTAGGAAAGTTTGGAGATTTTTCTGTTTTGTAAAATACTGTAATCATTCATCTTGCGTGTACAATAAGACAAAAGTCTAGGAAATTGGTTCTGACGTGTCTGTCTGATATGCAGATTAAATTCTACATGGGCATAAGTGGAAAAGTCATCATAATGCCATGATATTATGCTGTTTTTTAATTTTATGAAAATCCTGTCAGCAAGTTAAACACTTTTCCGATATGGCATAATAGACTTCAGTATGGAAATGAGATTCTATTTTGGAAAAGGAGGGGAAGTGTGCAATTTCCAAGGCATTAGTGAGTACATTTGACAATGTGAGTATTATACAACCCTCTCATTTAAACACAGTCATGAAATATAACTACAGAATATTATGTTACCTGTATTTAATTTGAAAAATCCTTTTCACAATATGGAAAAATTGTATATCTATGACAGTAGAAGCTTGTTAATTTTACACATTTGAGGAATTAAGTGTTGAACTATATGGTATATTTTAATTGTACTCTAGTTGTATGTAACTTTCATTTCCAACATAAAGGATTGTATCTCATTAAGTAAATTGCTTTTTTTATTATCTTGTCAGTTGCATTAAAACCCTTATTTTTAAATCCTTTAAAGTATTTTACTAATTTTTGCAAATAATTAGATGTTTTTAAGTGCTGCAATAGTGTGCAATATAGTAAACATTTATATACAGAAGTGCAAATTAAATTATGTACAACACTTGTGCTGCTTCTTTGTGAATCAGAATGTTGTATGATGAGAGTTGTTGCACCTCCCCACACACTGCAAGTAGGGTTTGAGAGCATGAGGAAAACGTTGTGAAACCTACCACGTGTCTGAGTTGGGGCACAGTTAAGCTTTACACTAACTAGGGTGTTTGGAGAAGGTGATGTGGAGAACATTAAAGGCACTATGAGAAGTCTTGGACTTCTTAGACAATCAGAAGGAAGCAAGGTGATCATCAGCTTCAGTATTGTTTGTCTCCATATTATTTCCATTCAGACTCAATGCTTTTTATTAAAGATAATTGCCTGTTTTTAAACTGTCTGCGGATCCCGCTGTACAAACTTTGTGCTGTGTCTCATTGTGCTGTGAAACAACTGATAGAAGTAAAGACTGTTCATGGTCTTGGCATTGTCTGTCTTGAGGCTTTTTCTGCAAGTGGTGTTTGGAGAGGCCCTGGTACCTGCTCTGTAACACAGCTCCTCCTGCTGTATGAGGTGAGCTCTGGCCTCTGCTTCTGCTTCTGTGCACCTACTGACTGTGGGTTTGTGTTCTTGGTTTCCTAGTACTAGTGCTGCATTACATTTTAAAGACCTTTGTACTTTTTCTAAAGCTGACCTAAAAAACCTGCAAAAATACTGTCTTCTGCTTTTAGTACAGCTCCAGTACAAACACAGCACGTTGAGCCACAGATTTGAAGGTGTCATTCAAATGTGTTCTGACTCGCTGTGTTTAAGGAGGACTTAGCCAGATCAGAATTAGAGAACCATTCTGTAAGAAAATTGTAAAATTACAGTTCCATTCTCCAAGTGGAGTGTGTATAGCTGATTTGGATATGTTTGACCAAAAGAAAAAAAAGGGTTTGACCACCACAGTTTTACAAGTGTGGGTCTTGCACACATTTTAAAAATGTTTTTAGTTGAAGGCTTGAGGAATCGACTGATCTGAGTCCTCTAACATAAAGGGTATCTAGTGTCATGCTGTGCAGTAAAAGGGTTAGACCTCTACAAGGAGGTTTAAATGCCTTGTAGATAAAAATACTTGTCATCTTACATAGGGATAATGGGAAGTGTTGGATTTTCTAAGAAGTATCTTGAGGCAAGATAGGATCTCAGGGTATCTTCCCTCACTTCTGAATTTCATGGTGAGTAAAAGTATGAATTAAGTCTGAGGTCTAGTCACATTTTTACCTTTTTTTGTTGTTTGGTGGTTTGGATATTGGGAGAGGTTTTATACTGCAAAAAGGGATGCCTGCCTAAAGGAAACTTTGCATATTGAAAATGTATTTTATTCTTATATCTGACTACTGTAAAAATTTCTTACCTCAGTGGAATAGCAGCAGCTCGAGGTTTCCATGAAATCTTTGGGATGGGCACAACAGCATGTTTCAAAGCCGGTAAAATTTCCTTTAGGATCCTTACAGCCTCGTTGTCCTGTTCCCTCCCTCAGAGGGTCAAACACAAATGTCTTTGCAAAAATTTATTTCGAAGAATTGTGTTTATGTAGCTCTTTGCTTTAAAGTTTAAAAACAACATACTTGTGGAGTTCATGTGCATGAGTTCATGGTCAGTGAAGTATGCATGAAAGACCCGGTGACGAACTTGCACATTTCTTACTGGTGCTCAGTTTATAAGGTTTCGATTTTGATAGCTCACACAGTGGCAATCTAGAGTCTGATTGCAAATGCTGCTCTGTGTTAGAAGCAGTCTGTCTAGGTGAGGCATCTGTGCCAAAGACAAGATAAATGCACTGCCCCATATGTGTACAAGGTTGCAGCACAAAAGCTCTTTAGGATAAATGGTTGTTGAAGTTGGAAGGAGTTTGAGAGAGGGGTCAGGAATCTGTTCCCATATTATGCAACCACAATAACATGTTTTCCTTTGCTGGGAAGTAGTCGTCAGAAACTTCTTCCTTTGCCTTCGCTTGCAAGGTGCTGTGGAAGATTGGAAAGGACACAGCTGTAGGTATGTTGACACAAATGGAGCAAGGTCTCAGCAGCTGGGCAGACTGTGGTACGTTCCAAGTGTGTCCAGTCAATTCCGGGAAAAATTACTGATGATTAGGGCAACAAAGAGAAAGATGGAATGCTGGAAGGCTTGAATAACTAACTGAACTTCTTTCCCCATGAAGATAATTTGATTCAATTTAAAAAAAAATCCAACAGCTCAGTTAGATTTAGTGGTATGTTAATGCTTTGGTCTATGTAACGATATCACAAGAACTGCCTTCTACCAGAAGTATTGCTCTTTATTGTATCTATACTGCTATTTTGAATGTATATGTAGTTACCTAAATTACAGTTCAACAAAATGAATGCTCGATTGGGATGTCCTTTCAATTTCTTCTGTCTTTACTATCATCTTTCTATTTGATGTTTGCATGAAGCAATCTAGGTGTCAGGAGTTCGTTAACAATAGGTAATGCCTTGGATAAGTAAAACAATGTGATTCACCTATCTTACAGCAATCAATATTTGGTTATTTTATAAATGTCCAATGTTTATAAAATAATCTGGTTTCAACCACCCCCCTAAAAAATGAAAATGTGTGTCCCCAGTTAATTATTTTCCTTTTTTCTCTTACTGTATATGTTAGGAAGTACATATCTGGCAGGCCTGTTTACCAGTGGGAAAAACTAAGAGGAACTGAGCAGGCAGCCATAGCAAAAACATCATGTTGTACCAGAAAAGGGACTGTGGTGGCTATGTGATACAATGCACATGTCGTGATACAGTTTGTTAGTGCCAGCGCATTAGTTCGTGTCCAAAGTGGTTCTGTTTCTGTGGAGGTATCTGGCTCTTGTTTTAGGACATAACGCAGGAACTTGGCTCCAGGTTTTATCAGAGCCACCTCCCATGGCCAAAGCATCCATAGCTCATGCGTTCTGGAAAGGAATTTCACATCAGTATGGGATTTGCTGCAAGGGACATTTCCTGCCAAGAGAAGTATTGCAGTGAATGCTGGGGAGAAAATATCTCCCTAAAGTCTCATAAACTTATTTGGTCTTTTTCAAACTCTCACAAGGGAATTTGAAATATCAGTGCAAATACTTTCTCACTTGGGATTTGTACAACCTGAAGCTATGCTTCAGGGCATTCCTAATATTATGTCTGAACTTATTAAACTGGTCTTGATTCTGCCATTACTTGCTAACTAACAGAACTCAACTCTGACTTTTTCTTGAATTTCTTTTTTAAATGTTCCAAGTTACTACAAAACCCTGTAAACTAAATCATGAAACTAGATTATCTTTAAGGTCTCTTCCAATCCAAAGGACTCTATGATTGCGATTTTACTAGCTCCCTATACCCAACTGCTCTAGTTACACTCATTTGCCAGTAGATGTCACATTTACATGGTGTGGAACACTGTGTGTAAGAAATGTCAGCTGCAGAGCACAGTAAGAACAAGAGACTTGGAAAGGAGAAATTTGGACTGTGCCTGTCAGATAATATATGCAATACCAGCCATGAGTATTTGTTCTTTATGTATTAGTAGATTTTGCCTTTAAATCCTTTTAGAGCTATTAGTCATAATACTTTTTTACTGGTTTTTATCAGCATCAACAAAAAAAGGAGGTTTTGATGCTAATTTGAAAAAAAATATTTTTTTCATAATATGTATTCTTGTACAAACTGAATTTCACAAAAAATCCCTGACTGATAAATCCTATTCTTATTAGGGAGGTGTCTGTTTTAATAGAGCACAATCAGATTTCTGTATTATGTGCACTTGAAAGTTCAGAAATTACACTGCTTTTAACCCAAGATCGTCACCAGTAGAAGTTGAAAAGTGGTCCTAAGCTGATTCATTAAATAAATAGTATTTAAGAGGGGATATAGATTTTTTTTGTTGGATGCTGATCAGACTTAGATGTATCCATTGCTCATATTTCATGAAAGAAGTGTTCATGTTTTTCTGAATGATGTGACCACCAGAGCAGTTAGAGAGAAAATAAAGTTACAGCAAATGTGCTCTGGAGAGCACCTCTGATCAGAGCCTCATCCATCAGTTTAAGAGCTGAGCAAGTTTAAAAATGGTCAGTTTCTTTTGTTTTCCTCACAGTCCAGTGCCTGTGAGCAGACAGAGCACCCATAATGGCACGAGTAACTGAGAGCTGCAGAAAATGCCCTTCTCTGGACCCAGGGTGCTTTCAGGGGGCTGAGGAGCAGAATCCCCCTCGCCTGATGAAAGAATGACGTGCTGTATTCTGGTTTTCCACAACTGGCATCAGTTCTGGCACTTATACCAAAATGATAACATGGAAAGAAGATGCCAGTATTTACCGGGACATGGTTGCTTTACAAATCTTAAAAATGTGGGTATTTCTGACAGGCACATTCTTCACCCCTGGGAGAAAAGCTTTCCAGCAAAGTGGAGAAAAAACGTTTCTTAATGTTTGAAATATAGTTGAGATTTCTGCTTGTGTGTTATTGACATTTTTGTTGTTTATAACTGTGTTTTTTCCATCCCTGTGTGCATCAGCATGTTGTGCTTTTCATTTGCCTCACTTCATACAACCAAAGTGCTACCTTTTAGATTTACCTTAGATGGAACAGCTGTTTCACTGAGATGTCTGAGCCCTGCTTATATATACAATTTTTATTAGGCTGGATTCTGTTTAGCAATGCTGGTATGTCACATGAATATTTTTTATACGCTTCTTGCTACATTATTACAAGCTGAACAAATATGTGGCAGGTACTACTGCTAATATGGGCACAATGAGCTGTGTTTTATAGAATGATTTTTTAATATAAAGTATAAACTTTAAAATAACAAAGGTTTATGTCTGTACAGAAGCTTTATTAAATATAAGCAACTACAACAATAAGAAGTTGCACAACCAAATAAGTAGGGCAGGAAATTCTCAGTGAAGTGGATATAATTCACATGCAGGAAGATTTATTTAAGCAATTCAGTCCTGGAAACAAGAGGAAGGAAAAGCAGAAAGGTATTGCTGGCCTTGCATAGCAGTCAGCTGCTGTACGTGTTCATTTTTAGACTGGTAGGAAGTGAGTGCAACACTAGTCATCTTACTGGAGATTCATATGATTACCAAAAAAAAAAATTGGATAATGCATATTGTATAAAAAGTACCTTAGTATACTACAGCAAAGATTGAAGGGACTCTCCATCAAAAACTGAGGGTCTTTGCCTCCCTGCCTTGTCAATAAGTCTGAGCTGTGCTCGTCTCCTCCATGCTTGCAGCTGGGGGCTGTGTCATTGCTTCAGCATGTGCACCTGCAGAGCTCAACCCAGGCATTGATCCTGCCACACAGAGCTTTGGCAAGTTTTTGCACATCTCCAGATCTTGGATTTTTTACCTTATAAGAGTGTACCCGGGTAACTGCATGGAATGTAAGTTGAGGCTGACTGCCTGTTGTGCTCTGATATAGCACTGCACACTCAATTGTTTTGAAAATGAATGCCAGGCTTGTACCAAGTTACTCTGCAATATTCTGGCTATAGGTTTTCTGCCTCCTTTCTACACTTGCTTAACACCAATGCTATCTTTAGCCTTTTGTCTGGGCTTTATGCAGAACTTCAGGGCAACACGACAATGCTCAGTCATGCAGAAAACCTTGGCAGGTCAGAAGGGAACTGTGAAGAAGACACAGCAAGTTTTTTGAAGGATCTTCCTGGCCAAGGCAGGAATTGAAGAGAAGCGCTTCATTGCCGGACTCTGGGCAGAGTAGAGTACCGTGATGGGAACTGTCCCTCATTCTCTGTGCAATGCTGAATTAGGGAAGGGAGAGCAGGACAACAGAAATTAAGCTGTTGATGCTGTGCAGCAAGGTAAGTGGCAAACATTCAAACAAATTATACAGACTATGGACAGAAGTTGGAAAGGTTTCAGCTGAAGAAAGACAGTTTTCTGAGAGTAAAGGAAAGGTGAACCTGGACCAGTAACAGTGAGTTTGCCTCTTCCAGGGCATAGAGTAATTGCTAGGGACTGTGGAAAAGACCTTTAGTTACCTACCTAGTAACTACTTACTAGTTAGTTCACTAAGTTACTTAAGTAACTAATTAGTTAGTTTAGACAAGGATGTCTAAAATCACTGGGGGGACAAGCTGTCATCTTACACCCAATGTCACCTCCACACCTGTGACAAGTTACTTAAAAAAGCCTGTGCCCCCATTTGATTCCCCTGCCGCCAGTGCTGTGGATCATGAGGAGCTGACATTTTTTGGCCTCCAGCACATTTGGGTGAAATTTCTGCATTTTGGCTATCTCTGGATTGCTTTCTTCCACATGGTGAGCAGCAGGAACCAAAAGAGATCACTGCCAGCACCAAATGTCTCCCTGAAAAGCCAGAGGAGGACACAAGCCTATTCCAGCTCCCAGTAGCCCCATGGTGGGCAGTGAGGGCAGCCCAGGGGCCGTGTCCTGCTGAGGACACCTGTGCTCCCCACGGGCCCAGGCGAGCTCTGGAACACTCACTATTTCTTGGCAAAGAAGTATGTATTTTGTACAGGGATACAATCCCTTCTATTTTGCATAAAGCTAGCTTATTAAGACGGGCTTCCCTCAGTGTGAAACCACACAAGTCCTGTGTTGTTTCCTCCTTCAACTTTCTCTCATGTTTAACCGTGTTTTTACCCAGGATGCTGGAATAAGGAAGGTTTAAATGGCCTTATTTAGTTCTGGGGGAGGTGAAATTCAGTACCCACTTCAAAGTTACAGGGTGCTGTATTTTTCAATATGCAGAAACAGGGTCAGGTGGTGTTTGATACCTGTACTGACCTCTCTGTGTTGCTCCCTTAACCTGGATCTACCAACCTTGGTCTCACCTTGTTCCCTGCATGGCTTGGAAACATTTTTTTGCCAGAAGTGGGATGTAAATAGTCAAACAGAAGACTTAATTCACTTTTCTGCTTTTTCTCCCTCCAGACATAACTTCATTATAATTAAATTACTTTACCCAAATGAATGAAAATACAAGCCACAGATCATATTCCACACTGAATTTTTCCACAACCTGTTTTATTAAAATTCTTATATTTGCTGTTCAAGGTCCTCTAGAAAGAACACATGCACTGTGTGAGCCTCACTTTAAATACTCAAAGGATTAATTGAAGTACATGATGGAAGGAAGGGGAGAGTGTGAGTAAAATAACTCGTTTATATTTGTATCCTCAAATGTCAGTTCATTACCAAAGTTAGAAACCAGCTGATGCAGAAAACTCATTATGGCCTCATTTAGAATGCTTATTTCTTGAGAGAGAGAGAAAAGAATTGCCTTGCTGGCCTTACTTGTCCAACACAATTATGCCACTTTTACAATATTCTATAGAATGTGAAGAGAGTTTTCTTTAGGGCGCAGTACATTTAACACTCTATCTTGTTTATCTGCATTTATTTAAATCCCAAAGCAGCGAGGACTGTCACTGCTCTCTGTTCTCAACACTTCTGTCGATACTTAAGTGCTGTTATTTGCATAGTTTTTACAAGCTTTGGTTATTTATTTGACAGCATGTAAGGCAGACAAAATGAAGTGGTTGGGGAAGTCACGTCTACAATCCTTTGCATAAAAGGTCACTTTTCTGGTGATTTTGGTGCCCATAACTGTGTGCAGTTAGGTGACCTGGATCTCAGCACAGCCAGGGTGCAGTAAGCTTTGTCTGGGGGCGAGACAGATGCACAGTGCCTAGGACAGCCCCGTGTGCCTGCTCTGCTGGCCAGCAGGCTCTGGCTGTGCCGGCTGGGGCACTCGTGTCACAGAGCTCTGAAGAGATCAGGCCGGACACACCAGGAGGTTCTGTACGAATCTTCAGGTAATTCCTAACATCCGTCTTGTCTCGCAGCAAAAAGCAAAGGTGTTGAGTGGTTTGACTCAGAAGGAAACTACAAGTAAAACATCCTACAAATTTGAAGCAACCCAGGCTATTAGGGAGAGTTGTGGTTGGGACACAGCCCTGGCTGCAAAGCCTGTGTGGGAAAGGCAGGGTGTGTTGGTTGGTATTCTTCATTTCCCTTACACTGACAGCGTGTTATCCATGTAATACTTCTATGACATTACAGAACATTATGAATCAAGGGAAAATTTGAAGGAGAAATTAAAAAACAGTGTAATAATTTTAAAAAAGTGCTGTTGACAGAGAAACTTGACAACTTTTGTATTAAATTCCGTGGCTGAGATTTTATTGCCAGTGGGCCAGACTTCGTCATTTGTAGGCACTTTGAGTTGTACCTTCCTGTACAGCGAATCCCGTGGGTATGGTCTTCTTGTGAAATACAGTCTGGAGCTTAGACGACTAAGGGATGTAGATGTTCCCGGGAATGAGCGTGTCCAACTCTTTCCCCGGTGCTGGTGGTGGCTCAGCTGTGCTGTCCTTCGTCACTCCTCCTGCCCATCACCCCGAGCCTGCAGCTGCGCGAGTTCCAGACAGAGCCAAGGGTCTGCCTGCTATTCACGTGCGTGTCGACGACCTCATTTCAGAAACGCGTTTTTGGAACTTTATCCATTTTCCTGAAATGTGGCTGCTCCTACCCCCGACCTCGTGTAAAGCTTCCTCAGTTGCTCCATCCNGCTCCCAGGTGGGTCCGGCTGCCCCCCGCCCGGCCCGAGCCGGCAGTGCGGGGAGAGCGGGCGGCATCGGAGTGGGGAACGCGGGGAAGAGCGGTGCCGATACCGGGGGGAAAGGGGATGGGCAGCCCCGGTGCCGGTGCAGGACGGGATGGGGATGGGGAAGGGCAGCCCCGGTAACGGAGGGGAGGGGAAGGGGAAGGGCAGTCCCGGTGCCGGAGGGGATGGGGATGGGGAAGGGCAGCCCCGGTGCCGGAGGGGATGGGGAGNTTTATCCATTTTCCTGAAATGTGGCTGCTCCTACCCCCGACCTCGTGTAAAGCTTCCTCAGTTGCTCCATCCTTTAAAAAAAAACAAAAACTGCGCGTTTGTTCCCTTTCCCTTCACACACCTTCCTTGGTCGGAGGCGTGGAAATGTCCACCCCCGAGGAGGTCCCAGGGCACTCAGGTCGCGGACCGGGAGCCGCTCTCCGTGTGCCGCGGGCAGGTGAGCACCGCTGCCTGCCTTTCCCCCATCCCCATCCCGATCCCGGCGAGCATCCCGGTGCCGCTGGCGCCTTTAACGCGGGCGNGGGGATGGGGATGGGGAAGGGCAGGGGCAGCCCTGGTCCCGCGGTCTCCGGGCGCGGTGCGGGGCGTTCCGCAGGTGAGCGCGGTGCGGGTGTCACCGGCAGCCACAGTCACCTCAGGTGAACCGAGAAGTGATTTGAGGGGAATGCGTGTAGTTGTGGGGTCAGCGCTGCAGGAAGAAGCATCTTTTTGATTAGTTTTTTCTGTTTCCTTATTGCTTTAAATGCTGATAGATGTTTAGTAAAGGGTCTTTATTTTTTTTTTCAGCAGCAGTGTTAATTGTTGTTCTCTATTTTTGCAAAGTTTTAGCTGAAGAGCATGATTCCCCTATTCTGTACTTCCCAGAGCTTGTGACATTTCACTGGCATCCATTAATGCTATAGCAGGAACATCCTGAGCCCTTGGTCAGTTCTCTGGTGCTCTCTGAAACAGAAATGGCTTACTTGAGAACAGAAAGGAAAGGCTTGGGTCTTTTCTGCATGTTCCATATAGCTGTGGATAAAGCTGTGTGGTGACAGTGTGAGGAGGGAAAGAAACTGGATTTTCTCCTGTGTCCTTCATGTGCTCCTTTCTTTTTTGGAATTTGCTGTACTGTACCTGTAGAAGCAGCTAGTGCAGGAGGGATGGTCTTACGGATAAGAGACTGATTTAGGCCTCAGGAGTCTGGTGCTCAGGTAGTCATTCTGCTTACGCTTTTTATGTGTGAGATGGACGTAAGTAACTGTGCTCACCTGTATTCCAGAGTCCCCATTTGTAAAACAAGGCTAGGGATTTCCAAGCCTCTCTAAGGATAAGACTGTGCATCTGTTTGGACCCTCTGTATTGCAGGATGTCTGAAGGCCCATTAGGCTCTCTTGATACACAAGTATATATTGTAGGTCAATGTATGTAGGTTTAAAAATTTTAGCACTTTTTAAAAAGGATCAAACGTAATGTTACCTTCATTGATTTTCAGGCAATAAATATTTCTTGTGTTTGAAACACAGGTTAACTTTTTTCTAGCTGATTACGTCCTATCAGCTTTGCCAGGCTCCTGAGGAAATCAGTCTTTGGTAGCTCTGTTTCTCTCAGGTGGAAACGTGCTTGTGTCCCTGTAGAATGCTTGTTTCTGTTACATCATGTTGCTCTTCTCATACTAGCAATAATTAAACACTGCTTTTTTTCCCTCCTGGTTGATCCGTTGCTGAAGTAAAAGAAGCCTCTACCCTCCTCATGCTAATTGTTGACATGGAAAACAAGGAAAATGGCTCTCTGGATGTCAAAAAGTAAGCGAATTCATAGTGTTCATTTTATGTAAACAGCACATGGATTTTGAATGTAGTTTGACTTAATGTGGTTGGCAATTGTTGGCATCTCCATCTTTGCTCATTTCAAACCTTCCTTGTTTCAGTTATTTTTATTATGTTTCAACTTTGAAACAGAAGAGTCTAGGGCTCTCAGTTGCTTAAAAGTGGTATATGCAAGGACTGTATAGCAACGGAGAGATGTAGAAGATAGTAACTTAAGTTAGGGGTATACCTTTCTCTGTGACTTTTTTTCCCTCTCAACTACATACTAAAGTGGTAGCACTGTAACCAGTATTCTACCTCTGCTCACCTGTCTGCTAATGTTGGCTTTTGCAGAAGCAGTGCCTAATGGAGAGAAGTGTCCTGTGTGGAAATGTGCTTTCTGTCTCTTTCAGACAAATGCCCTTCTCTGCTGACAGCCCACCTGTCTAGGGCTGAGAAGTAGCAGCAGCAGTGTCAGTTCTCTTCTGAAACAGATATTTTAAGCTGTTTATTTGAAAAGCCCAAACTACTGCATTTTTACTTCAGACCTAGGGTGGGAATAAGGCAGAGATATGGTGTGCACTGCTCTACTGTCTTTTGTGTGGAAACTGCAGGTTAAGGGATAGGTACTTTTTAGTAAGCATTTACTTATCCTTAAAGGTCAGCAATTCTTATATTAGGACTAGGAATTCTGAATGAAGCCACGATCTGAAAAGTGAAGTTCTGTGTGGAAAAATCTCACCTTGCTGCTTCAGGGTTATAGAAGCCATGCTGAGATAGATGTGCACACATATGTATATTAAAAGAAAAAAAAAAGGCAAACCACAAAGAAAGGCGCTAGAGTGAGTTCTTAGTCTGTCCTCTCAAACTGCAACATTTCTGTGCAGCTGCACCTCATTCTCCTTCAGATCCCTTTTACATAAGCTGTCCAAGATGATGTGGCAGTGCTTAGGCTACCAGGCACTGGAGTAATAAAAATAATACGAATAATGGTCACTTCAGGATACTGATAAAACACCTGATTATGACACAGCATTAGAAGATCTGATGACTGCCAATAAAATCAGCATCTTGTCCATTCACTTGAGATGCTGGCTACACCACACCAACATAAAGAGCATTTTCCTATTCAGCGACTATGAATGGATTATCGTGTATGTCCCTCAGAAGCCACCTTCGGTTGACAGTCTGGCTTCTACAATGAGTATTCTGGTGGGAGGAGAAGGGAGGCAGTCAGAGCAAGGACAGTTTACATTTAATCATTTTCCCCAAGGCTTGGGTGATGAAGACTCAAATACCGGTTGCTGAGGTGGCTTTTTAGAATGGATGGGAATTGTAATTAAACTGATCAGGAGCTGTGGTTTCTAGATGTATGTTTGTGTGCATATCTACAAAGGAAGTATTTGACACTTGAAGTGATTATAAATAGCTAGGATAAAATCTGTTTGTTCTGAGCTATATCGTTTCAGACCTTTCTGCTTCTGCCACATGATGGCAATAAAGGCACAGGGACACCAGTGAAAAGCAGACAAGCCTAATCTTTATTCATTGTTAGTGCATCTAGTATCTCATTTCAAAGCCTAAAATGCCAGTCCTCTTTAAGATTTTACAGCATCCAGCATGTCAGGCATAAAGCAGTGTACAGCCAAGCTATGGATGTTCTATTTTCTCTTTTCTCGTCTAAAGAATAGAGCCATGTCAACAGCAGGGCAAGGAGGAGACTATTAAAGTCTAGAAGCCAAATGAGCATCTGTGTGGGTAGATGGGTTAAAATCCAGCCAGCCTCGAGCAGTCTGCCACATGCCTTCCAGTCTTCTGCAGCTGTAGCAGTGGAAATTGGCTCCACTTGAGGTCCAGCATGGTACTATTCCTTGAGGCAGGAACTTGCAGTTACTTCCTGCAATTAGTTAATGGCTGACATAGAGCCCCTGAAGTCATTGCAGTTGAGCCCAGGATGGGGCTAGACCAAGCTGTAGTTCCCTAGTGATAAAAGAAGAGCTACAACAGAACCTAATGCACCTGGGCTGACACAAAAATATGGGAAGGAGTGTTTGAAACCATATTTAACTTGAAATTAAAGTGTTTGGAGAAATAAGCAAATTACAGTTAGGAGGTATTTTTATGGATTGAACCTTTTATTTGCTTTTTAGGAATGATTAAATTCAGTATATTTTAGGATTTTTTTTTAATACTGAGTTGTTGGGGTTTTGTTGGTTTTTATTTTTAAGTAGAAGATGAGTTATTGGAAGGGATAGTCTATGTCTTAGGGAAAATGCAAAGATTTAAATATAATTCTTCAAATGTTACTTTTATAAATGCATGTAGATTTTGTGTGGTGCTTTTCACATTTTACTCCTTAGGCCTCAAAAGGTGCAGAACACCAAAAAACCTTACTTGAAAGGCATTCTTTGGTTTAAAAAAATTAAAATGGATAAAAGTGCAGTTCTGATAAGGCCAGATAGTCCCATTTTCAATTTTGCTGAGTGTTGCTTTCTATGTAATCACAATCAGTGAAGCAATTCATGAAGTAAGTAATTATGTGATGAGCAAAAGAAACTCTGGTCTTTTGCTCATTGCTCTGAGATGTGAGATTAGTGAAAGAAACTGCTTTTAGAAGGCCAAGTGCAGCAAAGGTTGTGGATAAGTCCCTACAGTCAGATGTTGTTGCCATATGGACAGTTACATTTCAGGAGTCAGGGGATATGCAACAAACGTTGTTTTCACAAGTCCTCCTTCAGATAGTTGTAGAAATTGGGATGTTATGGAAACAGTGATGTGATTCCTTTTGTCTGATTTGAAAAATGGTTGGCCCTTGATTCACCCAGCTATTTTGCTGAAAGGCATACAAGTCTTTACTTGGCAGAGGTGGTGATATTTGGGAAAGAAAAATTTGGAAGACAGAACAAAAATTTTATCAGCAGAGTATAATTGTTTCTTTTCCAGCTAGTGCTGTTGAAATCTGAGTCCTGCCTCTAAGCTTCAGACCTGAAATGGACAGGATTCTTACATCTGCCCTGACCTGTACATTTTCGATATTTCTTCATTAGTGTTGTGGTTAAGCATGCAGAGCAGTGGAAAATATTTGGCATGAACTTCAGGACTTCTAGTTGGAGAAACATGTTAAAGAAGGTCGTTGATATCTTGCTCTTCATCCTCATAAATCTCAATAGGAAAGGCAATCAAGCTCACTTTTTGTCTTTTTTACCAACAATTTTCAGATCCACAAAGGTTATTTTTGTGATATGGTGATTACAGGTTGAGGAAAACGATAAGGATAGTAATGTGAATGTTTGGTTTTGCTACTGTGGAAAAAATTGCATGAGGTTAATCACAGAAGGAATTAATTCTGATTGTGTTCAACAGATGTTTTCTCAAATTCGTTGCTATTTTAAAAGTCCATAGATTTTTCCAAAGATGAGTCCAAAAACAGTTTTGTGAAATTTTCTGTATTGAGAATCAGTGCAATCATGGATGCCACTTTTTTGTTTGTTTTGGGTTTTTTTTCTTTGTTTGTGTTTTATTTGTTGTTGTTTTACAGGGTAAAGATGGTTACCAGTAATCTCTAGCCACAAACACAGACTCATCTGGGAAAAGAACAATCTACATACAGTGCTTTAGGTGCTTGGTAGCTGAAAACAAGCTAAAAGCTTGAAAGACAGGAATTTGGTACTTCAGTTATGGCAGTCTTAATTCTCCAATAGCAAAGGCTGCACACTTGTAGGAAGATCCTGTCTGGTAACTTTCGACTGATGTGAAGATTCATATATTTTCTTCTTTTCTGAAGGGAGAGGTATCTCAGCTGTCCACAGCATTAGGTCTTTGAAATGGAAGAGAACAGGAGTGGCAGTTCTGTATCAGTGGGGTTGGGGTGTTGTCAGAGAATACTTTTCCTGAAGAAACAAGGAACGAGGGGATGTACACAGGGTGTGCACAAAAAAGCAGTGGATGTTCTGCATGCATTTAGTGATTACTTGTCTGGACTTGCACTTTGCAGTTCAGTAGAGAATGGGAGACCTCCGGATCCTGCTGACTGGGCTGTTACCGATGTTGTGAATTATTTCAGAACAGCTGGATTTGAAGAACAAGCCAGTGCTTTTCAAGAACAGGTAAATCTGTTATCAAATGCCTTCTGACTGCCACCAGTTTCTCACGCTGCACATTTTTGCCATGGACCTGGCTATATGCCCTAAAATAGGAGTGAAAATCTCACATTAATGGGGGGATTTGAGTCTGTTATTGGGTGACTGTGGGACTATGATCTCTGAGTAATAATATTGTTCTACAAGCTGTGGATAATAGGTTGGATTTTCTTTTAAACAGTCATTAGAAAGGTGAAAAATCTAAACAAATTTTCTGACTTGAACTCGGTCTCCCTATACAACCCACTCAGTTTCACTGTCTTGAATAGTGAATAGTAATTCTCTTCTTTCTTAGTGTATTGTGCAAATACACTTGTGAGTATTTATAAAACCTACGGCTCCTAAGGAACAAGTCGTGTTTGAAGGCCTAAGGTGAAAAAGAGTCTGCTGTGTTACACTGAACTTGACAGTACAAGTGAACAGGGAAGGGGTAAGTTGGCAGGGGAGCAATGTGTTTGTAGGACTCTGTCTGAGAAAGAGTTTGGGTCGTTGTTTCTGGGCCTTGTAACTGCTGATGGTAATGGACGGCTTCTTTTGATAGATTTGATCAGCAAAGAACTTAACAGTCAGATCCCTTGTAACTCACCTGCCAGCACAGTGGTAAAGGTGTGTTAGTGGGGCAGAAAAGAGAAGTTGGCTCGCTTGGCCTGCATCCCACCTGTTCCATAGAGGACTAACTTATGTCTCCAGATTGTCAGTTCAGCGCCTTCCCTGATAAGTCTGTAGGTTTGAGTGTGACTACTAGCAAATTAGTCACCAACATTTGTGCTCAGTTATCAAAACAGATGGCTTGAACTTTCAAGGCAGTGGGCTAGTGCAAGGTACTGGCATCTTTGCAGGGACACTGTGCATCTCATATGAAATCACATTATTGGTCAGTTAATGTTGCTGACCTTCAGCACCATGCCTGTGAAATCCCATCTGGTTGTAATTGATGATTATAGTGAATTATCTAAATTTAGTTCTTTGGTTTGGGGTTGAAAAGCCTGCTATTGGCTGATTCTCTGGCAGGTTGCAGAGGAAGCCTCTTTCTGCAGCTGCTACTCATTTTTAAGAATTTGAAGATGGGTAACCAGACCAAAAAAGAAAATGTTTAAGTATATCCACTCCTTAATACCAGCATCCATGTCTCCTCAACAGCCCTGGAAATGTGGCTTAAAAAAATCACACAGTCAAAGTACTTGTGGCCTCTGGAACTTTTTTTGTTATACTGACAGATACCTCTGACTTTCGTCAAATATCTTAACCTCTCTGCACCTCAGCTGGTTTGTCAATAATACTGCAATAATTACTGCTGATCTTGCAGCAGCAAGGTGAGGCAAAATCATGAGTTTTGGCAAAGCAGTTTGCAACAGCCTTATGGAAAGCAGCATAGAAGTAGTGTGTAAAGGTTTTATTAGTATTCTGCAGAGAGGGCAAGTGGCTTCAGTAGGGTAACTGAGGACTCTGCTAGGATAACCATATGCAGAAATGTGGCTGTGATTCCACTGCCAATGTCATTTTATGCTAAAGCCTTGGAGAGAGAGGTGGACAGCTGCCACCAGGTTGTGGCCAGTAGCTGTGGGATGAACAATCACAGCAGAAGTCATTGCCACTTCTTCACCCCTCATTTCCATTAGCAGCACAAGGAGCAGCAAGTGCCTGGTTCTACATGCCAGCTCTGCCAGCCTATTCCCTGTCTGCACCAGGAACAGCCCCATAAACAAACCTGTCCCTAACCTCTTACAGTGGTAGTGTTCAGTTTCTTCTACACTATTTACTAGCCACTAACTTTAGCTCTGTCTTCTTATGGTATCTGTTATCAGGATCTTCCAGGTATGGCAGTGCAGAGAAGTTCACTTTGAACCCCAGCCATCCTCTGTCTATAGAGCACCAGTCATGCAGCTGAAGTTCTGGCCATCTCTCTTTTCCTCTGTCATTTGCAGTTTGCGTGAGCCCCAGAAACTCAGTTTCATTTGATCTGCTACCGCCCTGAATATGTTCTGGAAGAGGAATGAGGTTGTAAGTGGTAAAGGAAAGTATTCAGCATCACCTACGACACTGGGAAATCATTTTCCACTGAACTGCTTCAGTAGGGGTAGCACAATAGTTCCCTTACAAAACATACGTAGCCCAGAATGTAATCATGGCTTCTGCTATTATGTTCAGCTTTTACACAACAGTAACTGAGCCTGCACTTTCTTTTGATGAATCTGAATACATCTGGACTTGCCTAAAACAAGTGACTAAAAAAAATTTTAAGACCTGAATTTGTCTTGCAATATTTTAAGGAAAATGAGAAGACATTTTAAGGACTGCAGAATGTTTTATTAAAACTGTATTGTAAGTGCTGGTAAGAAGTGATGATTGTATGATGGTTATACATTATTCCTTCTTGGAGTCCCACTGATGCCATCAAATCAAAAGAGCTCATTGGTGAAAAGAGATTCAGCTGAAAGATACTGCCCAATAAAAAATATAACATCAGCAAGCAAGTCAGACAAGCCAAGAAGTTGGGGACACAGGATACCCAAAGAGGGAGGAATGCCAGATGCAGGTTGAGGGTGTGAACACCTTCAAAGACCTGCTGCCTGCCTGTATGCAGCTGAGCTTTCTCTAGGAGCCCTGGGAGCACAGGGTGCTGTGGCTCACTCCAAGACTGAAGCTGTTTGCAGTCTCAAGACATAGTAGTGCTATAACCTTTGTTATTGCCCATGTGGCTTCTTAACCAGTAGTATTGTGATAGCCAGATAAGCCCAAGTAACCCAATGTTAGTTTGCTGACCTCATTGCAGTCCCTTACCAGAAGGAAAACTAGGGTTTGATACTAGCTTGATTCTACTGCTGCTTTCTAGCAGAGCCCTGGCATGAAGGAGCATGTGAGTGTGCTGGCTGGTGTGCTTTTGTGTTGGTTGTACTGTAAAACCTTGCAGTTCTCAGTCACTTTGAGAAAGGGCAGAACAAGTGGTGGGAGGACTTGAAGCTTAACCAGTCCTCTGGTTATTTACTGAAGACAATACCCAACTGCTGCTGAGGTCATCATGGCACAGTGGGGAATCACTGTTAGCTCTAGTTGTGCAGAGAGGTCTCTCTGCAGGTAGCATTAAAAAGGCATACTGAAAGCTGGCATTGAAGTTGCATCCTGAAAAAAAATAAAATCCAGAAAACAGAGAAGTAGTAGAGAAGAAATTCAGAGAAGTCACCAAAGCACGCAAAATCTTACCTGGTGCCAAAAAATGGAGTAACTGTGACAATTCTACAGGAGCATGTTTTTGAAGGAAATGGAAGAGGTAAAGCTTAAAATAGACACTTGAACTCTGAATACATAATCACTCATTTCTACACAGATGTGTTTAAAGAATCAGTTTTTTATTCAGTGAAAGCCTTAGTAGTTACCAGCATTTCTAGAAACCATGGGGAACCCTGTGGAAGAAGAAGGGGAAGGAATAGATGCGTTTTTTCCTATTCTTGGAGTTTCTCCTGTTCCAGGTACTGGATTTACTTCATTGGGATCCTACCAAGCTGGAGGCTGTTCTTCCTCCATAGCATCGTTGAACAGCAGCAGAAAAGGCAACTTCAGATCGGTCATAGCAATGAGCAAAATACTCACTGGTGTCAAAATTCCCACAGAAAGATTGTGACGAATGGAAAGGAGAGGATAAAAACTGGTTTTAACCATTAACATTCTCAACAGTAATTGGAAAGAGACCTGCTATAATTGGGTAAAAAGTTATTGGAAACTTTTTTTTCTTTTAGAAATACTGTTACTTTGTGCTCCTGAGGGATTAACAGTCCTATGTATTCTGGGGATATTTTAAAAAAATTCCACTTTCAATTGATCTTTGACTATATTGTGGTTTGTCCATGTATTTTGTATTTATGAACTTTATCAAATCATAAGAGATATCACTCTGGACAAATTCATGCTGAACTGTAATATAAGTCTTCCTTTTTTCACACTGAGTTGTAATCAAGAATGGGATCTCTAACATTTTCAAGACAACATTTAATATTCCTAAGGAACATGCTACAGTTTGATAAATTCATGTGTGTGTTTATAATACTTATAAAATACTAAATATTGGCAATATATTAAAGGACAGACAGGAGCAGTGTGCCGGCATTTGAATTCATTGTTGGCTATTGATAACAAATTCATCAGTTACTAGTGAGATATTTTTAATTAAAAGTGAGAAAAAAAAAAAAAAGGATGTAACAGCATAGTGAAGTCCAGTGCAGGAGAATGCCAGAGAAGGCAATATACTGCTTTGAGCTGTGATGCCCTTTGGAGATCTGGCTGTGCTGAGAGATCAGTGCATTGCTGCGTAGCTGTAGCTCCTGTTCCTGGAGTAGTGCAGCGTGATTGAACTGTAGGAATGTGTAATGAAAAGGTTGGTCCCGTGTCTAAAAGGGAGGAGGGAGTTGAGAGATGTGGATTCCTTCTTTTCTTTTTTTACCTTTGAAAAATAATTTAGAGGAAGTTTTCAAATATATGACAAGGTTTTGAGATGGAAAAAAAACCCAAATTGTAGTGGATTTCTAACCTAAACATGTCAGAAAGTCAAGGTCTGAGAGAAAAAAAATCCCACCATATCTGTGATTTACAAAAGGTATTTAAGCAGGAAAGTGTAGGGGTTGTTGAGATGTAAGGTGGCAAGTTGCCACTGTTCTCCTCCTCCGTTGAAAGTGGAGGAAGAAAAGTTCCCCCAGAGTGTCAAGCTCCAGTTAGGCCCCTCAGGACACATGGGAAGGTTGGCCTTTTAAAAAAGGCACCTGAAGTTATTAGCAGATACTGACTAGTCTAAACTTGTGTGTTGCTGTCGATAATAATTCTGAAATGAACTTCATAAGCCACCTTCTTGCGGGTCTCCTTCCCTTAACAGCTGATGATTAGGCAATCTGCCATTGTACCTATGAGGTTTGCAAGAAGAGAATTTTGAAATTAGGCTCACTTGAATTTTGTGCTTGACTAAATAGTATTTTTGCCTTAGTCAGCACAGGTGAGCACTCAAAAAGCAGACAGCAGAATTTAGCAGCTATAAACACAGTTTCAGGAAAATAAAGGCTACTATTTCTTTTTTTCACTGATCCTCTGTAGTAGTCTTGTGTTGCATGACTGTTCTCATCTGTTAGATTTGTACATTTGTCTTTATCAACTCTTTAATTCTTCTTATAGGAAATTGATGGCAAATCATTACTGTTGATGACAAGAAATGATGTACTGACTGGACTTTCATTAAAACTGGGGCCTGCGCTGAAAATCTATGAATATCACGTAAAACCTCTACAGACACAACATCTAAAGAACAACTCTTTGTAGCCAATTGTCTAATTGGGGTCATGTTGTGCCTCAAAGGGAAAATAAGTTTGGTTTCATGTGATGGAACTTTGTAAAGAGAGAATATATCTATTAAGAGTTTAAACCAAATTACAATATATATCCTATTGGATAGAGTTGGCAATATCCTATATACTGAGTCTGAACTGAGAGAGGTGGTGTGTATTTTTTACATAGTACATAATGATTTTCTCTTTTAGGAAGTGTCAATGAGCATGTTGAGATAGCTACATCACTGTATCCAGAACAAAAGGGAGGTATGTCATTCTCATTTTTGAGCCAGACATGTTTTTGATTTCATTAATTAAAATACCAAAAAAACCAAACCAAACCCCAAATAAAGTTTACATCCATCTTTAGGAGAGAGAAACCAGTTAAAGTAGGTTTTGGTTTACACTGAAGACCTGCTAAAATTATTATTACTTATAATTTTAGGATGGGACTGACACTTGCCAAGTCACCCTTTTTTGCAGAGGGTCCTATTTTGACCTTATTAAGGTTTACTTGTGGTATGCTGCAATGTTTAAAGCTGTACATACAACTAACATAACTCCTTCAATAGCAGAAGGTGTTGCTGACAGGTGAAACTGGGTTGTGTATTTGCTGTTCTTTACATTTTCAGCTTGTTTTCACCTGTTTTAATAGTAGTCCTATGTAAAATATAGTTGTTTTTTAAAGGTTTGTGTTGCTTTGCAAACAAAAAAAGCTTTGTTTTGTTTCTTTTTTAGTTTATGATTGTTTTCTAACATTATGCAGAAATTTGTAAAAAATAAAATTCTGCACATTTTTAATACTGTCTTTGGTGTTGTAATGATTGGGGCTTTTTTAATGCTTTACTTAACAGTTTGAATACTTGTTTTAAGAACTGAAAGAAGCTGTCTCATCACCATACATCTCTGTTAAAAGAGAGTCTTGTTCAATCTGTTTGTACCAGTTCCCTATTTGATAGGTTGCTTGCTATATCACAATAAAACATTGCTTATGTTTGGATTCAGTTTACTTTACAGATCTTTTACTTTCTCTCTTTCTATGTTGTGGTATATTGGAGCTCCTGTTTTTCTCCATTTTCCTATTAAAAAGGTACCGAAACCTACTTAATATTCTTGTGATTACTTTTAACGTCACTTACCATGATATTGCAAGATTTAATAATTTTTGTTTTTTCTTATCTGGTGCTACATACTGATGAAGGAGAAGCCCTGGTCACAGTTCACAGTAACACCTGTGCTTCCCTTACCCCTGTGTGGAGCTGTCAGTGGTGCAGAGCTGCTGTGCTGGCCCTGGTACGCAGCGTGATTTGATTTACCCCAAAACGTCTGGGAGACAGCCCAGGGATGGTGCTAAGCCCTGTCTGGGCTCACCATCGTCTCTGGCCCAGAGAGCTTTGTGGTGACCCCTGAAACTGGGATGTGGGGTTGCATCAGTGAGGCAGAGCAAAGGAGCCAGGAAGTAGGAAATAAGCGTGAGAGTGTGGTGAAAGAGGAAATGGTGAGGGAGGGCAGCTGAGGAGGAAGAAGAAAGAGTGCTGCTTTCTGTCAAGTGGGGAAAGGATTCAGGGAGAAGAAGGAGAAGCTCCTGCAATCGCCTGCTTAGGTGGTGGCCCTGTCTTTGCTCTGACTTGGCCAAGTGTGAGCTGGCTTTTCATGCTACAGTGCTCAGAGATTTGCTTATGGTTTCTGGTGTTGAGATTTGAGAAGGGATAAAGCCATGTTAATAGCTATGCCATGGGTAAAGCTCATGGTATATGCTATCATAAAGAGACTACATACAGCAGCATGCCTCCTTGTATGCTTTCTAACCTTTACATTAGACAACATATTTATTAGGAATTTGAGACAATAGGACAGAGATGTATTCACCATTTCTTTTTCTGTGCATACTTCAGGTATTGGTGTGTTAGCAGCACATTTGTAAGCCATGGTCTGAATTCTGCTTATGATTTTATTTATAGTTTGGTAGTGTCCAGAGGTACCTCTTGGGAGTAGGGATCTTCTGGAAGACTAGATTAAAATATTGATCATAATCACTACCTTGGGGAATTTTGAGGTGTAGTCTGTATGAGGCTAATTTTGGGCTGCAATGGAAAATTTATATATGAAATTCCTAGATATTTTAATATAGAATTAGGTATGTTTATGAAAAGGATTATGAAAGGCTGTGTGTAGCAGTCTGGACATGCTTACCAGTAGATTTATTTTTGGATGAGAATACATACTGCTGTGTTACTGAAGGATTGATTAATTGAATAATCTCTTTTTCTCCATTTGCATGTTTGGTGTAGGATTGGCATATTTTGTGTATCTATGGATGACACAGAATTAATAGTAAAACATATTTATGAAGGAGTAAAAATCTCTGCTGTACAGACATGAGAGCACATTTGATGATTACTGAGCACAATTATTTCTTTTAATATGTTTTAATGAGCAAGTGAATTGCATTCAGAAACATCCAGATTGTACAAAGACTGTATTCCCCTTTTGCTCAGCACCACTAACTGAGTCATCCAAGTAAAGGTCTAACAGAAAGCTTGCTGCAAGTGCGAAAGAGAATTTGCAGGATGTTTTTCAAAACTGTGACAATTTTTTTCACTATTCCTGATCTGTATTGTAGTTTCCTACTGTTTTCTGAGCTTTCTAATGCTGCTGTTCCCTTTGTGCAGGTGACCGTTCTGGTTTTGTCTCTTCCATTCTCCTTGCTTTTTCTGGGAGAACAAAAAAATCTTTTTAAAAGAGACTGGAGGGTTTGAAAGAGGAAGTCAAAGCCAGATTATTTTTAGCTACCATTCCTCTTGCAGAAAACACAGCTGCTGTTGAGATGAGGAAGCGACTGATAGGCATTACTGGATGCCATGTCAGTACTGCAGCTCTGAGTCGCAGAGCTATGCAGGAATCTGATTTGGAACATGCCCTTAAATGTGCCTGCAAGTAGCTGAGTCCCTCTTCCTTAACAGCCCTCCCTATGCTTTGGGTGATAGTTAAGCTGCCAGTGTCCGACTGCTGAGCTGATACCGGGTGTGAGCCTCGACAGTCTCTGCTTTCACACCACACCACGATTTAGGGAGTGCCCTCCTTCTAGAGGCAACTTTAAGGAGCAAAGCAGCTGTGAGCTCCCCAGCCCTGCTGCGGGTCAGCACAAAAACAGAGCCATGCTGCAGTCCTCCTCCTTCCTGTCCTGCTTTTTACCCTTTGCATAATACCAATAGTGTATATCTATCAAAATCTTTCATACACTTTGAAAAATTATTTGAAAACAATGCAGTATGCCTTTTCTGATACAGTGGTTGTGAAATATATCTTGGTATTGTTCATCAGCTCTTGCCACTCTCCTCTCAAGCTGTAAATACACAAGGCATGGTATATTCGCTTTGCATCCAAACATGGTGTGAAGTACAACAGATAGCAAACATATAAGGCAGCTGTTGGCAAAGTACGGAGTCTGTGGCTGTGCCTGTCCATTTTCTCAACCCAGAGAAAATTGTTCTGACTATATCTCCCATCCCTATGTGTTATTGTTCCCAGTTTGTTCTAATGTGCTGCACTTTATCAATTTGTAGAAAATTCTTTGGTCTTATATACAAGATTTGACAGCTGTAATGAAGGGAGTAGCCATCTGTGCATCACTCCTGGTTAGAAAAGGCCAGGCAAAATGTCTCATTAGGCCCTCACTGTCAGTGACTACTTGCTAAATGAACTCTTTTCACTTCTTTTTCTATATATTCAAATTCTACCAAATTCTTTCAGTCTTCCTTCTTTTAAAAATCAGCATTTAATTGTTCTGTTATCTTCAACACTCTTCTTTCTACTGCCACACTTAGACTAGAATTACAGCTAATTTAAAATCAGAGGGTCTTACTTTCTGTGAGTCTGGAGGAAGCTACAAATTTATTTCTCATTTTTTAATGGCAATGTTGTCTAAAATTTGAAAGCTAAGTCTGAATAGGATCAGAAAAACGTTACCTCACTTTGTCTCCATTCTGGTTCTTTACTTCCAAGTCAGAACAGTAGTTCCTTCATTTCCAAGAATGGCTTTTGGCCCAAAAATCACGTGGGAAATTAAATGCCTAACTGTGCATGTGAACAGTGTAACTATCACTGGCTCAGGAAGCAGCAGGATGCGTGGAGCTGTATAGAGAAGGGTCTCCTCTACTCTCTCCTTCACTTCAGAGGAAATTTACACAGGCAGTGGATTGGCTTATGATTCATCTAATGAGATGACTTTATGCTTGGGGATGTCAGCCAAGAGAGCTCATCCATGTCCCATTCCATCACACACCCAAGGTTTCATTTGCCTTCACCCCTGTTTTGCTCGGTTTTTACAGCAACTTTCCCAGAGGAGCTGCAGTCTCTTGGAAAAATGGGCAGACTCATTTAATAAACAGCTTTTGTTCCTGTTGGAAAAGTCTGTCTTCTCTTTAACACGCAAATGTAGCACGGTCATTAAATTATTTTTTGCTTAGCCCCTATAATTAGGGAATTGATTTAGTGATGTTCATTTGGATTCCAGATGTGTATTCAACTCCCAGAGTAACAATGGTTGGTAGTCACTGTAAATTTGGGGAATACAGCTGTAACCTCAAACACCTGGAGAGCCCAAGAGGAGTACCTTGAAGACTGTAAGTGGTCCTTGGTCTTCGTGTGAGAGTTTCATTGCTGCTGGAGGCTGCTGGTGAGTACTGGAGACTACTGTTTTATTTATATGCTGCACTCGTGAGCATCTTTGTTAAAGGAGCAATCAGCTGTTAGAACTGCTGTATCATCAGCTGATCTGCTGATAAGGCAACAGCAAATGTCCTGGCACTGGCAGGCTTGCACTCATCTCAAGATGTTCTCTTCCCCTTTTTGGATGATTGCTATAATTCAGCTGCCCCTCTATAAACACTCTGCAGCACTTGCTGTGCTGAGGATGCTTCTGACTTTGTAGCAGCTAAATTGTATCAAAAGAGGGAGGGAATTTGCACCAATCTCTGATTCAAGAGTAATGTTGCTTTGTCTTGTCCGGGTGGATGGCAGCAGGAGGAAGGAAGTAGACAGTAAGGAACTTGTAGCTGAGTTTGTTCCCAAGCTGGTGGAAAAACCACAGGGAGAGAAGCGTGGAAGTGGATGTGCTCCAGCAACCCTCTTTCACAAGGACACTCAACTCCTTCCTCCCTTTGGCATAAATATCACATGCTGGTTTGCCTGGGTTTTCCTACCTGGAAATGCGTGCGTCTAAAAGACTTGAAAACATTGCAGGAGTGCAATGCCATTTAAACTTGAACTCTGTCTTTTTCAGGCAGGTGTCCATGTTAATGGGGGAATTCATGCCTAATGCCACACTTGAGAAGTGGCAGAAGCTCCCCGCAGTACTCAGGCACTCTGGTTTCTGTTGTTGAATTTCCCTCTGTACCAAAGGTTTCTCTACCCCCTTATTTATTTGTGTCCCTCCAGTATTGTTTGGTTTGGGCTTTTGTTTTAGTAAGAACTGACCCCAGTTCCTGTGTTTTATTATTTAATTGCTAGAGATCAGTCATATATCAGCTGATCTAGTAAGTGTCATTTATGCATGTATTTTATGAATATGTGTGTGTGTGCAAGCACTCGCACCTACGTGTCTTTTCTTTCTCAGTCTGCTATGAATGGTAAGGTTCAATCTCAGAATCAGAAAAGAGTTTATATTATAGCTGAGATGTGATTTTTGATCCTATAGCTGGAGACATTTAATAGGTTTCCTTTACAGATACAGCTGTGCATTTCCCAGGAGGAAGATCGTTGGTTGTTGTTTATATACAAACAGTGGAATTCTAAACTCAGAAGTATTTATATGGAGAGTTCTAGGCAGAAAAAATTTTTTGGTCACTTTAAGGAGTTCAGTTCAACTTAGAATAAGGATTATGTATTCCTAGTAAAAGCAAGATTAAATTAAAAAAAAGAAAAAGACATCTTTGAAGAAGAAAAAAAGAAAGGTGGCTGGAATAGTTAATACAAACTGACAGGTTTAAATGTATGTTGGAAAGTGGATAGCCTGAATATATATTGAATAATATACACTTAGGGAAGACAGATCACTTGTGCTGACCCTGATAGTGATATTTGCTCTCTCTTTTAGGTATTGGCTGATGAGTTTACTTAGTGAATTTTATCTGTGTGACTTTGGTTGTGTGCAGAGCTGGATCAGCAGCTGAGGAGGGCTGTGGTCAGACTGTCCTGGGCAGCTGTCAGAATTGAACAGAAACAGGATGTGAAAGAATCAGATACTAAAATGATAATATGTTGGTGCACCTGAAAAACCATTTCTTTGTAGGAGTCTTAGGCCCTATAACCTCCTGGGATGGAGCCCAGGACCAGCAAGGTTCATGTTACCAGCAAGAAGTTGTATTTTAAGCAGCAATTTTACAATCTGCTAGCTCCTGCTCTTTTTCATCAAGTGTGATTTCGTCAGCAAAGCATCACAGCTGCTTCTGAGTAAAACACAGTAAGCAACTTGAATAGCTTCTCAGGACAGGAACTGAAAAAAAAAATCTGTCTGAATGAAATTAATGCAAGTCCATTGTGGAGACTGAATCTAATTAAGCCAATGGGAATTTGGTAAAATTTCAGGCCCAAGTAAGTCTGCCTGAGTCCCATTTTCAAGAATGATTTATGTCACTGTTATCTGAATCTAATTGCCATATGGAAAATTTGGGCTGCTTCCGATTGCCTAAGTACTTTCTTTAGAATCAATCTGCCCACGTAAGTGACTCAGGTTTGCAGTGCTGGATGGAGCTGCGCCAAGATGCTTTTAAGGACTTATAGAATGTCTGTGGAGGTTTATACAAACCACACTGAATGATTGTATGTGTGGGCTTGTTGCCACAGGAAAGTCTCAGTAAACAATTGCTTGCTGCTTTGTGTCCTCATTCTGCCATGAGGGTTAGTCCACCATTACCTTCCTGGCCCACAAATGAAGCACAGAGCGTAATGAAGGAAACCTTCTGCCTAAAGCAGTAAGTTTCTTATAAGGTAGAAAGGAAGTGGGTTGTGACGATCTGCCTTGTTTTGAAAAGAGGTAAATGCTGAAATGTTCAGCAAGATTATTTTTTGTCTATTGTTCCATCTACTGATAGCGAACTGTCATTTGGAACAATTGGTTGCTTTTTGAGGTAAAATTGGCTGAATTAAAATATTTCTTTTACTTACAATGTTTACATTTATATATAAGTAGTAAGGGGTTTAATTCCTTTTTGGTAAATAGTCAAAAACTAGTTTGTTTTTTGATGTTGCTCTTTATTTGCCCATAAAAGATACATTAATAAATTACAAGCACCTAGAAATAGCAGAAGTAGCAAGACATAAGCCCGCAAGTACAATACAACACAATCAAACAAGCTAAGCAAGAATGTCCCCAGTAAAAGCTAGAAGTGTTGTAAATAAAGCTTTCAGAATTGGCTAGTGACCAGAAAACATCGTATCTGGGACAGTTTCACTCTGTGGTGTCATTCATCCTGTTGTTTTTCAGATACCTCAGGCTTGTGAACAGTGTCTTCCCTTCACATCTGTTACGTCCTGCTCACCAAGGCAAGTTTCTACCTTGCAAAGCACCTCAAAATGTCACACAGTGCAGGACATCTCTCTCATATTTGGTGCCTATGAACCTAATGATTTCACCCAAAGGCAACTGAATTGCAGTTTTTAGAAGTTACTTTGGGCACTTCCCATTGGACTTGCACTCTCTCACCTGGAGTCTGTGAAAATGATGCTTGGAGAAAGTGAGAGCAATGGTTAGAAGCTGTCAGAAGCTGAGCAAGATTCCTGTTGCAAATGTGGTAGCCACAGTTTGCAAGATGAGA
The DNA here is from genome assembly GCA_013396655.1 of Campylorhamphus procurvoides. Taxonomy (NCBI): domain Eukaryota; kingdom Metazoa; phylum Chordata; class Aves; order Passeriformes; family Dendrocolaptidae; genus Campylorhamphus; species Campylorhamphus procurvoides. Next base: position 614,009 of record WBMV01001068.1, on the reverse strand, counting down.
ATTGTTGACTGTATAGTTTTATCTGTACGTTCAAAGCTATCACCTGGGGTAACTAAAGTAAGATAGGCACTGGCTGGCTGGCTGGCTTTCTCCCTGTCCCTCCCAAAAGTAATAGGGTTACTCAGATTGACTCCTGCCTGCTCAGATGTCATGACAGGATTATTAGACTAAAGAAAACTATTTAATTAAGCCTACAGAGATAGCCCAAACCCTCAAACACCTCAGTGATTAATATAAAAGTAATTATATAGTAGCTTTGTGGTCTGATGAGTAGCAGCAGAAAAAGCAGTCAACAGCTGTAACTATTCACACCACAAAGGAGATCTGAGACATACTTTTGGTTTTCTGTTTTTCATTTCCTGTGCAAAGAAATCCATATCTGACTGATTCCCTGTTCAGTCACTGGGTCAGAACCTCAGCTCTGTAGATCAGTGTAGCATCAAGAGGTTATGACGAGTTGTGTCAATGAAACAGCATGTCTTGTGCCTGTATATTCATTTAACTGAAGAAATATTAATAAATAGAATATACAGAGTTGCCAATTTTACTGTCAAAAACATTACAGACATCAAGTTAATTGTTTCATTAAGAGCTCTGGGAATAGCTGGTTTAATTGGCTATAATGTTTCCAGCTGGGATTTTCCAAAGAGCATAGGGGACTTCAGTCTGCAAATCAGACTGAAATTCAGGGAACAGATTTTGATTTCTGAGGGTCCTTCATAAATCCCATCCTCAGGAGTTCATAGAGGGAAAAGTAGTGAGCAGTGGAAGAGGCCAGTAAGGAGTGAACATTGATAGGAAAGGCATGCTGTTAAGTTTATCAGAAAGGTGTGAGTAGAACCGAGAGGTTTAGTTTCCCTGGGCAGCTGCCAGTCCAAACTGACATTTCCTCTCGTCTTTCATCATATGGCTTTGTGCTTCAAAAAACTTCTTCCTGCCAAGTGTGCAGGCACAGGAGCCATAAGGAGCTTCCACAGGAATCAAAACCTGAGGGAAATGTGCAAAAAAACACAGGTTATTTTTGAGTCAGAGATGTGCCAGCACCATCACAGCAGAAACTGCAGCTATTCACCTCCTTATAAAATCATGCCCAGGCCCTTTCCTTCTCTTATGAATATCAACAGTAGATGTTGATGTTATCACAAGTAGAAGTGGATCTATAATGTCCACCTGAAAGAGGGCAAAGATAGGAGAGGATGGCAGCAGTGTCACAAAACTTTGGGGGGAGACTAGAACATAAACAGACTGTAGACCATTGACGCAAAATGGAATAACCCTGTTTCTCTTTCATGTGAGGATAACATAACAGACCTTCAGCTGGACCTGGCTGGCAGCTACACCAGCTGTGGAGTGAGGAGCAAATACATCTCATCCCTTACATCTCTCACCCTCTGCCTGATCCCAAGTTTGTACCTTGTCCACTGTTGGACCAATCTGCTTTGGCTCCTAATAGCTAGAGAAACATCCCTTCAGTGCTCCCTTAGACTGCTAGTGGTCTGTCACCTGGAGCTAACCTACAGCCTCACTGACCTACTTGTAACCCCACTACACCAAGGATGCTCACCGGCCTTGGTGGTGCTGCCAGTGGAGCACAAAGAAGAGTCATAGTGGGCTAGCTTTTCCCACTGCCTGGCTATGGAAAAGGATGCCACAGTGTATTCCGCTTGGTTAAAACTGCACATATTGACATTATAACTGAAAGTCAAATTTTAATGGAGAAAACAGGAATGATTTTTAGAGAGAGTCTCTATTACAGATCCTTTTGTTCTCCAAAGCATTCCACTGTGCTCCTTTAGCTTTTATCAACAATGCAAGAAGGCAATTAATTATCCTTCTTTTGTAAACAATCTAAATCTCTTAGAGGCAAAGTGGAGCTTTTACTGGGCCTGGGGGAGAAAGTTTGCTCCCTTTAGCTCTGTTGTATGCAGAACTGCTGCTATGCTTTAAGGCTGAGTACTTGTAAAGAGTGCAGGCAAATTGTGTTTGAAGCGTTTACTTACTTCTTTGTCGTTGGTCAAGCCTAGATTCTTCATGTCTAGGACATTATAAAAAGTGTTGTTCAAGACCACTTCTATGACCTGTACCTGAAACCATGAAAATGGATGAGAAAATGAATTAGAGCAGCTCTTTAGCCAAGAGCCTGGCACATTTTTTACTTGCTGTAAAAAAAGAACAATGCAGCCCTCCTATACAGTTGACCAAATGCAATCTAGTGAACATGTGTCCTGTAGCATGCCTTTCACTTTTACTCAAGCACTGCCAAGCAGTGAGTGATATTCTCCCCATTGTGTTCACAGCTGGGGAGCAGCACAGGAACTTCTCAGTGTGATCATATTTTTTCAGACTATCTGGCTGTACCCCCAGTTTTCAGTCTGACAGAGGAAATAGTCTTGTAATACTGGTCTTCTCAGTGGTCCAATTAACATGCACTGTTGTTTAAGAAAAACATCATAAGGAGGAAAAAAGATACCTGTGGCACTTTGGAAAGGACAAGCATCTGGATATCGTTGACAGTTTTCTGGTAAGAGGGTGAGTATTGCCCACAGTCAGGTGGTCCAGAAAAGGCTTCAAGGATACATTCACGGATTTTGTTCCTAGAGGTAACACAGGTTCTTACAAAACCTTGTATCAGCTGTTTCTGTTTATATCCAAAATGTTTTACTGTGGGGTGGGGGTTTTGTACTTTTTGGGTTTTTTTTTTTCTGCAAATGTACAGCACACGGGATTTTGTGAAAGAACAATTTATTTGTCCTGTCACCTCCAAATTCTTCCCAGCTCCCCTCCACCAGCTCTAGAATTCCCAAATAGGTTTTGCTAAAAGTATGAAGAAAAAAATTAATTATTTTATTTTCCTAAAGTGTTCTGTACTAAACACTGAACTGTTCATTTAAACCCTGTCCACTGATGCTCCATCAGAGATAGGAGTTACCCCCAGGACATGCCTCTCACCCCTTGTAGCAAGCTTAGTGCTGCCACTGGGACCTGCGAGTGGCTGGTGCACAGCAGATGCAGATCTGGCCCTTACACCTGCTGTACTGTCCAGGGAGACTTTGTGACCAAAGATTAGATAATAGATATTGCTTGATATGACATATACCATACGCAGTCGAAGTCAAAATCCTTGCATTCGCCATATGACCATTTGCAGAAGAGCTCTCCACAGAGAATCCTGTCATGCCTTTCTGGAAGTGTGGTGTGTTCATTCTTATAGAAGCCTTCAAATCCAGACTGTGTTGTCTTCATAAGTTTCAGGTCTTTAATTCCAGCAAAGACAATCAGAGGACCTGTGATCCAAAATTACAGAACTATATGAGCTCTTTTTCAGGCACAGAGAGAAAAACATCTGGATGCATACTTGCAGTGACAGCTCCAGAGCCAGAAAGCAGATCATAATTTTCTGCACACTGATGTTAGCAGAATAATAAGAAGCAGGACAAACTACTGAAGTCAGAGCTCAATCTGGAAAATGGAGAATCCCACCATGAGACCTTCAGTTAAGGAGAGCTGAGGACACCCTCTTTTTTGTCTCACCTGCTTGGACTTGGGACATGCATTGGGTTGCCTCTCACTGATGTTAACTGAGGAATGACTGATTTCTCTAAAAGGAAATTAAATAGGCTACTAGTGCTGTGATGGACAGGAGACTTGTGGTGCACCTTTTCTCACAATATAGATGGGTGTAAAAACAACCTGTATAAAGGTGGGAGCCTCAGTTAGAAATTTGCTTTACATACCCATCCTGTTGGAAGTTTTGTATTCCTGAGAAAGAGAGGATGAGGAGCCAAAGCACATCCCTGCAGCTCAGCTAATGAGCAGGAACTGGCACTGATACAGATGCCACCCACAGATTCAAACTGACAGTGACTTAGCCACTATTTATAAAATGTACTGTTGTGGATCACTGCTGCATGAGTGGATTCTCGTCTTACACAGATTAAACAGTTGTGTCCTGAACTTTTTCTCCTGACTCACCTTTTGAATGGTGGCTAAACAATTACAAGTGGTCAGTCATTTAGAGCACACTAAACTGATAACTGAAAATTTCACTGACCAGAGGTGCCAAAAAATAGATTCAGAAAATTGAAGCTTCATGACACGCAGGTTCATTCAGAGCCTGCACAGACAGTCAGTGGCTGAAGCCAAGCTGCTGCTTCCGTGGTGCTCTTGGTGCTCACGCTAGGTAGTTCAAAATTAATCCTTGGTCTGGTGCATAGTAATCCTGCCTTGGACTGGGAAGACTGACAACTTTCGCTTTTGCAGGAATTTATACTGGAAATAATTCCACTGGGGTAGACATGTCTAAATTGTGTGGTTGTTTAGAGGTTTGGGGTTTTTTTAAACTGCTTTGTCACTGGGTATTATTGAAATTGTGTCTTATATTTCTTTTATCTGTCTTTTCTTCTTTCCATTCATACTGGGTTTTGAATGAGTCAATGGAGGTGTATCTATAATTTTGCCTATATCCCCCCTCTTATTTACTAAACCTTTAAAAAATCTAAAGACAAGATTGAGACTGTCCTTGGACAGGATATTCTTTGGTTTGTTCAGATCTTGATTAGTTTATTGCTTGGGTATAAGACTGTGATACTCAGGTATTAATGTAGTGCAGATTCTATCAGTGAACATGGAGATATATTTTTCTTGTATTCAAATACATAGCCTCGTTTGAGAGAGCTCAGATTGACTGAAAGGCTGGCTGGCTGTACAGCCATCAGCCTGAAACTCACTCTGACGGATTTAACACCTAGGCAGAGTCTCCAAGTTGAACAGCCCATGCTGTGCTTTCAGTATGTTTTGTGCTTGTGCTGTCTTCAGTTGTCAAATGTTTACTCTATTACTTATGATGTTTTCAGTTTCCAAAACACTGTGAGCCTTTTATCAGCTGATATAATGGCAAAAAATAAGCCTATTAAGCCTCACTAGGTTTTTTTCCCATGATGAGAAGTGTTAAAAGATAGGATTAACTGAGAATTGAACTCCTGTGTCTGGCTGATAGGTGCATAGGAGGATGCTAAATATAGAGAACATTCTCTTAGAAGAAAAATAGAAGTGATTCAAAAATCTTCTCTTTGCTTATTGTTCACCTCAGTAGGGAATCCTAAAGAAACAGCTAAAAGTCTTCATGAAGGGAAGTCTAAGAAGTAAAGGTGGTTTCTTCAGTAAGCCTTAAAGGCTTTTTGTTTGTGTAGAACCTGAAATTGCAGAATTTCATGCTGAATTTTCAAGATGATGAAAAATGTAATTGAATCTACATTAAGGGCAGCAGCTTTTCAAGAAAGTATAAACTTTTTTTTTCTTGGTTCAGATTTCTTTCTTAACATTTTCCAAACATCAAAGTCAATTCTACTGAGGGTGCCAAAAGTACAGCAGTAGTTAATGTTACTTGTAACATTAAAAAGGATGAGGCCAAGAGGCACTGGAGACTTTAATTTTCCCTCCTTCCCTCATTGCTTCCCTCCCTCTTCAGAATGCAGGGACTCAAAGGCATCTTTCAAAACTTTTATCTCCTGTCTGCAAATCATAGAATGGGAAATAGTCCTAAGTTTTGTTAGTGCAGTGTAGATAGGTACGGAACTACAGGCTGAAACCTCTAAACCCATTGTGTGAAATGATGCAGTGATCTCAGCTCAGTTCCCAGTAGTCTGAGAGATGGGTTAAAGGAAACACCATGACAGTGAGACTGAACTTATACTCTTATTATGAGCCATAGCAAGTAGAGATAATTTTTACACTTCCTCTGGAATGCAAATTTATGGACAGACAGTTGAGTTTGAAAGCCTGTCTTTTAAGTATCACAAAACTCTTGTTTAAGCCAAATAGTGCCTTGGCATGAAAAAATAGTAAGTACACTCTAGTATTTGCACATGAAAAATTGCTTGCATGTCAATCTGAATGCTTATGATGTTCAAGATAGCCTGGCTTGCAACAATGGAATTGCAGCTTTCTTCAAAATAAAATTAAAGTGTGTTGACAGGGGTTTGAAAATAACTGCAAATTAGGCAATTGGCCTGCAGCAGTGTGGTATAGGGTAATGATAATAAGGAAAGTATAAGGTAAAAAAAAAAGTAAGCAACCTGTTCTTGGAAGGTTATTAAATCCTGTGGCAATATGTAACAGTGCTGCTGGATGTGCTGTTGTAACCACTGTGTTTGGAATAGACATACAAATGTGAGCTACAGTAGTTCTTCAGCCATGTCTCAGAGATAAAGAACTGCAAAATTAGAAGATAAAAGTATTCTTTGTTTCAGGCCTCTGGAGTGGTTTGGCTGTGCCGTAAGCCCTGTAATGCCTGTGGCTATCTCTAAAGCCATCTTCATCTCTCATTGGCAGAAATATTTACAGAAAAGTAGGGGAAGTTGCCAGTTCTTTTCTCACCATTCCGGCACTGCTCAGCTTCACAAAAGCGGATCCCATCAGGAACGCATATGAATGAGTGGATGTGGGGAACGCCATTCTGCAATTTAGAGCACACATGTAAATAAAAGTGCCATAAATGCTACCTTAACTTGAAAGGGGGAGCTAAGACAGTGAGGAATGGCTGCAGCATAAACAAACAGAATGTACTAGTATTTTAGATACCTCATGCAGACGTTGCCATGGTACTTCTTGAACGTAGGTTTTGACGTAGACCACTTGGCAAAATGTTGTCATGAAGTGATTGCAGATATCTATAGCAAATTGTTCTAAAGTTGGGATCTAAGACAGCAAACAGCATTATTAAAAAGAAGTAATTACCTGATGTACAAAAGTAAATTTTTCTGGTTGCTGTAAATATTTGAGAAGAATCAGTGTTTTTAAAAACAGATTTCTCTTATTCCTGGTCTGGGGCACTATGCCCAGTCACTTGACCAGCTTGCAGCATACACTGCAAATAGCAGCTACAGATGTGTCAGAAACCTTCCGTTCTGTGGTACAGTGAGCTGCAGTCCTTGGACTGAGATAAACTGCTACAGGAGCTTTACCTTTCAAGGGTATAATGCTGAAATAATCATTTCAACATAGTGAATAGTGATTTTTCTGATTAGTGATGTAGTGATAGTCTGATTAAGTTTTACAGGGTAAAGATGGTGTTTCATTACAGAGACAGACAATGCTACAGGTTGTCATTATGATAGATGCAATTGATAAAAGTAAGAGCACAAAAGAGGAGTCTCACATACTTTGAAAACTGTTTAAAAATGCCATATAGGAATAATGCAGTATTATGTGCTATTATTTTTTTTTTAAATATGGATCTTATATGACAAAATTACAAAAGTAGTGCCGAGAAAAAAAAGCTTTGGAAAACTAAGGGGGAGTCTGCAGGGTAAGTAGAGGAGGAGGAAAACTTCTCTCTTATATCACTGAAGATGACTTTTGTACTGATCTGACATGCCAACTGGAAATAAAAAGTGTAACAAACACTTCCAAATGAAGTCAAAAGAAACAGCAAGGGTAGTTAAACAAATTAAAAAATACCCCATTTTTTTTGGCCAGCACAAGGACGATATTCTTTATGGTGTCTGTAGGTATCACAAGAGAGTTGTTTCCTTCCAGGTACTCCTGAGCAGAAGTCAGCCGGAGATGTGTGCACACTTCCACTTCTTTAACACAGTGCTTCTTCCCCTCTTTATGCAGGCGAAGGAACTTAATTGTGTTCTTGCCATATTCACAGTTGAGGACTTCCACATCCTTTATCTGCAGAGAAAATACATGGTGGTTGTAAAGGAACTCAGTGGAAGCCTGAGTTATTCTCAGTCAATGAAACATAAACAATGTTTATGGCCTTTATTTGTGCAGCTGCCTGTGAGAATGAGAATATTTCCATTATAAATTGCAAAGTCCTGATGGGAAGAAAAATTGCTTTAGGAGACTATTATTACATTAGTAGCAGCTGTGATAGAATTTTAACGTATTCTTGGGGCTAGATTATAGAACAGGGGTAACAGTGTACAAGTCTCTCATTTGTCATCTTTGAATTAGTCCTGACTATACAGACTTTCACTGAATCTCCCCTCCATCACCTCTTTCTGAACCCACGTCCCAGCACATTCTGGCACCGCAGGTACAGCCATGCAGAGGGCAGGCAGCATTCACACCTGCACCCTCTGCAGGCGCCTCACCTGCCAGGCTGGGCTGCCTCTAGAGACAGCTCCCAATTTTCCCTGCCACCAAGAACAGACTTTCATCACCTCCTAGTTCTCTGGCTCCCAGCTCTCACAACCATTGTCAGGCTCCGTGTGTCTGATGCACTGAGCCCTCTCTCTTTTCAGTAGCAACTGGCAAAATGCAGTCAGTGTCCTGCATGGCAGAGTCCCTGTAAGCAGCAGAGCCCAGCAGGCACTGCACAGTCCCAGGGCTGGGCCATCCCTTGCAAAGGGTGTAGGGACTTGCTGCTCTGAGGCCAAGTAGAAGTGATGAGGATCAAACCAGTTCTTCCACAAGGGGTGTGAAGGTTGCTTCGTAAGCAGGCAGAAATCCCAGAAGAGAAAATGGAAACAGCTGCCATGTTCTTGGCATGTTGTGTGTTTTATTATCCATCTGTGCACGTTGCAATTCCAAGAGCAAGGACAAAAGATGCTGAGCTGGGCTGGTTGAAAGCATTTCCTTACAACTGTGTCACAGTTCTATCTCCCACAAAAAGGATCAGAAGTGAACTGAGCAGCAAAATTCAGCTCTTGATCCATACCTCCAAAATCCTGGCTTCCTGGGATCATTGGCTTTGTTTGTGTTAAGCCCTATTATTAATTTTACCCTGCTTCCATCAAACACACCCTGTTTACACATCTCTTACAGTGTTGGAGAAGCTATACTCACAAGGTGAAAAAATACCGCAGTTTTTGAGGATTTCTGTTATGCTAAAATAACCAGAGCTCACTGCACTCAACTTGCCCTGAGGCTGAAATATCCTATACTTGGTAACAACACCTTTTAATGTAAATCAGCCCCTTTTAATATAGGCATAATGAGGAGGGAGAAAGAACATTTTACACACCAAAATATAAATTGAAGCTTTTTATATGTGAGTTGCTAAAAGATTATAAGATGTGAAATTGCTCATTTCAGACATGTGTGTTCCTAAGAGAAATTAGTAATGCTAATGCACTTAAAAGATAATGAAAAATAAATAAATTAACTAATTGTAAGTAAATTGCTTTGGCTTGGAGATCAGAGCATTTCTCTGACTGTCAGTCCCTGCAGGCTCAATCCCTAGGGGTGAACGAAGGCCCCACTGCTGGAGCCAGAACTGGGCAGGGCTCAGCACTGCACAGAAACCCCTTCTGCAGGCTGTGCCCACTGCGAGGGCTGGGTGGAGAAGTAGTGAGATGGAAATGATTTTGTTTTGCTTGTCTGAACATCAAGGCTTTTTTTCAGATAGTTGTAAAAAAACTTGTACATCAGTCATGCAGCACTGAAAAGGAAAACAAAAAGGTTTTCTGTATCTGCAGGTTAGTTTGGGTTTGTCTTTTTTGTTATTGTTGGGGTTTTTTTCTTTTTTTTAGCAGAATATTGCGAATATTCTAAATAGGCAAAATACTAGTTTTGTCAAAACTATAATTTGACAGCTGTCATTTTGTTGCCCACAGAGATCGTGAGCAGTTTGCAGGAGCTCGCAGGTGCTCGCCCCGCTGTCGGTGGCCGTGCCTGCTGTGGGATCTCGAGTTCCCACGCTGGCTCGGCGGGCCCAGGAGCGCTCGCTGCTCCGTAGGCAGGAGCCGACAGCTAACGCAACACAACTTCTCCTTTTAGAGCCTACTCGGTGCTCCTCCTGCGCAGCCGGGAAACCAAAATGCCCGCAGGATCTGCATGGTGCCACCCTGCTTTGCTCTTGCTTCTGTCCTCCGTGCCCCTGTGGGCAGCTGAGATTTCCTGCAGGAATGAAGACGGGGAGATAGTCGACTGGTGAGTAAACACCGTGCCGGGCAGAAACTCTGCAGGAGTAAATAATAATACTTGAGATGAAGCCGCGGGAAGTGGGTGGGTCACTGAGAAGCAATGCAGGGCATTCACTGGCTCAGTCCGCTTTGCCTGTAAGTAGTGGCTGAATTTTGCATTTGGAAAACCAAGTTTACGTTACTGAAATGTGATTTCATTTCACTGAGCCAACCACCGTTCCGCGTTATGACTAACTGCAGAATAATCACCGTTCTCCGCAGCGTTCCTGCCCCATGATCAAAGGCAGCGTAGCCTGTGTTGGGGTGCCAAGGCTGCGCTCGCCAGCGGCAGCGCCGGGGGCGCCGGGCCGGGCTCAGGGCAGGGCTGCTCCGGCAGGGCAGGCTGAGCCTGCGGCAAAGGCCATGGCAGCTCCTGCTGGCACAGCGGCGGGGGCGCTTGTGCCCTGCTGCCGTCCGTGAGGGGTGATGCAGGACCCGCAGCAGCGGGGGCGATGCCGTCCGTGCCCTTGAGTGGGGAGCGGAGGTCGCTCCCCGCCGCCGGAGCTGCCGTCACGCTGTAGCTGGTCCCACCCCAGTGCCAGCAGCGAGCCCAGCTTTGAGTCTTAAATGATTAATAGGATTAATGCGCTTTGAAGATGAAAGGCGCAAAGTACAATTGCATAATACCCAGCTCAGGTTTAAAAAGTTGAGTGAGGGCTCTTAAAAAAAGAGCACAGGCGCTTCCCGAAGGTAAATATCAACCAATTTCAAAATAAAAGTGTTTTTCTCGTGGAACAATGGTTAGTTTGGATGTGATAAAGAAGCAGACACATCCCTTTGCTGGGAAAAGGAACAGACCAAGTCAAAACAAACAAAAAACCAAAATAAAAACACTTTTATCATCCATTGCTTAAGTGAAGACAACTTTTGTATTCAAATTCTCTTAGAAATTATTCCTAGCTGTGACTAGAAGTAATTCACCTGTGCCTCCGTATGAATTCCAGTGACACAGGGCCTGTTCTAGGTGGGAACTTGGGGGTCTGAACGGGTAAATACATGTTCTCTTTGACAAATTTATCAGGAAGGACAGGGAGGATTTCATTTTCAATGTGCCCTGATCAAATGAAAGAGAAACTTGACTTGTCTGCCAGGGTCATCCTTGTTTACTGAGAAAAAAAGTCAGCCTTTGGATTCCGGATTTGGTTGCTGTGAAGGGAAAGGAGAACTGAAACTACTGAAAAGAGCTTGCTTTTAACCAAAATATATCAATGCCCTTTTGAGCAAACACAGCACTGCATGTTTAATTTTCAGTTAATATGAGCTTCATGTGAGTTCCTACTCTCCAGTGGTTTCATCCTGAAGTATTCTATAATTACTCATTCTCGGTATTCACACACCCTTTCATTTGCCGCTAAACCAGAGGAATCACTTGCTGATCTGATCCCATCTGTGCTCCCCAGCTGGGCTGAAGCTTCTACCCACATGCAGTGCCTGGGCAGGCAAGTGTCTCCCCTGTGCTTTCATTCCACTCGGGAGCTCATCCCACCATCTTCCCTGCACCTCACACAGAGGCTACTGGAGCAAATGGCCATAGGGTTGGCTCTCTAAGGATGGAGAGTCTTTCCATTATTCATCCAAACTCACTGTACTCTGTGGGAAGTTTTCCCTGCAAATAAAAGGCAAAACTGTGCTTTCTGAGAAGTGTTGAGTCAAGGACTGAAGCCCAGGATGCATATTGTTTGGTTGGTTGGTTTTTTCAGAGGCAGGGAGGGGAAGAAATAAGTGATTTAGAAGTAAAGATGTGATTATTTATTGTAAGATGGTGTTCAGTCACAAGCAAACAATGTGAGAATGCTAATCATGTCTAAGCAGCTTTGCTTTTCCTTACTTCTCAGAAAAATAACTTTTACTCTGCTCCCACAAATGCCTAAGCTCTTGAGAAATTTCCTGTGCACAAATAGCAGTAAAGATTTTATGCAACTTTAATTGGTAATACAGTCAGCTGGCTTTCTAGAAAGAGCCAAAACATGTATCCACTGGGAATTGGCAAGCAATTTACTGATAACTCACTGACTAGTGTTTCCATAAGCAGGATTTGTCAGATGCAAGGCTGGAAACACCTCCAAAGCATAAATCTTTCACTACATTTCAAAGCAGTTTGGAAAGGCTTCATCTGCTAATTCCTGGTTTAGCTTGTGCTACTGTAACTACTGCTATTCCTCTCCTTTCCAAATCTTCATTTCAAATGAAGGGATTGTTGTGACTCCTGGTGCACATGCAGGCATGGGCAGCTCTCCTCAGTCTTGTGATATAAATCACTTTCTTCTCTGCGATCTGTCATCAGAAATTATTTCTACTCAGATACTTAAGGAACATCATTCAGTCACTGGCAGTGCAGGTGGATTACCGGGGCGACCAGTGGTGTGTGTTTCTCTTCTGCCTCTCCATGTACATTTCCCACAGATTAAATATTCTCCTCTAGCAGAATGCTTTCCTGCCACTTCTTACCTGCATTTGGAGATGCCCTTTGTGACCAACAGGAGACTGTAAATCAACTGGGCAAGGCTTCCTCCTATTTGAAGGATTAAGCATAGGCTGCATTTTTGGTAAATACCATAGATTGAAAATAATGCCACTCAGTCCTTACTATTGACATAAATAACAAATTATTCAAAGGAAGTGGCTGAATTAATTATATTGCAATTAATCCCATGGACTTATGCAATAGGAAAACCTGATACTTTATCAGGGACCTTAGTATGAACTGAACCATTTACTGACAATGCTGAGTACTCTACAGTTTTGAAAAGATTTGCATTTCTGGCTAATGGTGTGCAAATATCCAGCCTGCAACAGAGTGCAAGTCTCTTGTGAAGAGTAGGATTGAAGCAACATTTTATCACATTGCTTTATACCTATTTTTGATTGTAATATGTATAAACATAATATAATGCACTTTTTAATTCTAATACCTGATTTTATCTATTTCATATAAAGCTATGTGTATATAAATTGTTTGACCCTGAGAATGTTAAATGGGGTCTGGGATCTGAGGTTCTCTACCAGAACCAGGAGCAATAGGGATTTGGTGGACTCCAAAGAAGGGCTACCTCAAATTCTTCAGGGATACTAACAGCGGTCTGGCTTCAGCAACAGGAGTTTGGTGCTGAATCAGCCTCCCTTGCTTGCTTAGAAGCAGAACAAATTTGGCTGCAGCAGGTATTGTGGTGCCAAACTGCAGCTAGTTCCTGTGCTGGGTGATTGCTTCCAGGCTGGGGTGTCCTCACTGCACGCTGGTGGAACTGCTCCTCCTCCAGCCAAGACATCCCTGGAGTCACCCTTCTCTTCCTCAGGTGGAAAGGAGATACTGATTTACACATTCAAACTGGGTGGTGGGTAAAAATGTAATTGCTCTTCACTGTTGCAGGTTTGCACTTTACAAGTTGCCAAAACATTCCAAAGGAGAGATTCCCATGCTGGGGCTGGAATACGTGTACATGGATGTCCTGGCTCCGCAGTGGCAGCTTGGTAAATACCTCATCAACATGACACAGGGTGCTCTGGGACAAACACTGAAGCAGCTGTATGAGACATATGAATCCAAGGCAAGTGATACTTAATTATTTTTAGTATGTTTACTTGATATTACATGCAAATGAAATGAAACCACCCAAACAAAGCACATAGAGGTATGGCCATACCTAACTGACTGGATCTACTAAAGCACATTCAAGGGAGCACCTGACAGCTGGGCAGATTGTAGCCAAAACTGCAAATAATGAGAAATTATCCTCAAACTTCTAATTTTTAGTCAAGCTTTTCATACACTTAAAGTATTGCCCCTCAGAAAGGAGTGTTAGTACATTCTGCCTTTGGCTTCTCTGCAATTCATGTTGAGCAACCTCCAGTGCTGTGAACTGGCTTTGAACTCAGACCAGGGCCAGTGGTGACTGTTGCAGACACTTGTCCTCAGTCTTCCTGTGTGCATGTGTTTCACACACTGTCTCAAATAAAATCTGTGTTTTGATCTTCTCCCTGAAATCACTGTGACTGCTCCAGCAGTGATATATTACTTGTTGGCCTTTTTTTCTCTCCCACAGTTGGATATCTCACATATATATTTGTGTGAAGTGATTATAAAATATCACAAGATCTGCCTGTAGTTATTTTTTTACCATCTACATGGTATTGTTGGGAATCTGGGTGTGTCTTTGCATCTTTGTGGGTTACTGGTAGGTTGTCATTAATTCATATGTAGAAGAGATTCCCAGAAGTCAGTCAAATATTGACAGTCCAGGAAACTGTCCTGTTACAGGTCTCACTGTAATTGTAATAAACTGTTTACAAACTCTTAGTACATTGGGAGGAGAAGCATGTCCCAACTCCTTTGAAGTTCTCTATTCAGGGGAAATAAGATGTGGCCATATGCAAATATTTTGTAAAGAAGCTTTAAATTTCTCGGCCTTCTTAAGAACACTTGTCATGGCTATTTTTACTCAGCAAATATTTTCCCAGAATCTGACTACTGAATCAGAGAGAGGCACAAAAAACAGAGAGGGGAACTTTTTTCACAAGCAAGTGCTCTCTTTGCCCATGTGAACTGTCTTAGCAAGCATATTCAACCCCGTGAGAAAGGGCTACTGAAAGGACTGAGAGAACTTGCACTTCATGTTAACTGGGGCCATAATGCTGAGTCTTCAGGTTTATTTTACTGTACCATCTGCAGAGACAGTGTCGGCTGAACTGGGAACAGGATTAGGCTTGTGATATTCACACAGAGGAATCCTGAATTCTTTCTCCTGTTCCCAGCAGATGTTCTCTTAAATGCCTTCCTTTTACTGAATGTTGTGTTTCAGAAATGTGTGTTTCTCTGCAGAGGAACACCATTGCATATGCAATATACAACGATGAGATCCCTGAATCAGACTCCAAAGGGTGGAAAAGTGGACACACCAAAGGTACAGGAGGAGACCCAAGCTACTATTTTCTCCTTTCTAAAGTTATGGATAGCATCTACTTGTCTGTTTCTCTGTCTGCCTATCTAAAATTCCTGCCTAAAGCAAAACCAGAGAATTATTTGCATGTTGTGGTTTGTTGTATAGTTATATATGCTGCATCTTCTGTTTTGGTTTTGCTATGCCTGTTGCGTGTGACAGATCTTAGGGCTTTTGCACTCTCTGTTTCAAGAGTTGAAACTCATATAGATCCTTTTAGTGAATACAAACCACATCAACCTGTGTTTGATGGCAACAGCGGTGCAAGATGTGAAGGAAAAGACACCCTCAGCATAAATCCCTCCAAACTCTCTGAGTCAAGAAACTGCTGCCAAGATCATGGAAGCGCCATAGTATGCAGTTACAGAAAAGCACAACTTTATAAACTTCTGTGGAGGTCTAAATGTTCCCTTGAGGAAGCAGATGGCGTTTGCCCAGCCTGACTTGGGGATGAACACGTTTTGGAGGGCTGTGTTTTCAGGCTGCAGCAACAGGACAGCTCAGGAGCCGTGCTGCACCCTGGATTACCCTGCTGCAGGGGGAAGCATAGCCCGTCTCTCCACTGCTTCCCCACGGCAGAGAATTTGGTCTGGTGGAGAAGACACAGGGTTGACAGAATCTGTTGTGCCTTATCTGGTGAATATACGAAGGGAAGGAAAATGAGCAGTGGAGAGAGGGTCACAGCCACTAAATCAGCAGAAGATTTGAAGACAAAATTTGAGCAGAGGGAGAGAGGTTTTGAAAAGACATTTTTTCTAATGAAACATGATGACAGTTTGAGTTAGTCTATGAAGGAAAGAACTGATGCAATTTTAATACAATATTAGTGTCTCCTATGATCCATTAATCTACTTTAGAACCAGTTTACTGTAGACATTAACACATTGAAATGTGGTGTCTGCAGCAGCAAAACCAGAATAGGACACAGCTCTATTGTCTTAGGGCTTTTTCCTCCTTCATTCATTTGCAGTAACATTTTTTTTACAGGATTTCTGCTCTTGGACAAATCCCAAGGCTTCTGGGTGATTCACAGTGTGCCCCTGTTCCCTCCCATCCCTGAGGATGGTTATGGGTATCCAGCTACTGGAGAGTCCTTTGGACAGACAGCCATCTGTATAACCTTCAAATATGACCAGTTCACAGAAATAGGTATGAAAAGCTTTCCCCTGAGAAGGCTTGTGCCCCACCACACCTCTCTGATTGCTTTCCTAGAGGCTTCACCTCAAAAATTCCTTGTTCTTGACTTTTGTTGCCAGGTTGGGAAACCAAGTGGGGCCTGAAAAGAGCATTCTTGGTTTCAGTTATGTTTATCCAATGATTTCTTGTGTGAATGTGGGAAATTTGCTCTTCCACTCTGTTTCCATCTCCCCATGGGGACTATTAGGATAATAATCACAAGTGCATATCAAGGGTAAACTCAGTCTGTGTATACCAAATCTTTGGAAATTTAAAGTAGGATGATTAATCATTTGTAACAGTAATAGCTCATTCAGCTACAATCATCTGCAGTTCTTAAAATGTAAGGCAACCACTGCTTGAGCTGGGGTAGTAGCCTTGACTCATCAGAAATATAAAATATGGAATAAATATCACTCAAAATTTCCCAAGGTATTTTTTTTCCATGAAAATCACCAATACTAAATATATTAAAAAACAAAATACCCAACAAAATGGAGACCTGTAAGACCCAGAACTATCTGACAGTGGTAACTGGTACTGGAATCCTGAAAAGGACTGTCAAAAGACATTACAAGAAGTCATGCTGGCATACTCCTTAATTCTTTTCACACAGTTTTTTTACTCTTTTCTCAGTTACAAACCTCAAATCATATTAATAAAACACACATGCTATGCAAATTGCCAGGGTGGCCACACCTTAGGGCAATCTAAACCAGGTTCCTGTTTGTGGAAACTCATCTATGCATGTGTTTATGTAAAGAGGACAAAACAATGAGATGCATACACTAATACTTTTCCTGCCTCATCCTCCCACCTTCTGGTAATCTGTTGTTCAGGGATTTCCTGAGCCAGAAAGACTGGAATGTTCCTGATGGACTGGTCTTCTGTGAGCTCATCTAATGAGCCCATTTGTTCCCTTGCTCTTCATGATAGTCATGGCAAGAACTTCCACAGTTAAGTTGTGCACTGTTCAGAGAAGTGAATTTCTTCAGCAAATTCAATCCAGACTCTGAAAGCCAAGTTCTTTTCTCCCTAAAACCAAACCAGACCCTTGGGCAGCTCTTCTGTTTGCATTTGGCTTGGCAGCTGTAACTGGCTGGAAACTACTCTTGTAAGTATAGACAAGTTTGGATTTACACATGCTGTCTGAGCACTGTGTGGCTGCACAGAGACTTGCAGATGAGCATGGGTGGAAGCAGCAGTGAACCAAGACCACCCATTAACAGTTCTGCTAATAATGAGGTGCAAGTGGAAAAACCTGAGCATACTCTCCCAGCCAGTCTATGTGCTTCAGGACCAATCAAAATACAAAGCAATTACACATGCTTTTGGTTGCTAAAATAAGATACTTTAACACTACACTCATCCAGGAGATAGGCTGTAAAGATTAGGGAGGATTTAGGTTTCCTTTCCAAGCCAGAACTTTGCTCTCTTGATTGCTTTGCTTTAGCCCATTTTAATTCTGCATGTGTTCATTTCTGTGGGCTTTTCTCAGACCAACAGATGCTGAGCTATAATCCAGGAATCTACAGCTGTTCTATCCCTAACATCTTCCAAGCTGATCTCCCAAATCTTCAGAAGCTCTGTGCAAAGTCCAGGCTACCCGTGGTCCCCTTGCGCCACCTCACCAAGCTCCAGTCAGCTCATGGGGAAACCTTTCTCCACTTTGCAAAGTCACACTCGTTCATAGATGGTAAGAGAACCTGTTGCTTTATCACATATTCTCAATTAATTCTTACTATATTAATTAATATATTCTTTGACAATTAGTATTTTCTTTGAGAGGGAAAAAAGAAGTTCAGCTTCAGAAATAAATGTAACAGAGGCCAAGGATTCATGTCCCATCTTAATATTCTCTCAGCCCCACAAAGCAAAAGGCTGTCTGGTCCATCCTAAGGTGTTGAACAATGATATTTTCAGGAAATTTATTTCCTGTTATTCAACAGTAACAACAAAGAAGAAATATGGGGTTTGAATCATCTGGGGTCTTTCTGTTATGAAGAAGACTTGCAATTTTTTTTCGTCCTTTTTTCCTGCTGGTTGGTAGTTTGTAAGGGGTTTTCTAGAAGGAGAAAAAGTAGAAATGAACTTCTGAAACAAAAGTCAAAATAAGGGAAGGGGTAAAAATCTCCTCTGTCTGATTTTATGCATTGCAATGAAATGAGCACAATTTAGATGATGCTTTTCAGGAAGGAACATGAAAGACTAATTTCGCACACGCTGTGTTATTCCACAGATATCTATGTGGCCTGGATGGCTCAGGAACTGAAGACTGATTTGTTGGCTGAATCCTGGCAGCGTTCAGGCCAAAAACTTTACTCAAATTGCTCTCTCGACTACCACGTCTACAACATAAACCTAATAGGGATGCCATTGAATTCCACCTTCCATTCCATTAATGATCACTCCAAATGGGCTGTTTCAAAGAACTACAAAGATCAGTGGACCTGCATTGGGGACTTAAACCGTGCTGCCGAGCAAGCTTGGAGAAGTGGTGGGTTCATCTGTACACAGAATGAACACATTTACAAAGCCTTCCGGCATTTGATAATCCACTATGAAAGCTGCACTGATGCTTCCACAGGGCTATAACAGACCATTCCTCCCAACCAGCACAGCCCTTGTTACATAGAAAGTGTATGCAATATGTGCCTTAAACTCTGTTTGCTCTCTGAAAAATGGCCCTGCGAGTTGCCAGATATGTTAGACCATCACCTTTTTAGCTATAAAAGCAGATGGTGTGCAGGTAAATTACGGCTGTTTTTCTCTGGTGTAGGTCCCACAGGCTCTGGGTGTGCTGGGCCATGTTCTGCTCTCTCCTGGCTCCTGGCCATCCACACTGGGATGGGATGGGATGGAATGGGATGGATGCTGATAAACAAGGCTGCACCAAAGGCACTGTGAGTGCCCTGCATAGGCATCCCTGGGACAACTTGTGAGCGGGGCTATACATGGGACAGGAGGGACAACAGAAACATCTCTCCTGAGCTGGGTTGTCAGGACTGGCCAGTTAGCAAGGGGCAAGTACCCCAAAATACTTCAAAATTACTCTGTATTTCAGGCACTGTTGAGATAAATCACAGCATTTCTGCTCAGTTTGGGCTGAATCTCTTTAAGAGCTGATTGAATCCAGACAGGGAGATGAGTAGATCTGTGGACAGGAAGGTTTTGTTTTTACGTGATTCATTTTTGGAGAATAAATTAGCTTTAAATCATCTATAACCAATAGCTTGGGAATATTTCTAGTGCTTTTATTCACATACAGCAATCTTATAAACAAATAAACATGTCTAAAATATGAATAAACAAAATAAATTAAGAGCAAAAATGGTCTGTTTACAGTTTCCCTCTTCCATCTGTATGGTTTTTGTGGTTGGTTATAATGTTTTATAGCTGCCAAAGGAAAAATGAAGACAATTAAGAAAATATAAAAAGAGAAGAAAATATTTGAAGGAAGATGTTATTTAAACTACATTTTCACATTACAACAAACGTGACTGTTAATTTTCAATACCTCCAGTTTCAGGGTTAGGGCCTGAAGTTTGCCTGGATTTGCTATAAAGACAAGGCTAATTTGCAAAATCCTGATAGGCTCTTGGGTTTGGATTTCAAAAGTGTATCTGTGTTTAATATGTTCCTAAATATATTTACAGGATTCTATCTCACTTGTATTTTTTTTCCTGAATTGTTAATACAATCTCCGGTCTGAAGAGTTGGCTGTCCCATTAATATTTCTGTTTTGCTATGTTCATAGTTCCTATCACTGATTCTCCATAAGTGTCTTAAAAGGAAGTAGACAGAAAGAAATGTCCCACAACTGCAAGAGGTTGTCAGAGATTTCCTTCCCTTTTCACGCTGAACAATCAACCAAACAACAAAGTGTAAGAAGTGCCAAACAGTAATATCAAAAAACATTTGTGCATACTTTTTGAAGAGATAGAAATAATATATCAAACCTTCATAATAAATGGAACTGTTCAGGAATAGATTTCAAAATTAGCCAGTCTGTGTCAAAGGCAAACCCAAGTCTCATAGCTTGGTGAAAATAGTGTAGATAGCTTAGATATCCTGCACAAAATGTTTATGGGTTTTTTCTATTCTCTGCATATGACCAGATGACATTTGATAAATAATTTGCTTGATAATGTTTTTTCTCTGATGCTTGTCAAACTGTTTAACATACCTTTCATTGTTTTGCTAGCTGTGGTCAAGCAACACCTTTTGTGGCAGCGAAAATTGCCAGTGACAGAGAACACTGCGCCATGGGATGGCAGGGCATCACTGAGATAAGCCAAGATGAAATTAATTTCTCTTGTCCATCTTTTTGTGGCAGACACTGATCTAGCCTGCCTGTCTGAGCTCTTGCGTCTTGCCCGTAGGTTTGTGAGAAATCCTCCACTGGAGACAGTGCTGGTGAGCCTCCCCATGGTGCAGAGAGCACCTGGACCTACAGCACAGCCTGTAATTATGGTATTTTCAAATGCTCAGCCACAGCATTTGGGTTCACAGAGATTGATAGCAAAGAGTCTGTGTCCCACTGGTTGTCACAGAAGTGTTGCCACAGCCTTGCTTCCTAGGCTAGAGGTCACCAGTCCATTACTCGGCTTTAAGTGCTGATTGCTTATATTAATTATCTGATCAATTGATAGCTTTCATAAAGCTGTACAAGACTACTTAGGCATTCGTCAATCAGTATAGCCAGGGCTGGTTTGCCTCCATTTTAGCTATAACTGAGGAGGTATAAAGAGGAGTGGGAAGATGCAGAGAAAAAGCTGTACCATACAAGCATTCCAAGCACCTCAATAGCCTGGCTGTGCACACACTCATTTCAGTGGTGTAGCAATAAAAAGGCTGCAGATCTGGTTCTCTCCTATTTTAGCTGTAAACAGCTGTAATTCAGTTTTGCTGTTGTTGTGTAACTTCTGTATTTGCATATTGTGGCATTTCTGCTACACACACATGATGAAACATGGGCAGACTCTTCCCAAAAGAGACTGGTAATCAACAAAATCAACTAATTTTTAAAGGGTTTGTAACTCAAAGGCTTTCTGTGCAAATGCGAGACTATAAGCCACTTACTCAATCTCATATGCCCTCACAGTGTGCACTGTGATCCATCTTCACTGTGAAATACTTTTTGCCTATTTTATATATATCTTTATAAAGGTTTTAAATTTGAAATATACTGTTTTATTTTAAAATGCTAAACACTCAAGAAACATCTGCCTGTTTCAGTGATTCTGTGTTGCCTTTGCTGCCCACTGTGACCCTTTTGACTGGACAGACTAGTTCCTGCAGAAGGGTACATGTGGTGTGGCCCCTCTGCAGCATCAGGGGGACGTGTCCAGCAAAACTGACCCTGCAGAAGGGCATAAGCACTGGACTCCAGCACTGAGAGGGAAGAAAGCTGCTCTCTTGTCTGGAAACTGGGGGTCTCTTCTCTTTGGAACACAGGTATGGCTATTCTGACCCTTGGGCTCTGTTCTAGTTAGACTAAATGAGAACATTTATTATACATGAAAATTGTTTGCCGAGGGAAGAGGTGAGGCCAAAAGCAAACATTATTAATCCACTAAACATTACTGTACTGCAACCAAGTTTGTAACAAACACAGCAGTAGGGATCGTTGGTATAAATTGCCTTGTAATCATTTCCACAAGCCAAGGCTCAGTCCCAGCACGCCTGACACGTTCACGGGCCGCTGGGAATGCAGACACAGCCTCTTGAAATACATGCCTGCCACTTGCATATCCTGTCCTCAGCACTGCCATCGCCACTCCAAAGCACGGGCAGGATTCTGCCTCCCTGTCACTGCTCAAAAAGCCCTTATGACTTTTCTGTAAACCCCTGTATCCCTGAGGATGCTTCTCTAACACCAGTAATTGTGGGTCATTAGGGTGGTGGTTTGCTGTTGGAACAGTGCAATTTTACACAGACTTAATGCAAGTGATCAAAGGATTTGACACTGAAGAAAAGCTAAAAATAAATTAAAAATATGTGAAGGCTTAAACATTTAAACTGTGTGAAGTTTAATTCCATTTGGGCAATTACAATACTGCAAAACAGGCAGAGGCATTGCAGCCTGAGTCCACTTCACAGGGCAGCCTTTGTGGTGGAATTGCTTCTGGTGTCTCCACAATGACTGAACATACCGTGAGCTCTCATTATGGGAGTGATGAGCAATGTACTGGAGAATTTCTCAAGGACAGCTGGGGCGCCATGCCAGCTGCTTGCCACCAAGTCAAAGGAAGCTTTGGGAGAAATTTCTCTGAGTTTTCCCTTCTTGGAGGCATGCTAACTTAGCCTGGTGCTTGGACTTGTCACAGTGGTCCACAGGTACTCTTCTGAACCAGAGCACGGTCTGCTTCTAAGTGTGCTGGACAGCACTTTTAAAAGTACAGCTGTCCTGCAAAGCCCAGGAGGTTTTGATCTTTTTGCTGTCAGTAACACCCAGTGTTCCAGCTGTCCTTGCAAACCACACACGTTGCTCCCTTCTCAGCACATTTGGTGCAGTTTTCTGCTCTCAAAAAAAACCGAAAAGAAAAACCCAACCAAAACCAACCCAAAACTGGGAAGTTTCCAGGAAACACATCTAACGCAAGTGCCTTTTCAAACAGGGCTTCTTCAGCGTCCCTGCAGCATGAAGGGAGAGGGTTACTTTTGCAAAGACATTTGGGCCTCTGATCCCTCTCTTCTGTTTAAATAGACACACTGCTGACTTCTGACAGTAACAAAATGCTCAATAGCATCATTGTGAGAAATGTTTTTAATGTATCAAACCATCCTTGGCGTTATTACCATAATTATCCGTGGAGAAACTTACACTCATATGTTGACGCCCATAAATTATTGTGTGAATCTCTTTTATACCTTTATTTTAAGTTTCTGGGAAGATGCATCACTGAGTACTTACTATAGTAATTGCTTCAGAACATGCAAGCTGCCTATGCCCACGGTGAAATGTTCCCGAGGCAGAGTAGAGCTGGCAGCGTCATCTGAGAGCTCAGTAAGCCATAGCCTAACTGTGCTCAGAATGTTATGCAAGAACATGATGCACCTCTTTAATTTAACAAGAGATTTCTTAAAAAGACAGAAATTTAAAAATGAGAATGAACAGAAATTTATGTTAGGCTAAGTGAAAAAACCCCTTGTAGGGAACAAATTCTTCACAGTACAAGGCAGAGAGCCTGATCTGAAATTCCAAGCTAGGATAGCAATATCAGTATTTTCTAGATATCCTGATACCCTGAGTAGCTTAGTCATATCTGACACTTTTCTATTTAGACTGGCGATACTAGATCAGAGATCTAATGTGCGAAATTTTCTCATAATCCTTACAAATCTGGCATGAATGTGGTAAAAGAAATTGTGTATGAACCCAGAAATAAGTTGTAGCACCTTCAGATCTTGGCATCAGACAGCATAATCTAATTTTTTATGCAGGCCCATTGTATGCTTATCTTTATGGTTTTTAAATTATTTATCCCAGTATTAAGACTATGCTATTCTATGCATTTGTGATATGTCCATTTTACTAAAACCATTAAACAACAAGCATTAAGAGATGAAAATTATATCGTGCTTTTTATAAATAGCTATGTTACACTTTTGCTCAAGTGATTTTGTTAAGTCATTTTGATTTTATTTTTTTCATTTGTGTTTGCTTGACATTTCTACACAGGGTGTCTGGTGACTATTCTGATTCTTCTGTAAGAGGGATAAAAAAGTAAGGAACATTGTTCCCCTCCTTTGATCACTTTGCAGCTTGGGAACTGCAAATTGACACTCAAATATTCAAAGCTTACAGGAGCAGAGCATTTAATGGTGCATGCTAGAGTAATGGCAATTGTTCCAAGTGGTTCACTGTAGTACAGTAGTTCTAGCATTGCCTAATTTATTAATTGTAGAAATGTTGCATGCAAATTAGCCACAGAGTTGTGCATCATAATACAATAATCCAAAAATCTGTCTTCACATCTATTAATGCCTGCAAATTACAGTTATCATACTACAGCATTACACGGTTTCCCCATTGCATTCCAAAACCTGTCAAAAGCTCACTAAAACCCATGTCACTGAGTGTTTTCTTTTTGTTCCTTACTTCTGAGTTTCTAGAGTGTGTGAGTATTTAGCTCCAGGGCACTTTTGTGTCTGCCTTTTTTCAGGGTTCCTTTTTGGGCTAACATTCTGCCAGCCAAACATCAATATTTCTCTTGCTATAGTGCAGTTTGCAAATGTACTTTTGGACTGCTATGAGTATGATCAACACCACTGTCCTTTCCTGCTCTGAAAGCTGCTCCATTTCAGATCCTGACCTTGTAAATCCTAGGTGCTGTGTAAGGGAAATCTGCATCTTTTCCTCTCTTGTTTTCTAACTGCTCCAAATATTTCTTTCAGGAAGGTCAAGGTGAGGATAAAGAAACCAACAATGTTACATGGAATATTTTGCAAAGGAAGACCATGGAAGAAATGCTGCACAGCAGACAGGGTCAATTTGTGCAGTTATATTCCCAGCTGCTGACCAACCTGCCCTCCTCTTACTGCCAAAAGATGGGAAGAAACAGAGAAACAGGAGCAAAGAGAGTTTTCAGGAAAAAGGGAGAAGAGGGAACAAGACAACTGAAGGAGAGCAAGAGACAGGGAGCAAGTGAAGAGCAGAAGGAACATTAGGATGTTCCACCAAATACTTAAGAGAGCTTGAATATGACTGTGGTGACAGAGAAACATTAGGTGTTAGCTGTGCAAAAATCCACTTAACAGGATGCTTCATTTACCCTGATAGATACTTAACATTTATCCATTTTACAGATACAGTCTTCACAGGCTACACTGCAGAGATATAAATGAAAGGCATAAACTGAAGTGACTTTGCCAAGTGGTAAAAAACACAAAACAAACCAACACCTGGGAGAAAGTCACTGCCTCTCTGTTATCAAACCTGCAAGAGGTGAGGTAAAGGCAAAGCCAAAAGCATTAAATAGGTAGAAGTAGGTGGAAGAAATTCATAAGCTAGGCTAACCAGTTTGAACCATACATATTTGAACAGCATGCCATACCACTTTTTTTAAAAGAAGAAAGCTACTATTAAGGTTTAAAGCCAATACAAAAGTACAATAAAAACAAGAGATGTAAAACATTCACAAGAGTAACTGCATATCATTTCATTACAGCTGGTCAGGCTCAAGTGAGCTGCATTCATTCTGTAGCACCGAGAGGACTGCAGGCAAAAAAAGTAAATACAAATGAAAATAAGCAGAACATACATAGGGATAAGCAAACTGATGCCTTTAACTTTGCTTTTGGGATTTATTATTACAGACATATTAACAACATACAGTCTTTTGTTGTCAGGTTAAAAATCAAGCTTTGTTTAGAAAGTCCCTAGTTTTATGTTTTCTTCAGTTTCATCTCTGATCCTACTTTGCTCTCCAGCACTAAACAAGCCACCACTGGTCTAATGTAGTCTCTCACTGCACTGAGTCAAAATCAACAAGTATTCTTAGGTATTACTTACTGTCACTTGGCTCATGGTGGCTGTTTTGTCACTTTGCAGTCTTGGATCCTACAGAGGAATAAAGGCAGTATAGAAGCTGTAGCTCTATAAAAAGTGTCATCCTAATATCAGAGGAGGAGCTAGGCATAAGGGGTTGGCTTCACAAATGTAAATATTTCATAATTTATTTAGCAATGTGGCTTTTCTTTTTCCCTCAGGCAAAAACTTTAATAAAGGAATAGCTCTACTACAACAAAGGAAATAGCAGCAAAAATAGAGAGAGGGGCACATCCTAACCCTACTAATATCAGCAGGAATTTGCCTTCATCTTCAATGGGAACAGAACTTCAAAGAGACAGGAATCACCCATAAAACCTGAAGGGTAAAATCTGAACTTTCCATAGTCTATGACACAAACTGTGTTTAGAGGGTGATTGTGTAGTCCCAATATTATGAAAATGTCCCCACCAGGAGTTGCACTTCCTTGGCCTGACCACAGCCTTATCCCCAGCACTGCCACGATGGCTGTTAGGACAGACCTCAGAGAGGCCTCATGCACAGGCAGCTTCTTTGAGAGAAGAACTTCTCTGAGCCAGGACTACACAGGAAAAAGGCAGGGATGAACTTCTGTTGGTGAACACTATCTCTCTTTGTTCATGGCTGTACTTTCAGTGCCCAAGTCAGGAAGAAGTGATAACCCCATCGTTAGAGGTATATTTGTTACATCTAAGCAGCTTAAGATATTCTTTCAAGGCCTGTCTCTGGCAGAATGAAGGCTGAAAGCTATATCCCCTCAGCCCTATTTTGTGTTGTTAGAATTGAGGAAGATGAGTGGTATGGGTATAAAGAATCTTTTCTTCTCCAAGGAGACTTAAGATCTCCCTTGAGGACCAAGAACATCTGGGTGGACACTGCCTGCTACATGCTGTGAATGTGGGAAAGCCAGCATGAGGGAACTCATTCCTGAGCATCTCTGCAGGTCTTGTTTTGGTACCAACACCAGACAGCAAAATAGAAATTAAAAGAGCAGAAGCACCATTCTTCTCCTAACAGCAGAGTTAGTTTCCTTCTTTCCTTTGGATGACTCCTTATGCTTTTTCCATTCCAGGGAGCACATAACAAGACACAGTATCAAGTCACTGTTTGATAATGTGTGTGATTTACAACCTGGAGAGGTTGTTACACTCTTGATCAGTGAGTTTATCTGCTCCTTATAGTCCTACTTTAGCTCTGTGAGAAAAGGTACCCCTCTGTCCTTCATTATTTATTTGTCAACAAAATGTCTTACAACACAGACTTGTTCAGATAAACCAAATTCCAAAGAATGGTAGATGTTTCAGGAAAATGTTCCATGGGAGTGTGTATCCTAACTAAGGCTTCTTCATTGGTTTCAAATTCTGTTTCATATATTTCATATGCCATCTGCACCACCAGACCATTGGATGCCATATCAAGAAAGCAATGGCAAACGCTTTCAGAAAAGCCCCTTTGAAAGAGCAAGGAGTAATATATGCTAATATGTCTGTGTACTATACAGCAATGACTTTCAGTCCCTGCGTGTAAAGAGGTTAGTGGACAACCTTTAATAAAGCCACAAATGTGAATATGAAGTACAAGTTCCTGAATATTTTCCATACATTTAATTTGTTAGGGAAGTCTGTGCTTCTACTGGAAAACTATAGGGAAATTCTGAAACGTGTGCTCTTTTCGAGTCAGACCTGTGTTGTATGTCAAAATATGCAGCTGGGTTGTTTTGAGAGAGCGAGCATTGCTCAGAATTTTGCAGGCATACAGAACTTGAGATTTCAATACCTTTTTGTTAATAAAATGCAGTATTTCTTTAATGCTAGATTCCTTTGTATTCCAGTGCCCTCATTGTTAACAGTCAGCACGTTTACAGTCAGTCTAAGAGTGAAGCATGTGGTTTGGCTGCTTTGAAGATCATATAATAATGTTATTTGGGTTTGTGGGTTTAGCTTGGTAGTCCAAGTGAAATGACTGTCAGCTAGATGGTGCAGTAAAGCTGAAACACAGTATTGCAGATAAGAAACTAATCAGTATTTTGCAGTCCCCATCTTCTCTGGGATCCGTGCTTTGTGGGATCAAGTGCACTCTTAAATGTAGCACTATTGAGCAAAACTGGTTTGATTATCTTTGTTAAACTAGTGTGGTAAAGGCAAAGTGAAACTGAGCAGCTTCATGCCCTTACCACTCATACCATAAGCACAGTTTCTTCTCTGCACAAGGGAAGTTTCAAAGGTCTTAACAGCATTTGAAGTAAGCCCAGCATAATTTAAATGTAGTATTGTATAAACCATGACAATAAGCTAAACTTCAGACAAATTTATGAATGCACTGTACAAATTAATGCATATTTGTGCAAAGTATTCAGAAGAGAAATATGTTTCCTCTGAAAGGATGTAGGTGTGGCTACTGCAGTGTACCAAGGAGATTAAAAAAATCCTGTTCTGTTCTTGTTGTGTTTGAAGTAATAATTAGACTTTGGTGTCAAATTTGAATGATAACTATTACTTTATTCACACAGATTTTCTAAGCTGGAGAGACCAGTTTTCAAAAGCTCTCTAGCAAAGCTATTATGTTTACCAGCATTACTCCGTCAGAAGAAACTGTAAAAGGGTGATCAGAGATACTGAGGGTGAGTCCTGGTTTTTCAGTATCTTCTCAGGATTTGGCTTCAAGAAGGAACATCAGCTTTTCTGACAGTAATTTTTCATAATTACAGCTGAAAATGATGCAGTTGGCACATTCTCAATAGCCTTGGAAATTGGACCCTAATACATTCCAAGGCAAAAGCCTTTAAAATATTTCACACATAGACACTGTTAGCTAATGTTCTCAATTACAATACATGCTTTTGTTCTTAAAGAAAGCCATCCATGCTATTTCTTTCACTGCTGATCCAGGTTTGTATCGTTTAATGCTTTGAATTTTCTGATTTGGATACTCCCTGAAGGAGTACTTCAAACTCCCATAGCACCATGTCCCAGATAGCTCAAAAATTGAAAAGGATTCCAGTAAGTCTTGCATACAGCTGTTTTCACATACTATATATGAAGAGAAATTTACACCTGAAGAGCTCTAGTACTGTGAAATAAAGCATTCAAAAGTGAGGAAACATAGAATACATTTGCTTGTACAGCTTTGATTTGGCCTGTGTATGGCTATCCTTTGCAACTGGACCATCTTTTGTGTATAAAATGTACAGCTTTCTTAGCTGATGTGTAGGGGGTTTGCTGCTTTTGATCCTTTTTATTAAGGGTGTAGTCTTCTGGTATTATTTATCACTCATTAGCCAGCTCCATCCCAGAACTTAATTTTGTCAGAGGAGTTTGATGTGTTTAGCTCCCTAAGTATGATGGCTCTCACATTTGGTCTAGGGTATGTAGAAGTGGTACAAATAAAAGGAATGCCTATGGGTGAAGGGATGAAGAGTGTTTACTATTAACAGACTCAAACTGTTTATTTCCTTCTCTCTGTGGGTTTTCTTCCTGTACACTACATTTCCTTCTGCTCCTGAACATTTTTTCTGAGTTTAATATATTATTAGTCACAAGATTATCCTGGTTTTATGCTAAGCCTTTACCTAGGCTTAGTAGCAAGACTTTTCTTAAAACCTGGTGAAATGCTTTTTACCCTAAGTATGTAGTTTGGTTTCTGCCACACAGTCCTCTGCTAGTACTATACATATATAATGTCTTTTCCAAATTACAGTAGGTGGAAGTTTGGTTTGAGACTACACTGGAATATCCAGTAGCATTGAAGTTTTAGGTAGTGGCTGTTAAAAATTCTTGGAAATATAAGAAATGTTTAAAGGCCACATGGTTCAGGATATGAAAAGGAGTTTTATTGGCACCAAAATGTGGGACAACATAAAGAGTGAAGAGGGTTATCTGCTGCAGCTTGCTTTTTGAAATGAGAAAATTGGAAACAATTTATGAAGGGGACACCACTTTTCAAAGAATTTTGAACTGCATAGTTGTGGAGTGCCTGCTTCTTCCCAAGGCAGGATAATACCTAGGAAAAGAGCCAGCAGATGAGGGTACTGGACTGACATCTTGCCTGAAACAACAGAGGCACCTGATTTATTTTCTGCCAACAGGCTTAACAGAATGAAAGATTTTGAGCCCAAAGGAAGGTAAATCATTGTGTCCCCCAAAGGATGGACTGCTTCCTGATGAGACAGGGCTGCTCTCTATGCAAAGCTGGAGGGGCACCCAGAGAAACAACCGCCTGTCCAATGGATGCGGTTCATCCTTGTCAGGGTGGCAGTCTGTTCCCAGGACTACCAAGCAAAATACAGCTGAAAGAACAAGTGAGAACAAAATTTTAAATATAAGCCTCAACATGGATAAAAGATTGGAAAATTATACATTTAGTTGTTAAAAAAAAAAAAAAGCCTGGATTGACATGCTAAAAATCCTCAACAGAGACCTGCAAAGAGACTACAATCATCTGAGCAGTATATTCTACTTAAGCCTTAAAAACGTACAACAAAATCTAGCCTTGATAAATAACTTGTGTGCAGGATCTAGAGCAGTTTTGTTGGGATCTTCGGCAACACCATCACTCCATCTCTCAATGATTTTGTGGTTGGCATCATATCCATAATATCAACCCTGCAGGTTGTGTAACAAGGTAATGATGCAACCCTTAAGGAAGAACGTGGAGGTGCTGGTAGGATGACAAAGTTCTACCACACAATACAGTAAGAAATAATTGAGATTAGGTGAGGTTGCAGTCAAACATGAAACATCAAAATACTGTTTACTAACAAACATAGAACCAATTAAATTGAAGTTATACAAACTATTTAATTAACAGATTAGAAAGCTTGTGATCTTCTAGTTTGACTTCCGGTATAATGGAGAGCAGATTTTCCTGAACTCATTCCTGTCTGGACTAGATTGTATCATTTTAAGGGGGGGAACATACATCTTGGTATAAATATCAACAGAAAATATACTAAGAATAATAATTCTTAGTAACCCTCTCAATGGTTAACTGGAGGTAACTATAAATTGAGATTGCAGGTCTTGGATCTTTGTCTGCCAGAGCTTTAAATGGATATTTACAATAAAAAATGGTAATTTAAGGGCTCCCATTAACTTCTCTTTGATAAGCTAAACAGGTGGAACTCCTTGAGCCCCACCTTAGTTGGAGAGTACCCCTTAATCATGTCTCATTTCTATTCTATGAAATCCTTCTAATTTTTCATCACTTGATTTGAATTTAAGACCCAAACCCCATTTACAACATCCCCATTTTCCTTGCACGGGTGCCAAATACAAATGAAGTATAAACCTTTCTATTCTTTCTCAATATTTACTTCCTTGGGCAATCAAGAGTTGGCTTCCCTATTCTAGTCACCATGTCAGAGATGTAGTGATTGTGGTCTATTAGTCTCCAATTCCTTTTCAGTGACTTTGCTTCCCAGCAGAGGATCCCACTGAGATTTGCTGGGCCCTTGTTCTTTCTAGAACATACAGTCTGCTTATTTATTCACATAAGGCAAAAATGCTTTTACTCTAATTTTGTAGCAGAATAAGGCACAAAGGCGCATATCAGAGTTTACCATGAATTATTTCTGAAGAAAGAAACCGAGGACAGGACAGATCTCCTGAATTCCATACTGGCACTACAATACTGCACATTTCCATATGAGGCTGAATCACAGAGGCCATGGCCAGATGAATTGTCATCTGATGGATACAATCCCAGCCTCAGATTGAATGCTGTCATTTCTTTCCAGATGTATTTAAAACTCTCCTGGTGCAATACCAAAGCAGGGCTTGAAGCCTAGCTCTCTCCTGCCGAAGGTAAACATGCCATGCCTTTTCTTTCATAAATAATCCCCCACAAATTTAGAAATGAAGTATTTTCCCAAACAGGAGGAAAATATCATTCATTTGGAAATACAGACAAAGGAAATATTATTTTAGCTAATTAATTCAGCTAATTCTTCCTTGTTAATTTCTACAATAACTTTTACTGAAATGATGCTTTTGATTCTGTCCTCTGCTTCTTACTTCAGGGAACAATGATTGTCTTCAGTATCAGTCTCTGCTGGGTAAAACATCAAACTTGTTGAACCACGCAGACTAAACAAAAGAGATCCTCTGATAAAAAGTCTAACTTAAGACTAGATTTCATGATGAGTTTAATTTCTTTGTTTAGTCAAACCCTGTGCTCCAGACAGGATTGGCTCTGACAAGCTTCTACTGTAAAATGATAAAAAAGAGACTGAAATCTAGGCCACAGTTAGGAATAATTCTTAGGAAGCTCTCTGGATTTCCTGGAGGGCAAGGTGGGGCTCCATGCATGGGAGGTAAACGCCAGTGTTTTTCTGTTACTGGTAATTAGGTGCAGCTTGAGTTTCATTAATAAGAGCTAAATATGTATGCTGGAAAAAAAGTTTATCTGACACTGGGATTATATGTTATCAGCTAAATGTCTTCCATCGTGTGTTATCTTTGTTATTTTGTGATTAGCACTTTTAAATGTCCAAAAGAATGCTCATATTTTATCAACACATAAGAAAAAAAGCTCAGGTACTGAGAGTTTATAACATGAAAGAGAAAGAAATCTCCCGGGAAATCTCTAAATCATCCCACCAGTCTGTCTAACATTTTAGAACTACTTCTTGCATTAGCATTTGTTTTTATTTTCTTAAGTCATTTTGCTTTTGATGCTGTTTATAATTACTGCCAAATACAGAAATAGCCTTTCCAGAAAGTAATCCTGAACACCCAGTATTGAAATATCAGTCTTAAAAGATTTGATAAGCCAAAAAAGAAACAGAATCTTATATGGGGAAAGGGGCTGGCTAGCCTTAAATAAAAGACATACTTCTAGTCTAGTGACTATTCATCAAAATCTAGCAATGCAAACAAACAAGGAAAAAAACTAAACCTGTAAGGTAGCTAAAAATGCCTGTTAAATTATTTCAAAAGTTGATTTGTTGCTGTGTTCAACCCCATACAATATGAATGTTACGGCAGTTATTCTAAAATTCTTTTAAAACATTTGAAAGGGCATTTTTTCCCTCCATTTTGAGGTTTCATAGCATCACAGGTTTTCAGGCCGGAAAAAGCATTGTGAGTCTCCAGCCTGACTTTGTGCAGGGTACAGGTGACAATTAGACCAAGTGATGTTTGTGTCATTTCTGATGAAGCTAGAACACTTCCTTTGGGAAAAAAAACAAACAACCCAAACCAAACAAAAAACCCTCAAAACAAAATAAAGAAACAAAGCAAACACCTTCATGATTGAAAGATTTTAGGTGACAAGGAATACTTCCCAAGCTTATCTATCAACTTTTTACCCCCAAGGTTTAGTTAGTCCAAGGGGTTTTCTCTATGTTTTGGTTTTGGTTTTTAATCAAAAAATGGCTCAGCTTTCAAGCACTACATCTTTTTAAATACCAAAGATTTCTGATTATTCTCTTTGTTCACGTAATTCAAGGTGAGTTAGTGCTTACGTGATTAATTGATGGGCTAGAGATTAGGCTTTTTAAGCCTCCTCTGTCAGAAGGGTTTCTAGATCCCAAAGCAACCATGTATTTCTGCTTAACCAGTTTCTTGGTTTTTGTCTCAGTATCAGGACAAGACATTCTGCCCCACCAACCAAACCCTGTTGCTACAGTGCTCCCCACACGTATCCACACGAACAGCATTTCTGTGAAACGTGAATTGCTTTCTTTATTGCCGCTTTTCATAGTGCAGCTCCCCATCTAGTAAACAGACTACCTTTTTCTTTCCTAGCAATATTAACCTGCACTTAGCTGTACAAAAATGCATTGTTCAAGTTAGTTGACCTTGCCAAAGATTCTTGTAGTACTGTGGACTAATTCCGTATCATAATATATGAGTTTACAAGTTCTGTTTCTTATGCAAATATTGTCATACAAATTTGTAAAATGACTAAAGCTGTCACTAGTCATTTATAAATGCTTCTCACTCATTAATAATGCCTAGTAGAAAATGATCGCAACTATTTTTTCCCAATTTAAAATGTAAAGTATATACCAAGAGCTGTGTAATATAGTCAGACTGAAATGTATTAAAATATTTAAGCAACATATTTTGCTTATTCTTGATAATGTATGTGCTGATACCATGAAGTGAAGAGTGATCTGCAAGGGGAACAACAGTTTCACTTGACACCTTTTACTTAGTAACAAAATAGTTATTTCTATAGTAGCACCTACAAATGTATGTTGCAATAATTTTGGACAAGGAGAAAATTAGGGTATATCTGGGGGCAACCTGCATGCAGAAGAAGAAGTGAAAATCTTTGCTATACGAAGTTCTGTTTATTTCAGCAAAATTATTTCACTTCTGCACAAATATGCCTTAATATAAAGTAACAAAATTATAATAAATAAAATGCAAACACAAGATAGCATATTCTGAAAAATTACTGGCTAGAAATGAGTCATACTCTAATGCTGGATAAACTCTTTCTTTTTCCCTATGTGAAGGAATGTTTTATTAAGGCAGCTCAAGCTATTTATAATTGCCACCAGCAGAGATATATAAGCATCACTTTCTACAAAGAGAACCACACCCCGCAAGAAACACAAGTTTTTCTGCATACCCACAAGGCTGATGAAATGTTGTCATTGCCCACCTTCCCTTTTACAGGATAATTCTTTAGAGAAGGACAGTGATCTCCAGAATCTATAGAATGAATTCAGCAAAATACTAGGTTGAAAAGAGTAGATGCTTCTTTAATACTTTGTATAGGTAGCTATTGAATAAACTTCTCAAAAAGTCTAAATGTATCAAATTACAATTTTGTTGTTCATAGAATTTCTGTGTAGGGAAGTATTCAAGTTTCCTGCACTTGAAACTCCAGCAACCCCCATTATAATTTTTTTTTCCATCTAATATACAATTAATGTATTATCTAGTAGTTGCAATCTACTAACTAACCAGAAGTGCTGACAGACTTGTAGCAAATCAAACACAGTATTATCCAGGCTGGTCTGTCCAGATTAAGATAATGGCCAGTTGAGTCATCTTGATAAATCCTGTGGGAAGAAATTATTGTAATGTTGGTTATAACTACATGGTTACTACTGTGTTGACATCCATATAAAAAACAACTGTGAAGTCATTTTTTAAACTCTAATGAGTTCAAACACTCATATGGAGCAGTCTATGAAATTTCTGTAATTTTTAAATAATACATTTACAAGGTGTTTTGCAAGAATACCACATAAAATGCCTTCTTCCTAAAGTGGTCTCCTTTGCTTCATTCTTCCTTAGATTATTTAAGTCTTGCTCTGACAGGCTTCCAAAAGCTTTGCTTCTTTTTCTTTCTCACATGCATATTTACACACACACACACACATTCTGAGATGTTCAATGCAGACATTTGAATGCATCACTGATCGCTGCTCTTTCCATGGTACACTAAGGTGGGTACATGAAGCTGCAACTTCAAGCAGGGCAGGATGAGAGAGCCAGGGAATTACAGGTCTACGAGCCTCACCTCTGTCCCCAGCGTGACTCTGGAGCAAATACTCCTGGAAGAAATTTCCTAGCACCTGAGATACACAGGGTGACTCAGAATGGATGGTGTAATGTGGCTTTACCAAGGACAAACCTTTGATGGGAAGACTGGCTCAACAGAGGAGGAAGAGCAGTGCTTGCTATTTACCTTGACTTTAGGAAGGCCTTCAACATGGACTCCCACAGTGTCCTTACAGTCAAATTGGTGAAATATGCAGTGGAAAAATGTACAAGGTGGGCTGATAATTGGCTGGGCTGGGCTGTGCAGTAAAATGGGTGTTGATCAGCAGTGCTAAGTCCA
Organism: Campylorhamphus procurvoides; assembly: GCA_013396655.1. Classification (NCBI taxonomy): domain Eukaryota; kingdom Metazoa; phylum Chordata; class Aves; order Passeriformes; family Dendrocolaptidae; genus Campylorhamphus; species Campylorhamphus procurvoides. The sequence continues at coordinate 578,652 of WBMV01001068.1, read as the reverse complement.
CATAAAAATGTGGCTAGTTACTACGGGTGTTTCTCAGGGACCCATACAGGGACCAAAACTCTTAGTGTCCTTATTAATGGCCTAGACAAGGTAACAGTGCATTCTCAGCCCATTTAGGTGTGATACCTTTTGAAGACAGGGATGTCAATACTCTGGAAGACAAAGCTACTGTTCAGAGTGGCCTTTGTTGATTTTTTTGTTGTTTTTTGGGGGTTTTTTTACTATTGTTTGGTTTCTTAAACCCAGGACATTTTACATAAAAGCATGAAGATTGTAAAGAAACTCAAAATCCAGGGCATTACAAAATTAAAACTAAGAAAATTGTATTTGGTCTCCATATTCAGCCACAGTAAATCAAACTTTTTTAGACACTCATTCTGTATTCCTCATTGGCTAGGTGGTAAACTTGAAATATCTAGAATCTGGTATCTGAAATGATCCTGAGCACGGTGACATTAATTGTGAACTTAACTGAACATAGTTGTGTTTTAAAGGCATGGTCTAAATATTCACAAAATAACCTCTGGGTGTCTTACACTGGGCATTCTAAATTCATAGATATGTTTAATAAATTTTGTTTGACAAACTTCTTTAATTTCCTCATCTGTATAATGGACATCATGCCTTCTTTCAATAAACACCTTAATGTTTGTATACAGCTCAAGTACTGTAAACAAGAGTAACCCAGAAAAGCATATGAAAATTATTGGGTTTTTGGGTTGATTGATGGGATGAGCATTGGGAGCACATAGTAAGATCTAGTGTTAATTCTGAAATGTTAAATAATTCCCAACTTTATTGTGCATGATACCCATTTTATCCATTAGAGAGATTGCCCTGGGTGACTGAAAACATTGAAATTAAAAGACTGTAAACAAGATCCACTTGCAAGGAATGCAAGCCTGTAAGTCTCAAACAGATCATCCTGAAAACTACCCACGCAGTTTCTGCGTAGGCACCTTGTAATTTTACTTTGCTCCCCTATGAAATGCGCCCCTGGAGAAACAGCTCTGGGTATGTCTAAATCTGGGAACAGTCTGGAAAGAGCTAAGCAGTTTAGCATTAATTTTTTGCTTATGCCGAGCTGGGTAAACAAGAGGCCTTTCTACAGCAGAGATAACAGATGGCTTGGTACAGTAACACACAGCAAGCATCACAGGCCTAGGATCTCTACAAAATAAAATTGCAGGCTTTCTCTCAGAAAGTGAGGTATAGATGTCCATCTTTCATAGAACAGTATATTGTGGTGGGCCCATGCCCAGCTCTTTCCTCAGCTGAAGAGATGTGGGCTCAAAGACAGATTCCCCTGCCACATGGAGTGTGTCCCACTACTCTGACTATTTCACCTCAGTGAGACCATATTATCCTTTCTTCAATGAGCAAAAAAACCAAACCAAACAGAACATCAGGCCAGGAGCGTAGAAGGAAGCAGAGTCTTCAGCCCAGTGATGAGGGCAGACACACACACACAGACTGAACCTGATTATAATCCGTTCTCTATAGCTTTTTTTCTGCTTTGCTGCGTAACTGTTTAAAATAAACTACAGGGAGAATATTGAGACCTGGCCAGGAGTCCAATATTCCTTCCTTTCAGGAAGAGAGTGCCCTGGTCACTAGCTATTTGATCCAGCATCTTCTGTATCTTATTCTGCACACAGCAATAGCTTCAAGTAGAATGGAAGGTAATGGAAGAATGAAGACAGTGCTCACCTCAGAAAAACCTGCAGGCTTCTGGTTTGATTGTTCCATTGAAAGGTAAGATGATAATCTCCAGAGGCTGGAAAGTCCTGTCTTCTGTATCCTGCTTTAACTTTTGAACTACCAGCTAAGGAAAGCCACTATCACTAACTTTGCTGCACAGTTCATGCTGTTAGGCAGTCCCTGGGAACACCTAGAGAGAGAAGCTGCGAGCAAGAGAAGCAAGAATGTCTGTATTGAGGGGCCTGGTAAGGCCCAGACATGATCAAAGCTGTACTAACTGCTCTGCAGTCTCAAGGCTGAGGTGCTTACAGGCATAACAAAAGCAGACCTTTGGGGTACCACTTCATTATCTACACAGCACTGTGAAGGGACAGGAGAACTAGCTTTGAATGCGAGAATAAGAAGAGTGGCCTTGCCTTAGGTCAGCACTCTGTTCATGTCACTTGTCCCCCCAGGCGGTTGCATGGGGACCCCCTGCTGCAGTGGCACTGCCAGGCCCAGCTTATGTTCGCCCTCCACATCAACTTGTGCAGTTAAATGTATGAGCCCCTCTGACACCGGTACCTAGCACTGACTTCAACTGCTCAGGGATATTCTTCTCCACCACCAGAGTGTTCGGAGGGCCTAAAGATCCCACTGAAGGTTTTGAGGGCCATAAATGTGCCCCAATAAAGCTAACCCTTGAGGGAACCTTGAGCCGCCTTGCTTCTTAGTGATGTTTTGGTGTGACTTCGTGTTCCTTGGATTTCCCGTCTTCACCAATTTTAGATCCATGACAATCCTAATTCCAACTGTGTAACGTGGGACATTTTGTCCTAGAGAAAAAAAGCAGTCACTTCTCCCTCATGCTCTACTCTACTAACACACTAAGAATCCTTACACTAGAGACATCACAGAAACTGTGCTCAGAATCTTGTGATCTTCATATTACTATTACCAACTTCTGGTTTATCTGTTTTAACAATAATCTCTAGGATTTCTGGCCCACTGATTCTGAGGGGAAGTTGCATTTGCCTTGCTAACAAGGCAATGTAACTACAGTCAAAATTATTCCATTTAAAAACATATATAACAGCTTTTTGTTTCATTTTTCAAGTAAAAATCAGTATTTTGTATAAAGAAATAAGGAATCCTATATAGGGTATATCTATCTTCCAGCGTAAACAAGGGTTGGTTTGGTTATGAGCACTGCATTTTCTGGGGCATTTTGTTCAGTATAATGAATCTTGAGGACAAGCAGTAAATCCTGTCAACCTTCAGGTAATGAAATTAAGAAAAACAAAACAGGAAAATAGCAAAACGTTTTTTATTACATTAAAAAAACCCACACCCAAAACGTCAAGGAAAAAGAAACCAAAACAGGTCTCTAATATATTAGTGAATTCAGATGCACCTTACCCCCTTTTCTCACCTCTTTCTGTATTTTCTAACTTAATTTCCTTTCCCCAGATGAATTTTTGTCATTTCAACTTAATAACAAAATATTTTGTCAATTGTTTGAAATGACAGAACAGAAAACAAAAAACCAGTGCTCTGTTGATACAATTCAAAATGATGCTTCACTACTGCAGCTGGGTTAGTGGCAATTTGCAGAAAGACTTCTGCAAATTCCTTAGTGCTGACATGGAATGAATGTCTTCATTCACCATTTTTGACTGCAGAACTGACTTCTTGGTTTATACAAGTCAAAGCTACTGGTGGGGGATTTTTTTGTTTGTTTTTGGTTAGTTGGTTGGTTCTGGTGGGTTTTTTTTGTTGGTTGTTTTGTTTTTAACCAAGCAGCTTCTTCCAAAAGATTATGTAGCCAATGCTACATAAGTTGTAAAATACAAGTATCCTGATTAAAATGTTATTTGCACACAACAGAATTCATATCTAAAACAAGCAAAAGACCCTGGAATTTCTATGAAAAAAATTATTACTCTGCATGCATGTATTAGTTGGGCCTTCTATTGAAGTTAAATTGCACCTTGTCAGTGATCTCTACCAAGTCCACAATGTGTTTCTGGTGTCTTCTATTGCCTCTTCCCTGCCTTAGGAAGTTCTTGTTATTGTATATCATTATTTTGTTCCTCTGAGTCCTTGGAAGAAAAGTATTTGAATAATGCTAGGAGGTTGCCATCCCTCTTGCTGGGAGGGAGAAAAGATAATGTGTTTTTTCCACAGGTAAGCACTCGGTGATCCCAACAAAAACACCATTGCAAATTGGAACTACAAACAACACAGAGCTCCCTGTATGAACTGCTAACAGCAGTGATTAAAATCTCTGCTAATGACTTTGAGAGATACCCTTGCAATCTCTGACATTTGAACCAGCTAAAGTTATAGCGAGTCCTCGGTTAACATATCCTGAACAAAATCCTCCAAACCTGAATTACCATGGAAACTACTTATCCTTAAGGCACTAAGATCACTGAAATATTTTCTTTTGACAAAAATGGGAGTGAGGCCAGAAAAATATGGGATTATGCATAATGAAGGCTTTGATCTTCCATTTATATCTGTGTTAAGTAGAAGTAATTTCAGTGAAGGAATATTCTTTTATAGGACAGAACAAGGTCTAAGACCTTGTCTAGTTTTGGTTATTTCTGATATTTTTCCATTATGTTCATAAGTTGATGTTAGCAGATTTCTTTTGCACTTCTCTAGTAAGAGAAACATAGGCAAAATAGTATTTGTATATAAAATTAGTAGACATACTTCAAGCTTTGAAAAAATCCTTGGGACAAATAGAACTAATCAGTCCCATTGAGGCTCAGAATTTTGCAGCCTGAGCTTAAAAATG